>CM060957.1:97005444-97565444 GCA_030765055.1 Mantis religiosa
GAGAGAGAGAGACATACTTCAATTTTATTATAAGTAGAAGATGGAAGCATATCTGAAATACATTGTAAAATATTTCATAGAATAATAGACAGCACTTAATTGAAAATTCCACGTAAGGTATACATTAATGAAAAGATAAACAAAGACATACAATGAAACAGGTTTGAAAGACAGTGTATAGCAAAACTAAGAAACATATTTATTATACTTGGATATACACAGCATTTGTGATATGAGACAGAAGATTGAGCATATAGTACTCCATTCCTATCTGCTCTATGCAACAAATGCTTGGTATTTGCATATAAACTTATCATAAAGGAGAAATTGAAAAAAGAAAAATAATTTTACACTTAAGAAAAGGGCCATCAAAATAATAGGAAATATAAATAATAAACTTTCAAAGCTTTGAAAGGTGAAAAATTCAATTCCATAGTTGGGATTTCAATCAGATGTTGCACTGTATACATGTCTGTTTTACCACTGAGCTGTCGTGGGAACATGCCAAGAGGACATTAAATTACTCAGCTGACTTATATTTTCCTACTAGACCAAGAGGAAATCTGAAATTCAAGGTCACAGGTCACAGGTCACATGCCATAGTGGTGACTTTCAGTTCATAAATAGTTTTAAGTCCCAGGCTTTAAGATATTAAATTTATTGCATTCATGCATTTCTTCTTGGTGTTGCAATTTTTATTAATGTTTGTGAAAATTGTTACATAAAGAAGGAAACACATGCATGCGATGAATTTAATGAATTTAATGTCACAGTAGGTACATGAAAATACACAAGTGGATTACCTTTTGAAATCTGTGCATGACTTCTGAGTTTGAATATTCAGTATTTGGTGTACTTTATAGGCACTGCAATTAGAGCTGCTATATGCCATATCATGGAATCAAAAAGATTTTTAATATGTTGATAGGGTTTCTCCCTCCACACAGTTTGTGTGGAAGCCTTCAAATCTGTGTCACTACTTACTTGAGGACTATGACAAACTAGTTGCCGACCAACCATATTTCAGGCATTTCCAGTGAACGACATATCAGGAAAAAGTGCAGGTCATTGAAGCAGTGGTACCTATTGGTCTTTGAAAAAGGCTTGTACATTCCTTGCAACATGTAACCTTGCATTGTCCTGCTGAAATGTGGTCTGTGGTGATGCCTGAAGCAGGAGTAACTTGGACTCCACAGCCTCCCTCATGTACTGGTTTCTGTTCAAAGTGTCCTCAATTAGTAGGAGGTGAGATAGGTTGTTGTAACCAATGGCACCCTAAAAAGTCACACCTGGTGTTTATCTGCGATGCTGCTCAACAATGCTCCCCAAGGTAGAGTAGATATACTTCCACAAAGTCCCTGACAATGGCGGCGATTCGTATGCAAACCATCCAGTTGTCACATGTGCAAACCTGTATACACGAGTCAAGTTTGTTGTTCATTGCAGAGAGTAAAGTACTTAATCAAGGCTTCGTAGGTGATCAGCTGTGTCAGGTTTATGATTGCTGATCACCCATGAAGCCTTAATTAATAACGCACGCTGTGAAAGCTTCAAGTCTTACAGCATGAAAATGAGATTTTTTTCTTGAAAATGAGGTTGTTGCGTTAAAATCAGGTGAGTGAAGTACTGTTCGGGACCAAACTCTGTTTGGGTATGGGATGCAGAGAAGAGGAATAAGCTGGTGACGTGAGGCAATGTTTGCATAAACAGAAGGAAATAATCACGTGAGATTGTTATTGTTTTGTACACGAGTGAAGCAGACTATGATTTGGATGATATGATACAGGTTCCCCAATCCCCTTAGAGTAATGCACCATCATCACACACATTATACCTCACCTACTAAGCTGAATCGGACTCGATTCAAAGCTTAGCTTCTTTAAATGTCGGATCTTTATGGAAGTACAGCTACTCTATTATCGAACATGTATGCAGCCATCACTATCGGATTCATCCAAAAATACTACATTTTGCCACTGAGCACATCAGTGACAATATTCATGACCCCATTGCAGCTGGAGACACTTGTGGTTTCCGGACAATGGAAGCCAACATACATACAACCAGTCCAATCTGCAAATGGTGATAAATCACTGATACAGCATCAAGCCAACATGTAAATGAAGCTTAAGGGCCATTATGGCCATGCAAACATGTTGTAGTCCTCTTGCATGGTCCAATATCCACTCTTCACTCTGTACAACCTTCTATCACTGCTTCCACACATGCATCACTATCATAGTAGGATGCCCTATGCCAGCCAAAATGACAAACCTGCTTCCTGGAGACCATTTATTCTGCCTCATTCAAACTCGCTCACATGCTGAAATGGCTACCTTTCATACCAATTAGGGAGGCATCACCAATTTGACAGCTCTGTACTGAGTACACTTGGCACAACACTGAGCTTTTCAGACATCCACATAGTAAATTACTGGCAAGACATGTTTGGAGAGTCTATTTGCGCATTCTCAGCTGCTGGAGACAATAGCATCTCAAAACTTGTCCTGACAGTAGTACAATATGCGGCGTGGTGATATGAGTGCTTAGATAATGTCTGCAAATTCCAGCGATTTGAAATTTTGTAATGAATGATATTTCAGTGATTTATCACATTTTATCTGTTTTACTGCAATTAAGAAGTTACAGAATTAGGATAAAAAAATCTTTAAAGATTTCCAATTAACATGGAAAGTGAAATGGTACTACCATGACCACTTAACTTTTATTCCCACACTGCAATAAAATGTGGCAGAACCACTTGCTAAATTTAAGTAGTGTCATAAAAGCTCTGTAGTTATAGGATCTAAATTATTATATATTACTTGATGTATTAAACTGTTTTGGAAGTACTTTGCTATACTCAGAATACAATTATACAATTATATTCTAGGAGGAAGCCAACCTGGCAGTAAAGCAGGTAGCCGACCTAGTAGTCGTCCCAATAGCAGACCTCCAAGCAGACAGGGAAGCAAACCGCCAAGCAGACATGGATCTACATTGTCTTTGGATAGCACAGGTATGAACATCCATAAATGCACAGTAATTGTAGTGTGTAAATTGGTTAAAATTAGCAAAATCTCTCATATATTAAAAGGTAATATTAAAATTTATAGTAACATTGAGCATGAAAATATCAAGTTTTAACACTTGCAGAGAAAGAAAATGTGGATACTATGTTCATCCTGCCCCATAAATATTATATCTAAAACCTAATGTGATTCAGAACATTCTTTTGGATTATAGGAATAACAGTAACAAAGCAGTAAAAATTGAAAAAAATATATGAACAATTTCCCTCATTGCATTCTACAAAGTCCATGGATCTCAAATAAATAATTAAATAAATATATAAATGAATTGATGTTTGTTAGTCTCACAAAAACTCTAATGGCTGAACCTATTTGCCTAATTTTGCTTTTGAAATATTTGTATAAGTTCAAGGAAGGTTTGAATGTTGAGGGGATAGGAGGGGAAACCTGAAGTAATAATGGACCGGGTTATTAACTAAGTAAACACGCAAACTTTTAGGAAACACATACACCTTCTTTTATTTTTGACAAACAAAAGAATTACAAAGTAGAAAGATATTCTACTCCTTGCCAAAGTCTTCAGAGATATTTTATGTACTATATTCTATTAAATAACGTTCATCGTTTGTTATCAAGACTGAACTTTTTTTATATACCATGATATACCTTTTGAAGACTAGACACAAAATTAATTTATGAATGCACTATAGCACTATAAAATATTTGACCACAGAGAATTGTCAGATATTAGTGAATCTCTGGATACCTTCTTTATAATTTGTGAATTCATGAATGTGAATTGACACAGAATTAATTGAATATCTTTATGACTTTGTGAAGTGCGTGGAAACTTTTTTGCTGTGCCAAGGAGAAGACAACCTGACTTGGGTCATAGAAGTCAGTCAAATGTGCGACAAGCTACATCACGTGCTGACCACACTGATGAGCGGCGAGATGCAGATAATGCTACTAGTCATGTTGCTATGTCAGAATTGCGTTCTAGAGTGTCTGTTTCTTCTGGCGAAGTTGTTTTCGTTCAAATCAGTTGACACAGTTATAAATCAGGATGACGTAGTCAACTATCCCACAGAGATTTTAAATTCATTAGAATTGCCCGGACTTACACCTCACAATTTAAAATTAAAAGTAGGACCAGTTGTGTTAAGGCTGAGTAACATTAACCTACCACAACTGTGCAATGGAATAAGACTAACTGTGAAAAAGCTAATGAATAACATCATCGAGGCAACACTCATCAAGTGAAAGTACAGAGGAGAGGATATCTTGATCCTGCATGTTCCGATGATTCCAACAGATTTACCTTTTGATTTTAAGCATCTGTAATTCCCGTATGTTTGGCCTTTACGATGACCATAAATAAATCGCAAGGGTAGTTGGAAGTTTGCGTAATCAACTTGGAGTTTCCCTGTTTCTCTCATGGACAATTCAACATCGCGCCTTTGTGCGTCAGAAAACCATCATCTTTATATATTTACGCAACACAAAAAAGGACAAAAAATATTGTTTATCAGAAAACTTTAAATTGATTTACTTAATTGTAACTGTGTTGTATTTAAACTTCAACCCCAATTGCAGAATAAATAACTAATCAAATTTGTTTTACTTGGAGAAGTTCAGACAACTATTATAGGCAGTGTATTTCGCTGATTCAGCTAGTCACATATAATAAAGAACAACATAAATGATTTCATGATCACAACAATGTTTTCAAGGCTTAAAATTTTAAGAAAATTAAGGATAATACAAACTGATGATCACAAACAGTGTAAGCTTGTATTAGGCTGTGTGAATTGTACATATGATGGTCACTCTAAAACTTTTGAGAATGGGCAACAGATAGTAACATATGCAAGTCTGAGCATGTACCAATAATGTGCAGTGTCAGCACTGTTGTGTATATACATCCAGGTGTTGCTATGCCAGACTATAGGAGGAATCTGAAGCAAGAACATTTCTATGCTATGATTTTTGCAACTTAAAGTTGGTTTAGAAGAAAGGGAGTGCCTTGAAAGACTGTATTGTACATGGATCTCTGCCGTTGACAATCTGCAGTTTATTTATGGTTTGTGGAGTTTAGAAGAGGAAGAAGGGATTCCATTGAAGATAAAGATTGTGCAGGATGGCCAGCTTCAGCTACAAAGATGAAAATGTGGGGAGAATAAATTGCATGTTGTGGAAACACAATTGTTGCACATATGCAAGTCCTGCATATTGAATCAGTAACTGTGAAGTCAATCCTTAAAGTAAAACTTCATTGGGAAGCTCTGCAGTTACTGGATCCCTCACCTCCTCACAAATGAGCAGAAACAGACATATACACAATAGTGGCAGGAAGTTATAGAAAAATTTATGGGAAAAGATCCAAAATATATTTTGACATCATAACAGCTGATAAAACTGAATATAACAATATGATCTGGAAACCAAATGAAGTCATTGGCTTGTGTCTTCCTAGGAAAGGATCCTCCTTAAAAGTGAGATGAACAGGAAGTGTTGGAAAAACAATGATCTGTTCTTGTCAGTAAGTGGTGATACAGTAACAATTGTGCTTGAGGGACAAAAGACTGTCACTGCCAGGTAATACACTACAAAATGTCCCCCATAAATTTTCAATGAACTAAGAAAAAAGGGCTGTAAGACTGGTAGTGTAGAATTTTTTTGCATCATGACTGCCAATACCCCACTACATGGGAAACAATTCAATTTCTGTGGGACTCAAGAATAAAATACTTGTCCCTCTTCCCTGTCCAGATATGTCCCATGTGACTTTGTTCATTCTTAAAATAAAATAAAAAAATTATGGTCAACAATTTCAGTCACCTGATTTGCAGTTTCTCCAAAGAAGAATAGCTTTCAGCATTTGAAAAATGGTTTGAAAGGAAGAGACTTTGTGTAGAATGCAATGGGGAGCATTATGAAAATCTAACTGCACTTATTTTCAGAGTGACTCTCATATAAGTTTTTTTTATATATTATTTGTAATAGCTAGCACAAAATGCATCACATTTCCTGCCATAATTTCTATTTGAAAAAAAAGTAGGAAAATAAAATCAGGAATGAGTTACTCTGCCATATAATTTAGGCACAGCCAACAGCAAAAGTACCTAATGATTGATAGAGTCAACATGAAAAATTCAATGCCATAGCTGGGATTTGAACCACGGATCTCCTGGTTTCCATCCAGTCGCTCTAACCCATTGAGCTACCATGGCCAACTTGCCATAATGACATTAAATTCTTTGACTTGTATTGGATAATTTAATGTCATGACGGCAAAATGGCCATGGTAGCTCAATGGGTTAGAGTGACTGGACGGAAACCAGGAGATCCGTGGTTCAAATCCCGGCCGTAGCATTGAATTTTTCATGTTGACTATCAAAAACCTTAGCCTATATACGGCTAGTGTGAATAAATGATTAATGTCCATCAATTAACTAAAATACCTAATGATTATTTCCAGATGAAGGCACCCCAAGTCGAATCCCAGTACATCGACGAGTGACGCCTAGCAGTCGCACAGCTGGAACTGGTTCAGCATCAGGAACAGTAACACCTACACGTAAATTAACTGTTCCAGTAAATGGCACTAGTTCTCGCCCAAGGACTCCTACAGGGCTCATTAGTCCAGCCAGTGGTGCCTCTTCTAGGTATGTTCTTTTTAATCTTTCTAATATATGTTTTAATCTGCTTGCATTGAGGTAATGTCATAACATTGCACTAGGAAGAATGCTGGAGTTATATTAAAAGTTAAAAAATGTTGCATTTCTCAATTTAATTGCAATGCAAACTGTAGTAGTGTTGGCATGGTTATTTATAACAAATAGAAATATGACTGGATGTTTCAATTCTTTGAAGCTGAATTTAATTTGTAAACTACTTATCAGGCTTCAAGCATTATATATGAAGTTCCTGCAAGATAAGGAAAGTTCAAACATTTAACATCAATAAATGAGAATGATGTTCCTTCTGAAATTTTAAAGCCTAATGTTTTACTTTGAATTTGATAACTGTATAAAGTTTGGGGAACAAAAATGAAATATTTCATTGGGTATAGACCAGTTTGACAAGTACATAAGAAAAAGAAGTCATTTACTGTTTCTTTAATATAAGTTTGGGCTCCAGATTTCCATTGGGGATGTATATGCCACTTCCTTTTATCATACGGTATTAAAATAATGGGAAATTGTATAAATGCAAATCAATAAATTGTGTTTTTAATACACCAAATGTTATGTATTTGTTTCTTATTTGTGGTGTGACTTTCATACACTGCAAGCATGAAACAAAATAATAAAGAAGTTTTTACTAAAATTATAAATAAAGCATAACAGATACTATTATGTATTTCAAATGGGATGCTGTTTGTCCTTGAATGCTACTAGGTGAGAACCAATTGGAGTCCTGCAGTGTTTTCATATTGCACTCCCTGTAAGTATTGTGTGACGAACTAGCTGAATCCATCTCTAATAAATACTATTTGCGCTAAGACAAATATTCAGATTTTGCAAAAAGTGAACCATGAGGAAGGTAATGTGTCTAAAATAACCGCAAAAACTCCATATTTTTAGCCCAAATAATTTTCCTAATACAAATAAATGAAGTACTGATATATTATAACAATGCATCTGACATAAGCACTGTAATGATCGTCATCAGTTGCTATGTATGCATGTACATATGTCTGCAATTATTGAGAACTGAAATGCAAACGTTTGACATGACGTGATAAAAGAATTGCTTTGAATAAGCCAAGGTGTCAAATTCAAGAGAGAGCAAACAATACACTTTCTGCTGGCCTGGCAGAACGTGAGTCATCACATTACTGTTTGTTTATGAATGGTTGTAATCTCTATTTAGAGTGTTCAAAGCAGTAGTATTCAGTTGTTCTTCTATTTAAAAACTAGGGAAAAGTGTATCAGCTGGATCAACTTGCAATTGAAAGAGTCACGAGGTAATCTGCCTTCCCTATTTACACTGCCTGTGCAATCCAGTTGAGTTAATGTGGTCTCAAATTATGTTGCAAATAGAAATAATACTTTTAAACTGACTGACATTGAACGACTTATTCATGAAGAGATTGACAAGATAACACAAGACTGGGAAACCGCATGAGGCATGCCGATAAACTACAATAACATGACTTTTGGAAAGAAGTAGCACATGACGAGATTTTGGAGCCTATCATCATAAATTTGCAACACTCTGATGTTGAAGACGATGACAATGATGAATTGTTTCTTGGTGTAAGTGACATTCACAGCTATTTCTGGATGCACCACTGGCAGTTACATTGGATTAGAAAAAGAGGTAATTCAAAAACTATAATTACAACTACAGCAATTAAAATATGTGCATAATATGTGAATAACCATGTTGCAATTGTGCTTTCAACAACTGCATTAATATAAAGGTCTGGAAAATTCAGTTTGGGTTCCCTTAGATTTAACGCCTAAGCATGGTCTAGGATAGTGTGCAAGAGAGAGGGAAACATAGAGAAGTGGGGGTAATGAGGTGAGAATGCTGAGTGCACTAACGCATCTGATTTGCTACAGGTCAGAACTCTTCCCATTTGAAACACACTATAGTTTGTTTCATTTGAGATTAATACTAAACAGTTGTGTTATTTCTTAATTTTCTCCGATAAATGAGTATTTTATACAGTAATTGTTAATTACCAATAATTTGTGTCAATTAAAGTTATCTAAATAAGAGGACCAAAATAAAAATATGTAAAATGAATAATAGGAAATATGCAACAGGATCCTGTAATGAAATATTTAACCATTTAGAATCTTTAATTTACATGAGAACATAGCTGTTATCATTTACAAACAAAGTTAAATAGATGTAATATAAAAGTAATTTAGTATGTCCTATTTATTTTTATTAAAAAAACTAATTACCTTTCTTTATATGTATACGGAATCAAACATAAAAAAGATGGATAAACTACTACCACAGATGCAAAACTGCTTTTAAAACAGTACTTGAATAACTGAATTTGTGCATGCAATTGCCACATGCTTGCTTAGAGAAGAGACAGCTGAATGGTGCAGGTCATGTATTGTATTGCACTAAGTAATGCTTATAGGTAAAGGACGATAATTTAAAATTATCATTTTAAAATTAAGCCCGAGCCTGATTTGGAAATAACTGTTTCTATTTTAAAGCAGCTTAATGCATTTAAACATGATTTTGAAATATTTACTTAACATTTTTTTTTTTCAATATAACATTATTTACGTACACAGCATATATGAATTAATGAATTGTTTGCTAACTTGCATAATGGAAAATTTAAATTTATTTTAGGTTAGGAATGACACATCGAGCTTCAAGCATACCAACGCTCAGTGGTGTTGGCACTAGGTAAATAAAACACTAATTGGAAAATAAGGAAGGGGTGATTGTTGAGGTGCAGGATGGGAAGTGGGGCACGTAATGAATGGTTACACTAAAATTTGAAGAAAATGGTACTTTTTACAAACACATATTTGCTTATCAGCAGTTACTGTTTCAGAAACTTGCTGATTCTTGCTATGAAACTTTTATACTGGAGCAACATTCTCTTTTAAATTAAATGTGAATTTTGCAAAATAGCACAGATCTTGTAATATCCTATTTGTCATGATATGGCTACTGCTAAAGAATGTGCAAAGGCATAGCTGGTAAAGCAATGAAGAAGCATGCACAATAACCAAGATAAACCTAGTAAACAAGAAGAAATTGTTTACCCGCTCAAAAAGAGTCCAAAATGTTTCTTTAAATGGTCTGGCAAGAGCCTAACCTCATGTGCACACACCTATATATAAGTTACTTCATTTTGTCACCAATATTGATTTTAATACACAATTCTTGCTTTTATATTATTTTTAGGAATTTTTTAATTTTATTTTTTAATCTTCTGACCTTCTAACCTTTGTGTTATTTTTTTTTTTTCCTTATATTTAATGTTTTAACTTTTCTCCAGTTTCCTTTATGCCACAACATTTTAAGTTTTGACTTCAAGCCCAAATCACCTGTTGACAAGCTCCTAAACATCACACATTCACTCACTGTATGTACACACACTGCACTGTGGCCTAGTGGGCTAGAGCATTGTGTTTTGGCTCCCTGCCACAGAAGGTGCCTGGGATCGATCCTACCCCTGTGGGGTGGGAATTTTAATTCCTGTTTATAGAACTAGTCCCCACTCAGCATCTTGAGGAAATTGAGGAGCTACACTAGGTAGTGAGCACTGGTCTAGAAAGCCAACTTCCCTGCTGAGGGTGCTGAGATGCTAACCACATCCTCTCCCATATTGGTTGAATGATCACCCATCTCTACCTTGCATATGTGTGCGTGAAGCTGGCAGTCTGGTTGGCACATTGGTCTGTTATGCCATGGGGGTTTTGATACATATATACATATACATTATTTTCTCTGTGAGTTGTGGAAGTTAAAATTGTGTACTACATAATCAATTTATAATTGTATTTTCGCTGCTCATTTATTAATGCTTAAAAAATCTTCTTGTTATCAGCAGTTGCAAGCTGAGAAAATCGAGATTACAAGTAAAAGTGCACACTAGACCTTTAAAAGAAAAAAAAAAGATAGAAGAAAAAAAATAATGGTTATAATGTAATGCATCCATATGGTCTACCATGTTTGTTTTTTAAAGGGCACTAATAACCACACAGTTGAATGCCCTTATGCCTATATACCAAAGTAGTGTTGCCTATTGAGGCACCTGACATTATTCATTTTTGGTACGGATTATTAAAATAATTGGTGAATGCTTGATAGCTTGAATGTGAGCTTGACCTTGGCATCTACATATTCCTTTGCTTATGTGCTCCAAAAATTAAAAATAAAACTGTGATTCAGTTACAGCTTTATATTATTGTATTTTGATTTTCATTGTATAAATATGTGTTTAAGCTGGGGAATACAGTTATTCAAACAATCTTTACTTAAGCTTTTGAAGCATGAGTGGGTCTTAATTTTCAGAGTATAATTTATTAATTTAATTCTACACTATTGATTTTTGTAGAAGGTACCATTGAATCAGTTCATCTTTATCATATTGCTCAGTTTAAGTTGTAGTAATGCATGCTTTTGCTATATTGGTGTTGGATATCAAACATGTATTTCATGGGTACAATGCATGAAGAAATTTCCTCCATTTCCTATAATGTAGAGCCATGAGAAAAGCTAGAATATTATGACATGTACATATATTGTAGTGGTAATGTTGCCATAGACATGCTAAGGGATATAGAATATCATACCATGCCAATACTATATGAAACTACATCCCCCATAAAGGACAGAGGTTGGCAGTTAAGAATCATATAAGAAGATGTAATGGAACGGAAGCGCAAACTAAATTGAGTTACATTAGCAAAGAGGAACGGAAGTGAAACTGAAATGTAATTAGAGAGAATGTAAATAAAGCGGAAATGGATTCATAACTTTTTATAAAGTATTACGAAGTGAAAATTTTCTTTCACCTCATACCCTTTAGCTGTTAATTAACTTGGCTATCCAGATTTAAAATATTGTGTAATCACTAGTAACTGCAACAATTGTTTCCAATAAAAACTGATGTTTAAAGCATTCTTTTGGTCAATCACTTACCACATGTAACTCTTATAAAACCTACTGTTTATATTATAAATGTACATCAGGAAATATATGCCATTTTAAGACTACCTGCCTATGGCACTTATGAGCTTACATGAGTATTAGGTTGTGTAGTTTATGGCTCCAAACTGTAACTTTGTATTGTATCACACAGTATCTTACAGTTAATACACACTAAAAAAAAAAAACACAGAACACATACTGTTCAGTCAAAGTTGTAATAAAAGTAAATACTACTACTGCTGCTTTTAGTGGTAATGTTGGTAATTCTGAGTCCAATCATATGTACTTCCTTTTTTATTATGAAATTCTTAGCCTTAAAAAAAACTATTTTTGCAAAAATTTGCCATATTGAATAAGAAAACAGTTTGAATAGATAGAGTCAGACTGAAAAAATTCAATGCCATAGCACCATTTATGCACCATTTGTGGTGACTTGCTATGCTTCGTAGTTAAACCACTATTAGGTTAATTTCCATCAAGAAAACAACTTTCTGCCTTCATATCTCTGTCACCTATGTACATTTATTGCTGAAAGCTACCTCCATTTGTCATCTTATACATCTTGCCAACTACACACTTCTAAAATCATGCAAATGATGTGCTACTCCCGCTCGCCACTTTTATTTCTATATGTTGCCAACCTGTGTTACATATTCCCTAAGCCATCTGCGACAACATTACACTACTCTTTGCTTGTGGCATATGCTTCTAGTGGGAATAATACTCATTAGAATAATACTCATAATTACAATTATGGTCTGATTTTCTAAACATTTTAGTGTGCCTCGCCTTTATGTTGCCAATTAAGTGCTAATATTGTCTTTAGCAGAATTCCCAAAAGCAAAAGAGTTTTATGGGGATGTCTTCGGAAACCCACATGTATGAAAACTCAAAAACAATTGAAGATTGAATATGAATCTTATTCTTTTGAGGGCATTGAGTGACATGGTGACTGTCCTCTACATGGCAAGTCAGCTATCTGCCTGCAGCATTGTCCGATATTCGAAAGTGAATTAAATACAAAATAGCCCATGTCGGTAGCGTAGATGGTAGCGTGTCTGCCTCACGTTCAAGAGGTCCCAAGTTCGAATCTCGGTCAGTGTGAGTTACCTGGATAAGGTTTTTTCCGGGGTTTTCCCTTATCCTTAAAGACAAATGTCAGGTAGCTCTAAGCTCCATGGACCCTGGACACATTTGAGCATCATTTCACCCATTTCATTCACAGTCCGATATGACTTAATGTTGGAGGACATAAAATTAAAAAAAAAAAAAAAAAAAAAATACATCTCCCAAGTTAAAGTTTTGAAGGTATAGTCATGTGCAGGTACACTTATATCACAGCAATTCTCACAATCATGGATTTCTCTCTTGTGCAGGTAGTCAGTGAGACAAGTCGCTAGTGGCAAATCGTAGAACATTATCTGGGAGTAAATTGTCTGCAGTGTCTTAATATAAAGGCCTGTTTGTTTACAAATGACCAATAATTAGTTGATAATGAGTGAACAGCTTCAATTTTTTATAGTCTATTTTGCCAAGCTTCCATTATATTTGAAACTGTGTATTATAGTAATGGGAAATATTATTGTATATGTTTTGCAGGAGAATGGGATGGGATGCAATAGTAGGTACAAACAGGGCAAATTTCTCTCCAGATGCTTCATTATATTCCTTTATTTTGTATAGGTTATATCAAATTTAAAAAAATATATTTGCTTGCAAATGAAATTATCATAAATCGGTTGTGTGATATAACTTATTTTTCATATTAAAATATAAGCTTCATATCAAGAAAGCTATAAGTAATCCGCAATAAATTTGGTATCTAAGCGTGAAAATAATTCTACAATAAATGAACCAGGATGCATTGTTGCAAACATTATTTAATAACTTCTATGGTGGGAGGTGAACACTGGTCATTTCTTTTTCTTTGCATCCATCAACCAGTCAGAAACTTACAAATATTATGTGCTGTAATACAAATAGCATAAAAAAATACTAAAGTGGAAAAAAATATGAATGACAAATGGTGCCTCTTTTAATACACTGTGGGTTTTACCAAAATGTGCATATTATCTGTTTTGGTATGGTTAGGCCAGGTCCTACATTGCAGCTAAACATACTGTGAGAAATAAAAACACCAGTTCCACTAAACACACTTTATTTATCTCTAAAGAAGTTAGCAAAGAGCTAACTTTACACTTAATTTACTGTTGCTCACACTCAGCAGAACCATGACTAGCCAGTAAAGATTATCATAGAGCTTACATTCACTTAAGCCACTGCAACACACACTCAGGACAACATAACTCGCATTGCACTGCATTGTTCACTGAAGACTTCATAACTTTATGGCTCTTATTGACTGACTGTCTGATTGACTCATCTCTTACATACTTGAGTGCACTCTTATACAGGTAACTCTGGCAATGAGAATTTGTTTAGAAATAGAAGCTTCTTTTTACCAAATGTTATCATGAAAGCTTTGAAATTGACCATGAAGGCCACAGCATTTCCTGAAGTGGTGTGCCAATCCCTATCTCCTTACTGCCAGTAACCGAATTGCATTATTTATTTGTATTCAAATCATACTGTCATATTTTTAAAAATATTCAGGAAGTACTTCAGTATTCGCTTGTTTTATTGTTACAACTAATTACATCCAGTCATTCCAAAAAAACTTCTAATCATATCAGAATCAGTATGTAGCAAATAGCAAGTAACAATTCAGTATGTGAGATTTAAAGTTTTCACAGTGAGCGCTATTAATTAAAGCTGATCATCCATGAAACTTTAATCAAATTGCAATTCTAACGGATGACCTATGCCAATGCAAATGTGTGCATTAGACAATTGCTGATCATATATGAAGTGATCATAGACCATAAGAGATTGGATACAGGATAAAAATGATGTGCTGGATTTACAAAGCATTCGTAAGAACCACAATTATCTATGGATCACCAAATGGTGCCCAAGCAGCAATTAAACCTTGTAGTTTTTACATGCTGGCTAGTTAATGTATAGTAAGCGCAATGAAGGGTACACCATTAGCTGCAGCAAAAATCTTCTAAAACCTGCCCCTATTGATAAATGTACACACCTAATGTCCGATTTCACCAACAAATGTTAAGACTTAACACGAGTTTAGCAATAGCTAAAACAAATTATTAAATTTTAGATGAGTCGCATTTTTTACACATCTGCTTCACTTTCGTACCTATTTTGAGGACATGTTTCGCAAATCTTCGTTTGCATCTACGGCTCTTGTGCGACTGACGCTAGATCCAGCGGTGTGGGTAATTCTGGGGTTGTTGCTGCCATCTGTTGATTTAGTGATGAACTGAAATGTGGGATTCTCTTCTAGCGGGATTTCAAAGTTCATTAGTTGGTTTTTATGTTTTTCTATGTATATCCTCTCCCATATGACGAGTTCACTATGTTTTTGTACGTATTTTAGTAATTTTGTGCTATCTTCAATTTCATGATTTTCAGACCAGAAATGAGCTGCTATTGCGGACTTATCAATATTTTTGTATCTTAAGTGCCTGAAGTGTTCTTTCTTTCTAGTGCCTATGTTCCTTTTTGTCCTTCCTATGTAAATTTTTTCACAGTCTTTACACTTAATTTTGTAAATGCCTGACTTTTCCTCTGGTTTTATCTTATCAGTATTATTACTGTGAAGTAGGTTTTTAATGTTGTAATTGTTTTTTGGTGCCAATGTTATATTGTATTTCTTGAATATTTTTTGGAACTTTTTTGTGGCCCAGGGGTGGTAAGTAAATTTAGCAAATCTAGTTATCTAGTTATTTTGTCTTCGATGGAAAATATTATAAACAAATTTCAGGACTAGCTATGGGAAGCCCGCTATCACCATTTTTGGCCAATCTATACATGAGCTTTTCGAAACACATATTACTAAAGCCTTCCCTCATATGTTTAAAACATGGTACAGATACGTAGACGACATCTTTGCAATAGTGCCCTACAAACTAATAGATGATGCTTTGAAACTACTCAACCTGCAAGAACCCAGCATACAATTCACAGTAGAAACTGAAGAGGACTGTACTCTACCTTTTTTAGACCTTAAAATCAAAAAAGGCAATGAAAAACTAGAATTTGGCATTCATAGAAAAGCAACACACACAGATAATTACATCAAAGCAAATAGTTTCAACCCAATTCCACACAAACATGCAACCATCAACAGTCTGACACACAGATTAGTAAATCTACCTCTCAGCCAGCAAGAATATCAAAACGAATACCATCAAATCTTAAAAACTGCAATTAAAAATGGATATGGAAAAAACCTTGTAGATAAAAAACTAAAATTATTCAAACTTCAAAAGAAATTAAAACAGATCACAGCTCTCACACCAATAAAACAAGAAACTAGATTTGCTAAATTTACTTACCACCCCTGGGCCACAAAAAAGTTCCAAAAAATATTCAAGAAATACAATATAACATTGGCACCAAAAAACAATTACAACATTAAAAACCTACTTCACAGTAATAATACTGATAAGATAAAACCAGAGGAAAAGTCAGGCATTTACAAAATTAAGTGTAAAGACTGTGAAAAAATTTACATAGGAAGGACAAAAAGGAACATAGGCACTAGAAAGAAAGAACACTTCAGGCACTTAAGATACAAAAATATTGATAAGTCCGCAATAGCAGCTCATTTCTGGTCTGAAAATCATGAAATTGAAGATAGCACAAAATTACTAAAATACGTACAAAAACATAGTGAACTCGTCATATGGGAGAGGATATACATAGAAAAACATAAAAACCAACTAATGAACTTTGAAATCCCGCTAGAAGAGAATCCCACATTTCAGTTCATCACTAAATCAACAGATGGCAGCAACAACCCCAGAATTACCCACACCGCTGGATCTAGCGTCAGTCGCACAAGAGGCGTAGATGCAAACGAAGATTTGCGAAACATGTCCTCAAAATAGGTACGAAAGTGAAGCAGATGTGTAAAAAATGCGACTCATCTAAAATTTAATAATTTTTCGCTTCACTGTGGTGTTCCAATACAGTTGAATCTCGATATAGCTAAAACAAAAATTGCATTTCACCAACAAGTGTTAGCGTAACACAAGTGTTAAATCTCATGTTAAACTAACACGCCGAATTTCTAATGTTTAGTCCTTAACAATTGTAAATAGTCAAGATGGCGAGCATGAACTCAGCTGTTGATGTCGATTTGCTATATTTAAGACCGTCTAAATGACATTCATAATAGAGTACGGCCTATGAGGAGAAATGATTTTGAGGAACTATCCGAAGAAAACTGTTTTACGGAGGTATAGGCTGTCGAAACATGTTGCTATGAAGGTTACTGCGGAAGTACAAGAGAGGTTAGAACATGCATCGAAAGGAATATGGCGATCTCACCTTTGCTTCAAGTATCAATAACCTTGCGATTTTATAATTCACTGAATTATGTGGATAATACATTATCCACCTCCCCGTCTTGAAACGTTCAAGTCACTTGCCCTTCTTCACTCCTCGTTTTAAATTTACGTAATACTGAGTTAGAACATGCATCGAAAGGAATATGACTATCTCGCCTTAGCTTCAAGTATTAGTAACCTTGCGATTTTATAACTCACTGAATTATGTGGAAAATACACTGTCCACCTGCCGTCTTGAAACGTTCAAGTCACTTGTCCTTCTTCGCACCTCGTTTTAAATTTACGTAATAATGAGTTAGAATATACATAGAAAGGAATATGCCGATCTCGCCTTTGCTTCAAGTATTAATAACTTTGCAATTTTATAATTCACTGAATTATATGGATAATACATTGTTCACCTCCCGTCTTGATACGTTTAAGGCACTTGTTCTTCGCACCTCGTTTTAAATTTACATAATACTGACAAGTTGTTTGGTGCTTGTAGTAGTGACACATGCATTTGAATTAAATTCGTTTCCAATATTTTTCCCGCGACATCTTTCTCTTTTACATTCACTGCATCCATCCTCTTATTTTCCACGGTATCCTTACACTTCGTCACCATTTCAATTAACAATTCTTTTTCCGTCGATGAGAAATTTGTCTCACGACTTTATTTATGATTTTGTTCATCCGCCATTTGTGCAGACGAAAATGAAAACAAAAACTCATCGGAGTACATTCAGAAAATCATCCATAGCCTTCTATAGCTGTGATATTTACAAGTTTCTTGGCATTAACACAGGTTTGCTAACATTTTAAGAAAACAGGTTGGTGAAATGCAAGCAATTTAACATTAGTTTTAATCGCTGTGACAATTGTTACGTTACATTTGTTAACGTCGATTTTAACAACTGTTGATGAAATCGGGCATAAGAGCTTAACACTGCTACAGTTGTTTGTTGCCTTTGGTAGAGCTTTCACATAAGTTTCTAGCTCAGATAGCTATGTGCCTAAGCTCCTTCCAATTCAAAATTTATCATTTTGTTTTGGAAACCATAAACAATTGCCTTTTCTCTATGGCAGAGTTAGAACATGCACTTTCATCTTTACAATCAACAGTACCAGAACCAGAAGGTATCCATGTAGAAATGTTGCAATAGCTCACTCCTGAAGTAAGATTTTCCTGCTTGAGGTCTATAGTTGTGTTTGGATTGATGTCACTTTCCCAGAAAAGTGATGAGAGGTCTTTATAATATACATTTTGAAAATTGGAAAGTACTGTCATCTCTCCACCAGCTACCATCCTATTTCCCTCACCATTTCGATTTACCAAGGTGATTTTCAATTACACTATTGAACAATGGACCACATTTTATCAATTTTTATGTACATCATGAATGGATTCGTGGTGATTTGTCAAATCATAGGGATAGGTTTCGATCTCGAGAAGGCTTATTATGCATGTTGGCAAGCAGCAGTAATAAGTACTAGTATATGTACATGTATGCATGCATGCATGCATGCATGCAAGAACCATAATAAACTATTTGCTTGTAAATGTAAAAATGAGAGTTGAAAGTTTAAAATGACTACTGACAATATGCTGAGTAACTAATAGAGTTAATAACTAATAATGGCTTAAAACAATAACTGGAAAACATGGAATGAATCACACAATTATAAATTGGTTACATTGGTAAACATTTGCATATCACATGAATCAGCTCAACTAATCTGGCAGTATCATGCTTTCATTGCTTCAGATTAAATATTGTGTGGCTATTGCTATGCTTCTTATTTATTAAATTTTAAAATGTTTGCTCCAAACTTGTGAGAATCAGACCATAATCTCCTTGGCACTAAACACTCCTTAAATATTTGTTGGTGTGAATATTTTACTTATTGACAGCATATGAAAATATATTTATTAATGTTGCACTTAGAACGTTGGAGGCTGCAATATAATGTGCTAATTTCATGCCATCTAGGGTTGGTTGTAATGGCAACAGATGGTGTTAAGAAAGTGAATATCCAAATATGCATTTAATGAAACTTTATTCCTTTGTATCCTTGTATAGTTTTCACTTTGGTACAATAAGTAAGAATAATGTTTTATAAACTATTGCAATGAATATAAAATCATTGGCCAGCTATTCAAATATCTAAGTATAATCAAAGTAGTATTTCTATTAGTCAAATACATTTTAAATATAAATATATTGGAAATTCTTTTGCATAAATCTGTTGTATAACTTTCAGATAAAATCCTGATATTTGTTTTAAATCTATTCTTGAGAATTTCAAAAAATCTTTTAGGAAATTTAGGAAAATATAAGCAAACACATCTCACTGTAGTCGAGTGGTTAGATCGCTTGGCTCTCACCAAGGCAGCCCGGGTTCAATCCCAGGCGACTGCAAAGTGAGATTTATGGTGGACAACATGGCACTGGGGAGGGTTTTCTCTAGGCCCTCCAGTTTCCCCTGCCAGCATTTCACCAACTGCTCCATCATCTTTCCTATCATTTCATCTCGCCCTCATTTAGTCATCCACTTCCCTCAATCTTATACTGAGCATCAGCCTGATCATCCATCCTGGATTCTCTCTCTCACTGATCCAGAGATTTCGTTCCTTAAACTGCTGCCTAGCATAAAGGTTAAGAGGTACAGGAATACCCTGATACCACGTAGTGGTATAAGAGGGCAGTTAAAGAAGAAGAATAAGCAAACACACTAAGTTTATTAATCTTATATTAGTATATAAGTGTATTGTAATATATCATTTTGTATATCTTATAGAAAAGTTAATGCTTTATGCAGTAAGTTAATCCATTTCTATGCACTGATAATTTTTACAAAAATAATCCTAGTGTATGTCTAGCTGATGCAAGCTTTTATAACAGATACTTCTTTTTGAGTAACATATTTTCATGCATGAATTAGAAATATGAAAGTAGGCTTAATGAAATAAATGACATGCTGCTTCACTGATTTAATGCTCTTTATCTTAAAGTGACAGTTGCATGTCAGTAGATTTACTGCATGCATAGAACTCCTTTGGGACAAAATTATATCAAAGCTAGCCCTGATATGATCCTGGTAATTGATAGCATCATTAACAAATAAAGTATTTAAAATATCTTGCTCTTTAGCATACTATGGCATCCCTTCCCCATTCCCAGTGAATGACAGCAAATTAAGTATAGATTGCATTGATGCAATGTCAGTTGTCCTTGGTGCATTGCAATTAAGTAACTTGTACATATATAATTAGAGGTGTAGCATAAGCATATATTTCAGTTTAGAGAGTTAAATTAAATTTCTTATATTTTTACATTGGAAAATTTTAAGAATAGGGTAGATTTGGGACTATGCAAAACATGTATAAACAAACATGCCAATTTTGTTTATTGGGTTATTTCTTGATACCATTTGCTAATATAATATGCTATATTTAGTTGTGTGTTTCAGTGCATAAACATAAATGACAAGGTTTAATATTTGCTAAAAATAACACCATGGACATTTGAACTAAAAATTGTTTCATAATATAACAGTTTTACAACTTTCAGTTAGAAGAATAGCTAAAATTCCACATACATATTTGCATATTTTAATAGTGAGTGAGTATAGCTATTTAAAGGATGCAAGAGTTTTACTTTCAAAAGTAGATTGGAAAAAAACCAGTTAACATATTGTTTACTCTTTAGTATCTAAGTAAAGTGCTAACCTAACCTCTATTTTACTGTCTTCTTTTAATATCAGCCGATCAAGGATTCCAGTATTTGTTGGTTCCAGTTCCGTTGAATCACAACTCTCTTCTTGTGCTTCTTCTTCTGGGTAAAGCTGTTATCTTTTGTGATGTTGGTTTCTGTTTTCAGATTGCATGCTCCTTGAATCCTGTGAAATGCTTTGATTGTATACCAAGAACATTTAACTTCCTTTCTTTGTGTGTTTTGCATGCTTCCAAATGTGTTTAGTTTAAAATATGTTTCTCAAACTTTTTTGTGAGAACCTCCCAGCTGCATTATGCTGGCAGAAACTAGGAACAAATTAAAAGCTCATACATAATGCATATGGTTTAAGGTTAAGTAATATATGACTATCCATTAATATGACAATACTCCATGTCTACTTTCTGGTTAATTTTGTTAAAAAAAATACATATACAAATGGTTTTATAAGGAGATGTGAATACTTAGAAAGCCTAAGCACCACTCACCCACTTACCCAATATAAGATACTGTTTTAATATTAAACTTATAGCATTCCACATGAACAGTGGAAAGTGCCAGTCATTATTATTACCATCTATAAGAATAGCCATCCCATTTTTTGAAATCACAGTGGTTAATACAATTTTGAGTCGAACTAATACTCACAGTGGTTGTTTGAATCCAGTTATTTACCCAACTGCAGGTACTCGCAAAACTACAGGATCCTGTAATTTCACTGTGGTTCACCATATCCTGACAGCTTCCTTTTGTTTCATATTCTTTCTGTATGAGAGATACTTTATTGGGAAGTAGCAAGTTTTAGTGTCAAAAGAAACACATAAGTAATGGGTTATTTTGCATGCAATTATTATATGACTTCCTTATATATCAATGCATGGTATTTTAGAGCAGAAACTCTCAAGAGGCAGAGCATCATGAGGGGATGTATATATTACTCTACGAGGGCAGTTCAATAAATATCTGTGTTAGGAATGAAGATGCCAGTTTTTTCAAACAGAAATTGTTTCAGAGTATAAAATTGAAAGAAGCATAGAGACAGTGAAGCACAACTTAGCACAAAAGTGAATCGAGAAGATAGTGACACACTGCTTCACTCACACTGTTTTTTCACAGAACATGTTTCAAGAGCCTTTGCTCTTATCATCAGCTGGACTATATGTCAATATAGTCCTCTTTTAGGGATATACACTTCTCCCAAAGCTCCTGCTATTTTTTTAACCCCTTCAAAAACTAAAAATTGTCAAGCTCAGCAAAATACGCCTCTTGTCTCTATGATGACCTCATTTGATTTCAATTTTATTCATGTGAGCCATTTCTTCATGTTTGGGAACAGAAAGAAATCGCAGGCAGCCAGGTCAGTAAAATATGGGGGTGTGGTAGCAATTAATGATGCAATTCATGCAGTTTGGTGGTGGCAACACCAGATGAATGTGCTGGAGCATTATCATGGTGAAACAGAACTTTCTTCTTCACTATATTGAGCCATGTCTATTTCAACTTCTTGTTGAATTGGGCCAGTAACTTACTGTAGTATGCTCCAATAATCATTTTTTCCTTTTCCAAGAAGTCAGTGAGTATGACACCATTCACATCCCAAAAAATTGTCATCACTTTTGTGGCCAATGGGACCCTCTTTGCCTTCTTTGGAGCAGATTCTCCCATTGTTTTGATTGTTGCTTGGTTTCTGGAGTAATGGTGAATCCAGATTGACAATGACAACTTGATACAGAAAATCCTTCGGATTTCACTTAAACAGCTCCAAACACAGCTTTGAAGTTGAGAGCCACACCCACTTGTCCACTGTGAGCAAAGGTAGCAGGCATCAGGCCAACAGTTTTCTCATCTCCAGCTTAACGTGCAAAATATGAATTGCCATTCTCATTGATACACCTATGGACTCTGCCACATATGATTCAGCGAGAATCATATCATGAACTTTTTCATTGACTTCCTCAGTAATCACATCTGCAGGCTGTCCCGGGTGCTCCTCATCAAAAATGGATGTTCGACCACCTTTTAATTTGTTATACCAATATCTAACTGTTGTCATAGAAGCCAAAAGGTTTCCATAAACAGCATTTAGTTTCACTTTTATTTCCTCGCAAGTTTTGCCATCTAAATGTAAAAAGCAAATCAATGAACGATACTGCACTTTTTCCATTTTAGCAGAAACACATTGAACAATTTATTGAAATGTCTGTAAAATCCAAACCAACGTATGAATCAACTTCAAATTTGTTTTGACAACTTGTAACAAATGACAGACAGTACATGATGATAACACAAACTTCCCTCAGTAACACCATATATTTTGAAACACGGTTACTTAGTCAACTGCCCTCGTATACACTTAAGTAAAGTTAATCCTGGGACAGATTATGAAAATGTTAAGGGGTGTGATAAATTAAGTCTGCTACTTTTTATATATTCAGCATAGCAGAGAGGGACATATGGCCTGCATATCTCTCCAATTGGTTTAGCATCTTATGCCACCACATGCTTTTATCACAAAGTAGTTTTCATAAGCTTAGAAAATGTTTAAAACTTAAATAAAATTCAAGGAGTGAGGATTTATTTTCTTTCTGTAACACCTGTGAATACTGTATCTTGCATGTATCATTTAAGAGATAAATGTGTGTTTAAAATGTATGATTATATTTTAATGAAATTGCTATTGTATATGTTGTTTTACTCTTGTTTAAAAACTAAAAAGGCTTGTATATGCCAGCATGTGTGTTCCTCTTCCTCCAAAAGCTTTAATTTATGAAGTATACTTGACACTTGTAGTGAAAGGAATATTTTGTAATTGGAGAAGATGATTGAGGTTAGTGACTGCAAATATTATTTCTTAAAAAGGAATTGATAAGTGTGAGAATCAAACTGATGCATGGTATCAGATTCACTGCAAGTGCCAAGATAGTATGTTAACTTTTATGACTGAATTACAAAAATAACAAAGGAAAACTAACAACAAAAATTGATTTAAAATATTGCAGATTTGTTGCATTATAGTTTCTGGATAATATGTTAAGACTAAAGGAGTTTAGGCAGGTTTATAGAATTTGGAATTGTAGAAAGCAGTTCCTCTTAACTTTTCAAATACAAATGGACATTGTACTTATATTGGTACCCACAGCCATGTTAATTTTGCTGTTTGTCCATGTACTCCAATTTTATGGTTCTTTCCAGAAGGGTTATAAGTATTGCAATATTTTTCTACTATCACCTGTGCCAATGGTGGAAGAGTTCTTATTATTTTGTGTAAAAGGATTAATATAAATGTATCAGTTTCAAAATTGTAGTAATTAATACAAAACACCTAGTTTTCTAATTTACACCAAAGGAAAAGCAAAGTATTCTAAGTAATCAAGGTTAAATTCATTTATTTCCTTGACACTAATTTGAGTTATCAACATGAAATTAAGTAAGTGTTACACAGTTTGATTTATGGAATTCTTTCAACAAAGTATATGTGTAACTATATATTTGCTGTAATGATTTAAGGGCTTAGTGATTTTTCTAATAATAATTTCTTTTCTCTTCCTGCATACTAACAGTCAATCATCCAGTAGGACTTCTTCATCTAACATCCCTGTTTTAATAAAGGGATATAGGTAATCTTGTCCTTCATCTCATAGACAATAGAATGAATTGATAGCTTTAGATGTAAAATCAATACTAGCTAATATTAATAAATAGCTATAAGTGACATTTTAAGACAGAAGAAAACTTGTATTTTATTAATTTAAGCTGCTTACATCCGAAAATTACCACCATTTTGTGTGTGTTTGAGAGAGAGAGAGAGAGAGAGAGAGAGAGAGAGAGAGAGAGAGAGAGAGAGAGAGAGAGAAGAGAGACTGAGACTGAGACTGAGGCTGCAACTGAAATCACCTAATGAGGAATGTTAGTGATAATAATCTTAAGACCATAATCTTTTACTGTTGTTCTGGATGGCTCAGTTTATTAGAAGCTGACCTACAGATTCTATGAGTGTTGGTTTAAATCTGGCTGGCTTAGATTAATAGTTTTAAGTGTGCTTACAAGTAGTTACCCCATGTCAGATTTACTGGCATGTAAAAGAACTTTAGGACAAAGTTCTGGGCTCTGGTAGCACTGTTATAATAATGCATAATTGACAGCATTATTAAACTTTTTAATTAATTAATTAAAAAGCTTGTAGCAGAGACATAACACATTTCAAAGTGATAGCCATTTACTGCCAAAAGCAACTGATCCCATTCAGAAATTGTGTAATGCTCATTTTGTTGTTTGTTTAAATTAATCTACTATCTGTAGATAAGACTGAAGAAAATTAAAAATAAAGAAAGTAATGTATCCTCATCCGAAATTAGATCACAATTCAAGGATTGAAGAGTAAGCAATTAAACATGGGTTGCCATTTGGAAAACATGCTTTTCAACTCTCCTATATCAGAGGATTACATGATACTTCCATCTCTGTTCTTCAGTGCTCTAGATTGCTTAAAACATAAGATTTATAACTTTTAACTATGAAAAAATTTTAAGGAATTTATACAGACTAATGGAATATATCTTTAAAGGCCAGTAAACCAAAACTATGTATACATATCACTCTGTTTTAAGTACGAATAGTCAGAACTGTATGTGATATAGCTTCTGTTAATGAACATAATTTGTCTTACAGAAATCGCACACCTTCAGGATCAAGCACACCAGTACCAAGTGGAACCAAGGTCACGCGTAAATCTTCTGGTGCCTCAGACACAACAACAGGAATCTCGCGCAAAGGTTCCAAAGCTGCAACTCCAACAGAAACACGGACACCATTCAGACTTTAAAATTACATTACAAATGATTTTGTATTCCAAAGTAATGCAGTAAAATTGATTTCTAGTATCAGTTTTTGTTATAATTCCCCTTGTTTGAGATGTAAAATAAAAAGGAGGTATTTTTATGTAGTTTGTTTAATGCTCTGTTTCTAAATAAGAAAGAGCTTCTGTTATCAACAGTACAGCATGTTTTGTTCATGCAATTAAAACTGGGCAAAGACTGCAATATCATAGTTATGTAAAATAATTGGTCAAATTTTGCAGATTTGCAGGATAGAAAAAAAAAAAAAAAAAAGACATTTTTTTCACCTCTATAAACTGATGTGTATTTATTAGGGATGAAACGGTAAAAGGCTGAGCTTTTTCCTTTATTTCTTTGAGATTTCCAAAATGATTTAATGTTTTGCTTTCATAAACAGGGACCATTATTTTGTGTTACATATTGCAAATCATTTTATGTATAGCAACACCTGCATAGTCATTAATTTTGTTGATTGTTGTTTTCTCCTTAGATTATTTTTATACATTAGTGATGAATATCTGATGTAAGGTGGACAGTTTTTATATATACATAAAACCACCGCTAACTCAATGCTAATAACAAAGTTGCAATATATTATTTAAAATGTGTGTTTGCTGTAAAAGCTAAGGCAATGAAAGACTAATAAATGCAAATTATAAAGAAAAATAAATATTAAAATATACGTACATGACAGTTGTTTCGTTATGTACAGCTTAATTACAACATATGAAAATGTTGCAGAGGATAGTGTATTTTAATTAATTTATAATTACATAATTTAAAGAGAAAGAAGATAGAAATAATTGCTATTTTTTGAATTGCAAAGTTTGATCAGATTGAATTCAAGTTCTTAGAAATAATATGGTTCAGGGGTTATCGTTTCCAGCTTTTGAATGAAATGTGCCATTAAGATCTTGATGAGAATTTGATCATACTTTGTGGATTTGAAAATACAAAATAAGTAATCAGACGTGCTTTAATTATATATAAATATACTCTTTCCACAGTCACAATGGAGCTTATATATATTATTTTTATTAATATTCTCATTTGCTGTGTATCTTCATGTTTTTTCGCAGTTTTGTAATAACTTTTGTGTATTCATTCAAATGTATATTAACATATTTCATCTTTTTAGTTTGTTTTTACTTTATTTCTCTCAAAATATTTTGTATGTAAAAAAATAACAGATCGGAAGTTATGTGATAGTCGATTGATCTAGTATAACCATACTTGATCGTTGTAAATATTTCTTGAGTGACGTCCATTAAATTATGAGAGGGAATGTGAATGCTTGAAAATTCACTGTTTCTGTAAATTTATGTTTTACATTATAGGCATGTTTTTATTCAGCATGGCACAAAATAAAATAAGTAAAAGCCAATTCTTAATATAATTTAAACTTTTGTAATAATGCTTTCTAAAGCATATAATCCCGTTCTCAAACTTTATGTTGAGCCATTTCATGTACACAAGTATGTATTTTTATTTGTGTATTATGTGGTAATTCCTGTATAAAATATGTGTTTGTAAGCAAATAGATTTTTTTTAGTCCATCCCTTTAAGCAGGAAAAAGGTGCATGAATCTTTGTGTACAAACTTAAGTTTTTGTATGAATGATTGGATTACTGGTTTTTATTCAGTCGATCGAATATTGTCACTGTAAAAGCGAGCAAGAGAAAATTGAAGTCTTGTAATGTAATTAAAGTTAGTCGATAAATGTTAACAGATTTGCTTATTAAATTCTCACATTGAAAATAAGAATGAACTTATGATTTCAAAGCACATCCCATATCCTCTGCACTCACATACATTTCATTTGTAACCCTCGTTTCTCCTTTAAGCATCATCAAAAAAGTGAGGATTATATTTTAAAAAAGAAATTATAAGAAATTTAGTTTTGCCAATTAACCTGATAGATTGTTATATACTAGCACTGTTTTTTGCTTTTCTTTTTTTTATTTTTCCCCTCAAACTTACATTAAGCATTTAAAAAAGAAGATAACTTTTAAAGCCAATAAATTCTGCATGTGCAGTAAAATTTATTACAAAATGTTGGATACCTTCATAGCATACGTTGTCTTGCAGTATTGTAATGTTAGGTGAGATGCATATTAGATAATTGTAGTTCTCACCTGTCATTAAGCTGCCATTTTGTTTCCTATTAAAGCGTTCACTAATGGACATGAACTGCTCCAGCTCAAATTATCTAAAATGGAAGCAAAGTCAAGCTTTTAAATGATACAAAGCTTCTGCATTAACAGACAAGCCAGATAAATTAGTGTCTTAATTGTTAATTATTTAAATTAAGCTGTTTGATTCATAAAACTTTAGTTTCATACTAATACATAGTTTTTTTATAGGTTTAAGAATAATTTTGATTTTTTTCAAAATTTAGTGATTTTTAAAAAGTATAAAAAGTAATTGTACATGCATATAAGATTCTATAATTTAATTATAGAAGAAGCTTGCATTCCCAGAGAGTCCCCAGAGAGTGGAGCAGGTTTGTATTTGTCATGTTCTTCAATCCTTTTACAAAAAGTATTGAAAAAACACTGCAAATACTGAATGTAGATATTGATGCAGTCCACACTGCCCTTTAATACCTGTTTGTGAGCACAAAAATAAAACAAAAATCAGGTTCTACAGCTGCAATCCATGTAATATCATTTATTACTAGGGACTGAAAGTTCATGCCTTAAAAATGTGAAGAGTATGTATGCCTTTAGCCCTAAAAATAGCCAAATATGCATTATCAATCTAAGATTAGTTCAACAAAATAATAGGTTATTGGGTAACTTACATTTATTCTGTGGATTTTGAAGTGCCTGCCTCATTACTGAATCCTCCATTATTGTGTTGCAGTTCACAACTAAGTAGTGACGTATGTTTTCTTTTGTAGCTTTTCATTTGTTGTCTCTTAGCATTGAATTATAGTGCATAAACTGCGCTCTACGTTGCAAGAAGGAACTGGTCTTGCACAAAAGCTGCGAGCTGATCTATAGAAAACTTTGTTGGTTTTTCTGTAGCTTTTTCCTTCAAGAATTTCATGAATATCTGTAAGCTCATGATAGCCAGGGTTTTTGGAGAGAATGTTTACTGGATTTTTTCACAATATCTCCTACATTTCTCGGAACTGTTGTTAAACTGCATATTGTTCTTTAAAATTCTACTAAAGAATGCTGTAGCGGAACACAACTTGTTTCCAATGTCCTGATAGCTTTAGGAATAAAATGAAAATGAGCTTATATGAACACAAGGTTGCCTTCTAAGTTTTTGTCTAATAGTTTTCTGGGCTAATTTGACAGATGCTGCTCCATTTGAATCAAAGCTGTTTATAATTTCTTTAATTTGAAAAAGTGTTCTGCATAGTACTGAGCAGCCTCCAGCCATGTTCACCAATGAATTAAAATTGGCTAATGTGGAAGGGCTCTGGAGGGAGCCTTTTGAAACACTTTCTTAACAGACAACACTAATATCTTCACTAAGGGGTAACATAACCAAATAGTCTCTGCTATACAATGAAGGCCATGTTCAAGGAATGTTAAGTGAACCATATGAGGGAAAATACCTTTCAGTGTTGTACCTGATTTTATCATGTAACTAGCAAAATGCATTATCAACCGGAGCACATTATTATATTTAATCCCATCGGGCCACAACAGTTTAATTGAATCAATGACAAACTGTGTAGGTATTGAATTATTGGTAACATCTAACTCTGCAAAATTAAGAAGATAATTATGCAGATGTGGACTGTTCTTTATAAAGGGCTCCAAGTATAAAATTTGCTATGTAATGACCTTTGCAGTCTGTCGTTTCATCAACACTAACCCATACAAATTGATTCCTAAGTGTATTTTGAATGTTTGACATTACACTGTTGTAACACCGGGTTACATATGTTTTCAGCAAGGTACCTTCATCTGGAACGTGTTCAATGGTGTATTTCTGGAGAAAATGTCTGTGTTGGATTATTGAGCTTAAAGAGAAGAATATCACATGCTAAAAAAGCTTCACACAAATCTGCAGAAAACTGTGTTAACCTACTACCTAAACGCTCCTCAAATTGGTTTTGCTTCAGATTGCTTTTGACACATTTTTTATTTACTAATTTCTTATATTTGGCTGTATTTATATGCTGCAAAACTTGAAACTGTTTTTCTCGCATGCTTTACAAAATAGAATACTATTATCCATAAAAATAAATGTGTTAGAAAATTCTTTTTGAAATGCTTGAAGTCTACCTGATTTTACTTTGGGCATGATTTAATGTAGATGTAGAAAGCCACAACAAAAAATTGATACACTTAAACTCTTTCTGTCGCTCTATTAAACACAAAATCTACTTTTTCACTGAATAAAGTCATCACAAAAAAGAAGTAGGTACACTTTAATACTTTCATCGCACCTAAGAAATCTACTTGTTCAATGAACAAAGGCATGATGGGAACTGTTGGGTGGCTGTAATGAGCTCATACGTACTAGGAATCGCCAACAGATCACGTGACACTGATGCAATCTCATGCAAACTTGAGAGGCTCCTTATGGGAGTGTTCACTTGCGTGAACATACAACAGTGAAAATTATTAATGTTTACGAGATTCAAATTTCACACTAAAATGATGAAGAAAGGTATATTGTTCAGATGGTGGAAAAAACTAGAAAGTTAAAACTCATTAAAATATACCATAAAAGCATGAAAATATTCTAATTATGATGCATATATAAAAATCGAGCAAATATGCATTTATTTGCAAAAATATAGGGTTGCATAAACTTCCGGTCCCTCCAATGGATTCCTGCACATTGTGGATTGAGTAACAATGAGAAAACTACATTTTATTAATAAAAAGGAATTAAAATTCAAAATATCATTGTTAACAGATAAATTTATAATTAAAATAAACTCAAAAATAATAATTAAAACTCTAAATAAATTACAAATGTATCTTAGATTCTAAGGGAAAAATATTTTTAAGAAACCTGAACTACCTTAAAAAAGAAACAGTTGTTGCCAAGTTAAAATTAAACACTGGACACGATTACCTCAACAAATATCTACATAAAATGGAATTGCTGGCATCTCTTGTCTTATGCATCAAGGAAGAAGAAATGAATATGAAACATTTATTAATCTCTGAACAACTCAAATCGTATCCAGATTTAGCCTCAAAATATATGATCAAGCTAGAAGGAGAATGATGTTGTTTAACCATGAGCATTATATATACACATAATTTAAATACAAACAAATGTATGCCTTATTTTCATTTTTATAAATTTGCATAAGTTCTATTTTCTAAGTTAGAAACTGGAAACAATGAAATGAAACAACTTAGAAGATTGTTGACTCTGTCAATACTTGTTGTTACTCGTTTGAACAATTAAATCAAGAATAATAGCTTTAACTCAAAATAGCACTAACACTACATATTCAACAGTCTTGCCTACAGATTAATTAACTTACCTCTCAGAAAGAGGAATATCAGGAATATAACCACATCTTTTCCATATTGTCACCCAATTATCGGAAAGCACAACCAACGACAGCTGAGTAAGGGGCCAAAGGCAGCCGAGCTACACCCTCCCATTAATCTCAGTCACTAACTGAGGGGATGATTAGGGAAATGTCACTTGTCGCTGGCCGCCTCTTTCCCCTTCCCCTGTCCTCTGGAATCTTCGCGGCAATTCACTGAAACCAGAGACTTCTAGAAAACAGTGATATTCCTATAAAAAGGGCTGCAGTGAGTGAATTGAGTCAGTCAGTTCTTGGCAAGCAGCATAAGAGTGCAGTGCTAGTGTACGGACGAGAAGATTGTGTGCGTGCATCGGAGGATTATACGTAATTGTGAGAGCAAAGTGGAATTGTAACGGACGAACTGGTGAATCGTAGTTGTGTGCATTCAGTAATTCTGTGTAATTGGCAAGTGTTTAACTGTAAGTCGGTGGAAATAAAGAACATTTTTGAGTGGTGTAATTGGACTTTTCATTTCACAAACCCACAAAGTCACAATATAATGGTTTGAAATTAACATAGTCTTATCTGAGTTGCAAAATTTTGAAACAAAGAACATTTAAAAGAAGGGGAAAAAATCATGCTAATAATTTGTAAAATTTAATTATCATTGTGGACTTAACTTATGCTCCAACAAAATTTTCATGAAATACAACATTCCTTTAGCTCCAAAGGTCAAAATACCACCAGAACAAAAACTAGGCATATATTTAATCAACTGGATATGTAGGTAAAACATATTTAGAAATTGGCTGTAGCAAACCATTTTGGGGCTGCTAACATGTTGTCAATCCTAAAGTTACATTATTGATGAAGCTCAGTATGTCTGCTGAATAAAAGTTTGGAATGATATGCATTATTAAAAGGAAGAAACACATGAATTTTTAAGCCTTAGCAGTTTCTATGCGAGGATTAGATGATACCATTTCTACAATCAATACTGGTAATCTTGTATCTAGTGTTGCTTGTTGGACCAAGGCTGAAGATGGAAACAATAGCTTCTGAAACATGTACCAAAATTGAATTGAAGTAATGAAGTTGGTGTTGCAAACAACTCAATCTTTCAAAGGTAATGTAGCCATAGACAGGCTGAGGGATGTTCCATGTCACTAAATCATGCCAACTTGACATCCCAAGCAATGGATAAAGAGGTTGGCAATTGAATCAGAGAAGAAGAGAAGTCATGAAAAGGAAGAGTGATCTAAATAGCACAGTAATGTTAGCAAAGAGGAACAGAAGTGAAACTAAAATGCAATTAAGAAGAGAATGTAAATAAAGGAGAAATGAAAGCATTAACATTTGCAGAAAGTGTTACTAAGTGAAGATTTCCTTTTTCCTCATTCCATTTAGCTGTTAATTATTAATGGAAATTCATATTTAAAGTAGCATTGTAATTGCTAGTAATTTGCATCAATTATTTTCAGTAAAATCCAATGCTTAAAGCATTCCAGTTGTTAATCACCTGCCACATGTAACTCATAAGACACATTTTTTTCATAAACATATATTATAGGAAATATATTTTCATTTTAAAGTTATCTACCTATTGCACAGTTACATAAGCTTATGATTTTATAGTTGTTTCAGATTGTGGTTTATGCCTCTAAAATGCAACTTTGTATTTCTTTCATAAATATATATCATGAAAAATATTCCCATTTTAAGGTGTCTACTTACAGCATAACTGTTTGAGCTTATAATTTCATAATTATTTTGCATTATGTTGTTTATGAATTAAGTTGTTTCACCGCAATATAAATAAATCCACATTTATTCTGTAATTGTGCTTGAGTGTTAAATTTGTGAAATCTATTGGATTGAATTTGGAGTAACAACTTAAGTAAAATGCCTTTAAAATGTCTTGTATTGAATGAAAACTGTCACATGGTGTGTATCTTACAGTTAGCACACATTTACAGTAAAAGTCGTGATGAAAATTACAATGACATGACGATGATAAACAACTGTACTCAAATGTGAGCCCAAACAGATTTACTTGGTCTTTTGTTATACAGTTGTTAAGATGACGGTGAGGCGAGTGGACCTACAGTTTATACCGTGGACTCCGAACTATGTTGGGCAAAGGGGACACTTCACATGAGCTAGACAGAGGTGAAGGCGCTGATAGGGCCGACTTAAAATTGACACTGCAGAGCCGGGAATCGAACTTGGACCCTCAGCACGAGAGTCACGAACGAAACCACTGCGCTACCCCAACATCCATTATTTATAAGAGTAATCAATGATAGTTGATTGTTCTACATTAACACACAAACTGAATGCAGACAAACTTGAAAGTAGAACCAGAACTGAAAAGCTCAATGCCATAGCCAGGATTTGATCTACAGATTTTCCACTCTATGTGCAGCTGCTCTACCACTGAGTTACCATGGCAACATTACATTTTCCTACTTACTCTCTCCAGTATTTCATGAGGAAATTTAAAATTTGAGATCACATACCCACATGGCAACTTACAATTTATAAAGAAGTCTTGAGCCTTAACGTTTTATTACAGTTTCCATTTCTTAACTTGTTGCTTTCTTAAATACCATAATAGCTTTGGTATGTACACATTCAGTTCAATCATGAAATACAATTCAGCGCTACATGATCTGTTGATTTTTTGAAAGGTAAGTAATTTTCTTATTTTTCATAATTCTGAGCTAAGAGAAATTAACAAGATTTTTCTCAAGTACTAAAGACATAGTATAAGTATTTTGGGAGCATAAAATATAATTACCAGTGATCACACAAAATATAAAATGGTTTCCAAGAAAATTGATATTTTGGATTGTCTGACTGAAATAGATATGGAAGATGAGCTGGAAGGAAAAGACTGAGTTTTATAATTATTAAATGTGAATAACCATAATTATATAATTCAATTTATTCATCCTTTAAATCTCCATACAAGATTGTGGACACGTCAAAACAAAAATATTTACAAAATTTAAATACAGAAATTACAAAAAAAAAAAAAAAAAAAAAAAAAAAAAAAAAACATATAAGAGTAAATGTCAAAATATAATAATATAACTTAACTTTCCAAATACTCTTGAATAGAATAAAAACATGCTTCACTTAAACATTTATGTAGTTTCAGTTTAAAATCTTTTGGTTGTCAATCTGTTTTAAATGAAGAGGTAACTTATTGTACAGTTGGGTACTACTAATAATAAACTATAAGTGAAGGAATGTTTGTATAACATGGTATTATGACTAATTGCTAGTAGGTTTGAACTGTTTCTTGTATCACGCTGGTGTGTCACTGCATATGTTTTAAAGCAACTTTAACTAGTTGTTGTATAAATTAAATTAATTGGGAGTCGATTAATGACACTAAACAACACTTACATTTAAATTTTCCCGGAACTAGTTTCATAGGCCTTCCCTCTATCTTCAGCCGGATATCGACTGGTTCTCATTGGTGTAGCTGGCAATATTTTGTCATCGGTCTCCTCTGGTAGTGGTTCGAGGAACTTGCTGAGCAAATCTTTCTGGGGGATGTCGAAATTGAATACTTTGTTCCTATTTTTTGAAATAAAGATTTGTTCCCATGTGGACAGTTCTTGTTTTCCTGTTGTATGTTTTAGTAATTTTGGTTCTGGATTTATGTTGTGGTTTTTTTCCCAAAAATGCGTGGTATTCATCTTCCATGAAAGGATTTTTAACTTAAACTAGCTTTTACGTGTAAAAGAACTTTGTATATGTATAAACATGGAAGGGTTATAATTTTCAGTTCGTTAAAATACACTCTACAGCTCACATGTGCAGGTTGGTTCACTATTATTCTTATGGCTCTTTTTTGCATTCGAAAAACCTTTTTAACATATTTGAATTACCCCAAAAGATGATACCATAATTCATAAGGGAATGAAAATATGCAAAATATGCCATTTGGACTGTCTTTACGTCTGCTATCATTTTTAATGTTTTTAAAGCATAGCACTGCTTACTTAACTTTTTAATCAAATCTTCTATATGTACAGTCCAATCCAAGCTTTGATTTAACCACAAACCTAAAATGTTAGTATCTTTTACATATGAAATGTTGATGCCATCCAAATTAAGGTCAGGGAAGGTAATACTTCTATTTACTTTATGCCGAAAACCTATTCCTACTGTTTTATCTTTGTTTAAAATTAGTCTGTTTTGATCAAACCATGGCATAATAGTTTCATTAATTTCATTTACATTTTAAAGTATGACCTTTATCATTATCAGTGATGAGTATGTTTGTGTCATCTGCAAAAATAGTAAGTTTAATATTTTCCTTAACTACATTATGGGTTATATCATTAATATAAACTAGAAATAGAAGGGGGCCCAAGATAGAACCCTGAGGGACCCCACATTTTATAATTTTCATTTCAGAATGTTCATCATAAAGTGTATTAGTCTTTGCATCTAAAAATTGTAATTCCACTATCTGTTTCCTGTCTTTTAAATACGAGGCAAACCAGTTGTTTACAGTCCCTCTGATGCCATATAAATTTAATTTGGATAATAATATATCATGATTGACCAGGTCAAAAGCTTTAGACAAATCATAGCCAAATACAAAGTTTACTTTTACTATCCATATTGTAGTATACTTCTTCTAGAAATTGCATAATAGCATGCAATTGCATAAAACTTCAACTGGATTACAAATATATTCTTTAATAACTCACAATTATTTGTTATGTGATGATAAAGAGCATTGTATGTTTTTGAGAACTACAAATTAAATAATGAAACAACAAATCATCACCCCACCGCTACCACTCCTACTACTACCATATTAATGTAACCCACAGTATTTCACCATTTTTGAAAATTGCAATAGTATGATAAAAACATGTTTATGTATCTAAATTGCAGAATAATAATTTTTAAAATATGGTTATATGAAACCTGTCCAAATCAGACAATGAATAACTAGAAACCTATCTATTTTGGATTATTTGTAACTTTTCCTGAATAATATGAAACTGCTCAATGTATTAATGGAAATTGCCTGAACTGCTTAATATGTGCATAAGAATGAACTAATGATGCACATTTGTTGTGGAATATGCTGTGTTTTCAAGGAAATGCAAACTTATGTCACTAAATTAAATGATGTTTTTTGCAAATGTTTTTTCTTTTCCCTGCGATTCTGACTTTGCTTAGAACATGTTTTCTCAATGTGAGAAACGCTGTGTATGGTGGTGCCGTGTTCAAGTGGTTAGTCTGCCTCTCACCAAAGCAATCTTAGTTTGGTCCAAGGGGATTGCATGTAGAATTTGTTGTGGACAAAGCAGCATCTGGGTGTGTTTTCTTTAGGCTCTTAAGTTTCCCCTAACATTCATTCCACCAGCTATTTCATAATCACTATCCTTTTCATCCATTGCACTAAAATTTTGTATCATCAATTTCTTCACCAGTTATCAGGCGTTTTAATTTACATCCAGATAACTCATCCTGACCAAGATTTGAACCTGGCACCTCCTGAATGGGAGATAGACACACTACCACCTTATGCTACAGAGGTGGGCAGTTATCAGGCTGATCACCCATCCTGATGTTCTCAGATCCAGGTTCCTCTACTCCTTGACAGGTATCTGACTCAAGCCACTTGTAAGTCTGGAGTGTGTAAGTTGTTCATAGGAAGAGGATAAAAGTGAAATGGAAAACAAATAGGAAGAAAAAAAGGAATGATGAAAAATATGGCATTTTTTCAGATACTGTATACTCTATTAACATTCCCAATTCAGTCCTAGGTCATATGTATAAACCTACCCAAACCGGTGGTTTTTAAGTTTGCTTAAAAGCAACAGCTCCATGTCAGTAGATTTACTGGCCGTTAGAAAAATCCTGCAGGACAAAATTCCAGCATACCAGAAAATTGACAGATTCAAACAAAATAATTTCAAAATTTTTTTCTAATTAAGTGTTGTGATGTATGCATTAATGCAAGTAAAGACACTCAAATATATTCATAATATAAAACTTGTTGAATCTTGGTTAGGATGAGTTACCTGGATAAGATTTTTCTGAGGTTTTTCCTTATCCTCAAAGATGAATGCAGGTAACTCTATGCTCTATAGATCCTGGGCTCATTTGAGCATCATTTCACCCATTTCATTCACTGTCCAATATGACTTGACATTGGAGAACATAAAAAAATGTAAAACTTCTTAATTAGTGTCATGATGAATGTGTTGTTGAAATAATGTAGTAGTGAAATAACATACATTATACATATTGAATTATGCAGTGGATATAAAGCCATGTGTACCAAGGTGAGTGCTTTTCAATAAAATACATAATGTAAAACTTCAAGCTTTCAGAGCAAGCGTTATTAATTAATCAAGGCTTTGCAGGTGATCAGCCATCTCAGGTTTATAAATGTTGAGCTTTTAGCCATTCTATACTCCATGGCCTCCTTCAGTATTTGTAGCACAAATGGTATGGTGGGGTCAGGAGGACCCCTGGAGGATGAGGGATGATAAATCGTAATAAACTAAACATAAATGTAATATTCACTTATATTTAGAGATTAATTAGGCATAAACTACATTGTAAACCTCTGCGTGCATGTCTACAGAATCTTTTTTACCATATACTCATTAGTCGGATGATGATAGTTTTAAGAAACAGCTATTTTGAATCAAATTACATGCTTTACTCTGGAAACAACGTTTGAACTATGAAATTAAAGTTGAATAATAACTAATAAAAGTGTTTAAAATGAAATGGATATAGCAACTGGACAACCACAGTAGGTGTTTACAAGCAATCCTCATAAATACTTCTTGCGCATTCGCTACATATTGGTGTTCTGCAAGTTACACAATATACTTTTCTTTGATAGAGTTAACATGAAAAATTCTATGCCATGGTCAGGATTTGAACCACGGATCTCCTGGTTTCCGTCCAGTCGCTCTAACCCATTGAGCTACCATGGCCAATTTGCCGTCACAACATTAAATTCTCCATTTTAATCATATATTTCCCCGGTAGACCACTAGGGGCTCTCGCATTCGAGATACACCGTTTAAACACTGGGGAAATACACGAGTCAAATGGAGAATTTAATGTCGTGATGGCAAGTTGGCCATGGTAGCTCAAAGGGTTAGAGTGACTGGATGGAACCAGGAGATCCGTGGTTCAAATCCTGGCCATGGCGTTGAATTTTTCATTTTGACTCTATCTATCAAAGACCTTAGCCTATATACGGCTAGCGTGAAGAAATTATTAATTTCCATCAATTAACTAAAATACTTTTCTTTTCCTATCTTTTATTCTAGGACACTTTGCAGATCTAACCCATTTTATTATGACTCCTAATTGTTTGGGGATTTCGCATTTGAGCATCCTGGCAGGGTTATTTCTCATCCTTCGAGGAAGGGGTGGAATACTCATCCTTCTCTGTAGAAGTGGTTCAACTAGCTGCCATGACAGACACTTGGTGAACGCGAAGCATGATTTTTTTTATGGTGTTCCATTAATGATGAATATATAACAAATGCATTCAGCATGGAAATGTTCAGCATTGTGTAGAAAATAGCACTACAGCATCTATTGGTCGCATAAACAGTGCATTTTTCATCACGTGCATCTTTTCCTCCTTTTGTGGCATTGTAGTACTCAATTATCTCAGTAGTCTATAACCACTTCTTCTTCATCCCCATTTTGTAATTTCTCTTCTAGCTCTGAATCACTATCATGAACACTTTCATAGTCTGTGTCATGTTGTGAATCATCGAAATCACTAGTCACTCTCTAACTCATTTGCAATGGATAACATCCATTCCTCAAACTGTGAGTCATCAGCTTTCATTTGCTTCTGTGAAGTTGACGCCATCTCTCTGTAACAATATACCATGCACTATTGTTGACATGTTTGCGTAAGCTGTTCACATTTCCTCCTGAAGCATACCGCAAATTGATATGATATACTTACCCAGCCCCCCGCTAAGGAGAACTGCTAAATGATGTCTACACACTCTTTTCACCACAATCTCAATGCTCAACAGCTCAAAGCATACTGCCTGAAAGGTACTGAGAGCCGCAGCATCACACTGCGGAGAAAATAGGTTTCACATCGTAAACAGTTTTAACCGGGGTCCTCCTGACGCTGCCATACCGGTTACGGGTTAAAAATGAGTAATATTGAAACTACTGATTTCACTGTTACTTGCTATTGTTTACCTAGAATGTATTTTTTTAGGACCTTCCTAACATCCTCAGCTAATGTTAATTTTAGGAAGGTCCTAATAAAATGCTTTCTAGGTAAATACATTCTGGAGCATGGTGTACTAGTTCGACACAAAATTATATTACTTTTGTGCTACAGTGTGTCATACCTTATTCATTAAGAACACTCTAGAATGTTTCATGTATAATAGTTATTATTTTTATTTGCCACTGTTATAAAAATGCTTGTATCATTTTCAAAACGTGTTACCTGCACATTTACCAGGTTATTTGCAAGTTAGCTAAGTCATTTAAGTACAAAATATATAACAGTGGCCCAGATCCTTGACGTACACCTTATTTATATTTTTGCAAATATTACTGACAGTTCTTTTTTAATATCACTGTTTTAGTATTAAAATATTCAGCTTCTACACACTGCTTTGTTTTTTCAAAAAAGATTTAAACCAATTTAATGCACTGAGCTAAATATCTGAATTTCATACATCCATTTCTGTTTAAAATCACCTGACCAATTGCAGTGCAGCTAAGACTAGTAACTATTTGGTATTTTTAACTAATTTTTAGATGCCATACATATTTATTAGATTTTGAAGTTGATTTTTACCTGGATTATTGAATAAATATTACTATATGTTTTTTGACTGCATATAGAAATCTAAAATAGTTTGTCAACTTTGTAAGCAAACTACAATATTTCCTGTTGAATTTCTATTCACACAATTAAGAACCATTTTGAAGTTGGTTAGCTCACATATACTGGCCTCAAGTAGGTAGTTAAATCTATGAATTGCTTTAAAGTTAACAGTACAATTTACACATATACATGACCCTCCATTTTTGTTTAATATTTCTGCAATAAGAACTGTCTGATATGTAATTAAACAGAGTAACTAATTGATTTCATGTTCCTCCAGTCAGTGTTTCAGTTGGGCATATTTATTTAAATCTTTTAAGTTAGAATTTAATAGCACTTCAATATTACACTTTTTGCTTCTTGTATTTTGAATATTTAGGTGAGTCATTTTACAGTTTAAGCTTTTTCCTTAACAGTTTAAATGAGTTTGATTACCAGTATTGCTTGATTCAGCTGGATGAATATTAACCTTTAGTGTTTGTTTTGGGACTTCTGTGCAGTGGGTATATAATGAGTGATGTTTGTGTTTGAAATGCCGACTCATTACTTTCAAGCATTACTGAATTCCTATTTTAACAGCTAGTTGTTATTTGATGACTATGTTTGTTTGTTTGTTTATTTATCTGCTGTAGGAGTCAGCCAGACTCATGACATTGTAATTCTGTTCTCTTAATGTAACCAGAGTTAGAAAAACAAATAACTTCCCTTTTAGAAAAGAATAAGTATTAAAATATTCAGACAAATGGCAAGGAATATCTCCAAAATGGACTGTAAGAGAGAGAGAGAGAGAGAGAGAGAGAGAGAGAGAGAGAGAGAGAGAGAGAGAGAGAGAGAGAGAGAGAGAGAGAGAGAGAGAGAGAATTATATGTTTTAATGGGCTCCACATGTTTTATGCAGTAAAATTTTGTAAAAGGCATCCAGAATGAAGCAGACTTTTGAGGACATTCCCAGAAAATTCAGGATATACATTTCATTTTTTATGAAAATTTCTTAAACATACACTATTTTAATTAAAATCGTTAACAACTTGCAATTCCTTTCTTGGGAGTGTTGAAAACAGTGTTGTTATGATAAATTAAATTTAAAGGGAGTCGATTAATGACACTACATGTTCTGGAAAAATTTAAAAGTAAGTATTGTTTAGTGTCATTAATCGACTCCCTTTAAATTTAATTCGTTAACAACTATTTTTGAGCAAATCAAAAGTATTTAAAAATATTCCATATAAAGGCTAATCTGGGGTGGAGGGGATTTTTTGAAAATCTTTGTGTTGCATCAGTGCTGAACTTAAATACCAAGCATTAATAAACAAATAAAATAGCCTGGAATCTTCTAATGAACATTAAATACCAAGATTGGTTACATAAATATTTTGAAACAATTTTGGGACACATTTATATCTCTTATACTGTAACAGTGTACAAAACAATTTAAGTGAAGCACACGTCCCAAAATCAACTTAAAATATTTATGTATCTGAATTTGCATTCACCGTTTGTGTTAAAGATTTGATACTGTATTCCTCTCTGTATTGTCGGATAATGTATCCAACAAGCTCTGTAGTATATTTACTATAGCACCAATTTCCCTATTTTTTTGTTGTTTTAATTGACGTCCTCCAACGTTGTCATATCGGACGATGAATGGAATGGATGAAATGATGCTCAAATGAGTCCGGCTTCCATGGAGCTTAGAGTTACCCGACATTCATCTTACAGGATATGGGAAAACCCAAGTAAAAAACCTTACCCAGGTAACTCACCCTGACCGAGATTTGAACTCAGGACCTCTTGAACGTGAGGCAGACATGCTACCACCACGCTACCACTATGCATAAAACCTTTAGCATAGTGGAAGATCACAAGCTGTCACCTGTTCAATGTTGTTTTTTGTTCTTTGCATTCCATTTGACTTTACATTAATATACAATAATACACTACAACAGCACAAAAATATAAGTTAGTCACTGATGGTAATGAGTGTGACCAAATATTACAGTGTTTTATGTATATTTTGCTTTTGAATCAAATAGTACCCTAATAACTGTTATTGTTGTTGTAAAAATCTCATGTAACCAGATTTGTTTAAAATTGTGTTGGTGTTTTATATTCAAAATAAACTTTGTTAAATGACACTTCATAATTCCAAACAATTCAACATTATGCAAGAAAATCTTATATGACCAAATATTTTTCTGAGCACCTGTACATGCAGGAATTCAGTTTATCACCACTGTACAATTGTTGTTGCAGCAAGCAGTTTTTCTATTTCCAATGTGCCTGTGGTAGTAAAAAGAAAGGTCACTGAAAGGCAAATTTTTAATCTGCTATTTTCATTATCGCACATTTAGTTATTTACATATTTTCTGAGAGGAAAGGTTAGTGTTCAGTTCAGTTTCCATAGTTCCATTCAACCATGCCTAAAATAAAGCAATCTAATCTAGATCTTGTTATTTAACACAAATCATATCTGAATTTTGAGATGACTTTTTTCTATGGATGATGAAGTGTTATTTTGTAAGATGTATGAAACAAAGTTATCAATCAAAGAAAACAATTCCGCAAAATATGATTTGCAATAACCATATATGAGTAATGCAACTTGCAAACAAGAAGAAATCCATACAACTTTTACTGCAACAAAGTGTATCAAGGAAGGAGAATAAACTGTCAGATATTTACAGAGGCTTTTGTGACGCTTTAGTTTCTGCAAACATCCCATTTTTCACATTGAACAATGCTAAATAATTGAAAGGTTTCATAGTACATTTCAATCACAGATAAATTAATGTTATGAAAAATGCCTATCACAATATTTCAACACCATAAGTAAGACACGGGGAATAGTATTTGAAAGAAGATTTTTGTATCTATTAAAAAAACAAGAGATGTAGAATATCACTATGTGGATAACATAATCATTGATATATTGAGGTTCATCGACTATGTGAAGTGTTTCTGTGTTTACAAGCATGTACTACAAACTGTTAATAATTACAATATTACAACTGTTAATACCTTGTATAGTGGAAAATATTTGGTTTTGTTTTGGCCCAAGAATACCAGAAATAATACCTTCTTTTTGGGCTCAATGCATGATGCAGTGCCACACACAGCCAGAAAATCAATGCAAGCTTTTCACCAAATATGATATACTTTACTAGCTTAGAACAGATGTGTTTTTTAGATGTGGCGCATGACCTTGCTTGGATGTCCGAGAGTGACATCATGCAAATCAATGGTAGGGGTAAGATCTCTGCTTTCACCAGCAGACTGCTGATAAAACTAGTGGATTAGATGACAGATGACTAACCTGATACCCCTTTTTCTTTCAAATAAACAATTGGACTCGACCATAAACTACTGTGCAACAATATGTCACATGCCACGTCTAAAAATACATCTGCACACTATGCTTAAGGTGGCAAAGAAAGATAAAGCACATTTTTCTCAAGTGGATTGCCTAGTGTCAAAGACATAAAATTTCTGTCTAGACTTCCTCTCATAAACTGCTCTTCAAGTCCATTGTCCCTGGTATTCCCTACCAGAACTGTTGTAGTAGCAATTTTTCTGGACTTATTAAAAGAATTTGACTGTGTTAACTATTTATGTATTATACTTTTCAAAAAATTTCAGGAGGCAGGAGGTTTAGCCTTTGGATACACAGATGATACTGCAGTAGTGGTTACTGGTAATAAAGCACAAGATGTGCAAAGAAGTGCAAATGCATTATTAAAGACAAGGTAGTACAAAATATGAACCAACCTCCTTTTAGAAATAAAAAATGAGCAAAATAGGAAAATGTTGCAAACCAACTTTCTAGGCCTAAGTCATAGATAATTTCAAATGCAATGGAGTTTTTTTTTTTTTTTAATTTACGTCCTCCAACAGTTATATCGAACAATGAATGGAATCGGTGAAATTATGCTCAAATGAGTCTGGGATCCATGGAGCTTAGAGCTACCCGACATTCGTCTTTCAGGATAAGGAAAACCCCCAGAAAAACCTTATCCAGGTAACTCACCCTAACCGAGATTCGAACTCGGGACCTCTTGAACATGAGGCAGACATGCTACCGTCTATGTTACAGAGGCAGGCAGTGGAGGTATAGAAAGACTATCCAAGAAACTCAAGAAGGATAAACATGTTCTATAAAACAGGTTGCACAAATCATAGATAAAAATCATATAGCTCAAGTATATTATGCCTTCGTACATTTGCATTTGAGTTATGGGATTATTTTATGGGGATCAGCAGAGAAAAACCATTTTTTTAAAATATTTAGATTATAAAAGAGGGCAATAAGAACTGTAAAAAGAATCCAAAACAAAAATGTACCTGCAAAAATACTTTTAAAAATGTAAATATATTCACATTATTAAGTCTATGTTGTTTGCTAATGCTCTGGATCTTGAACTTCATTCTTTAACTTTTAGATATAGAGAACCTGTGCACGTTCCTGATCACATACTGCAATATATCTGATATGACAAAATATATTTTATATGTTCATCTTCCTAGAACATACATATTAGCTAGTTTAAATATTTTTAATTTCAGTTCTAACATTATAAACGTAAGAATTGTGTTGTACTCTCATACTTCATAATGAAGACAAAGTCTTTTTAGATATTATTAGGTCTTCAAAATTTGGGATCTGCACAGGAGCCTTGTTATAAACAGCACATTATTGTTATTTATTTTCATTTTATGAGAAATAAGTTCTAATTGTCCAGTTTTATTTTCATCTCAAATAAATAGATACTGGTCTACCAGATAAAAGGTTTTGGAAATAAACTCAGCATTTTAAGTATTATTGAACTTCCTGCAGTTTATTTTGTGATACTTTTAAACTGTAGATGTAATTCATCAACTCTATCTTGAGAAGAATGTTTACTATTTAAGCTACAGTTTTTGGATACATCAAATCTAGGTCTGCTTATATCAAATATAAATACCATGAAAAAGAGAAAACTACCTACTCATGTTATGCTGAATTATGTCCATGATCTGAACCAACATTATATTAGCATTCTTATGCACAACTAATTCTATAACTCTGATACTGGATGAAAAGTTGACTTGCATTGTATTACTCATATGAATGTTTAGTAATAAGTATGCCGCATATAAAATGTGACTGAAGACTGCACATGACTCGTTCAATATCCCAGAGTTCTACTAACTGTGGGATCTTAAGACTGAAAGAAACAAAAAATTCAGTATATAATATGCAAAGGATAAGGAAATGCTTCTAAAGACAGGCAGTTTCTACATGATTATAAAGCAGGATACTTTATTAGGAAAGGTTTTACAATTATCCTTTATGAGATTTTCAAAAAATACTAGTTAACACAAATAAATTTATTTATGGCAAATTTTTTTACTTCTTTCTTCTGGCCCTTACTGTAGTCCATTCTGAATCTTCTGCCATTTCTATAGGGGTGATGTTCGAAGTGGTTTCGCTTACTACATCACTTTGTAAGGATGCTTCTGGATTATTACTTTGAACACTATGATTTATAGTTACAATCAGTGGTTTGCAGAGCCACAGATTTGTTTTAGGAAGTTTACTCATTTCGGATTCTACATATGCCTTGTCGTTCGTTAAACAGCGCTGATGAAAATTCCATAGCACCTCGCCAATCTCCACTGCGGAGCCGTCTTGGCATAACGTCTGAAATTCAGAATCCATCAAATCTTCTAACATATCGCCAACCTCCTCTGAAGAAATGTTTGGATTCTTTTGAAATAGTTGAGTGACATAATCGACCATTTGGACAGCTGTTTCTTTGGTACCCATTCCATGTTCAACTGCTAACCTCAACGCAGTCCAGTTACTGAAGACGACCTCCACAACACCATGAAATAGTTGTAATGATTCTCCGGATATAGACATTATGATTTTTACGTTATGAGTTCACTTCTAAAATTATGCACTACATTTTATCTTCACCTGATATAGATTTACTACCATGCTTTCAACATGCTTTATATACGACTTCCACCCTTTCGTGTTCTGAACAGCTGTTCTGTGATTCATGGTTTCATCCTGTGCTTTCATCCAATGGAATGAGGTTTAATGTAGCCAACTGAAAATATGTTTTGAATATGTGAAATATAGGTGAAGTTGCACTGTTTTGAACTTCAATAGTTCAATATATGGTTATGAAATTACATTATACATTATTTATTTAATTTTATGAAGAGCTATGTGGATTATGAGTACGCATATTTAATAATAATTACTGTTGTACAATAGTTTGATTTTCTGTGGTTGTACCCCTGTTAAATATAACAATTGAAAGTGTGCTGCCGTCAGGTACGACCACAGACGACGAGGAAAAAGAAGCTTTCACTATTATAGTTTACCACTGGGAAGTTAAGTTCTGCGAACTGACTTGTAAATAAAATTATAACGTGACTAGTAGTACTGAAGACTAAATCTAATGGCATCGAAATTGTAATCCAAAACCATAATGCTGCATGACATTAATGCGATTCATGATTTTATCGTCCATTGAATGTCAAAAGTGACAGCTTCTGGAGTTGTACTTAAGTAAGTTAATTTAACATAGAAGTACGTAAATAATGAATTCATAATTCTCATTTTATTTGGTTTCTAACGCTGAATTATAAACATTTACTCTTAAGACCACGCAAGAAAAGATTTTAAAACACTGACATCGGTTACCTATCTAATGTGTGTTAAGATTCATAAGGAAGAAACTGTGAACTGTCGTTTGCAATAGTAGTTTAGTTTTGTTTGGGGTTTGTTATTACTTGCGTGCGCAAACACAATATAATATAACCTGGTTTACTGTACTTGCTTACTCTGATAGTAAAAATCATATTTTTTGTTATAGATTAACATGATGTACAATCCTGCATATTTTCCAAGGCAACGATGGCATTTGCCAAAGGAGCAAGAAAGAAATTTTGTTGCTGCTTTTTTTCATATGGCCACTATAGCCTTAACCTGCACATCATTAGCACAACTTGGCTGGTTCCGTGTTAGAGGTGGTCGATGTACACCCCATTTAGCAGTATACCAGTTCTTCAGTTTTGGATATTTTGACAATGGACCTAGGCAGGCAGATGTGGAGTTTCGTGCAGGAGAGGAACTGCTACCAATCCAATATCATTCACCAAGTGGCGGTATGCTCTTTTGTTTAATTTTTAAAGGAATATAACTACTTGTGGCAAAATGTCAATCAGCAAATAGTGACGTATGTAGCTCGTATCTACCAAAAAATTTTAAATTATCTTCCATATATTCTAAGTTTTAGTAAAAAATTAAAATTACACAATTTACTGTGATAATTTTAAATCTTTCTCCATATCCAAGTTCAGCAGAAATATTATTTTGGGAAAATATTGGCATGGAAGACAGCTTTTTCTTTCTCTACAGTATACATAGTATGTAAAGAAGATATTGCATTCCACCCTAAAAATTCAATACCAAGATTTCATGTAAATACAATTTTCATGAAAGTCTCCTCTCACTAAACTAACTCTTTACCCTTTTGATTTTCTCAAAAGGAGCTCTAATGATTTTTATTAAAACCTTATATATTTAAGATATTTTCTTGCCAAATGAAATATATATCTTGAATTTGCTGGTAATGTTCTCAGAAATCCTCTTCATTCTGCATGACTTTTGCACAACTGATAAATCTTAAGGTATCGACAAAATCTTTAGCACAAAAATGATATCTGTTGTCAAATGTTAAAAGAATTTTTTGTACAGTGAACTATTTGCGCAGTATTCATTATTATTAGTTTGAATTTTTCAATACTTATACTTTCCAGTGGGAAGTCATTACTTTGAGACTAGCTTTAGATGATTTGACTATTGTTTAAAGTCTACTGAGTTCCCATATTCTTGCACCTATAAGAAAATTAGCAGTAAGACATTTTTGTCAAATGTTCATCTTGATTATAATGAAGTAGGTTGAGAAATAAATCTTAGGATAATTTGTACAAGAGTAGAGAAAGTCATATGAGTGCAACATATCCTTTTATTCCAAAAATAAAAGGAAACCTGTTAATGATGAGTTATATTTCTGAACTACGTTATGACAAAGAAACTGAAATACCTGTGCCCTATCACTGCACTTAATTGCTTTGATAATCATCAACTGACAAACTCTATGCTTTGTCACATGCAAATATTCACAACATAGTTCATATGTGTATTGATAGTTTTCATACTGGTTCTCTGAGGTTAAAGGAGTAAAGTTGAATCAGAATTTAAAAAGTTCATAACCCTGGATGAGGCTTAAATTATGGGTCTATCTTTTCTTGCAAGTGGCTTACCAATGAGATAAGAGTGGCAACTTATCTCAGTAAATAATAAACTTTCTAATTTGTTTCATATATACCATGAACCATTAGTCTAAATTGTTATGTCATTACACATATTTGTAAGTGACATAATTCATATCAGTCCAGACAGGCAAATAGAAACATACATTCATAGCGCCAAATATTTGACTAATATCTGCTGAAATTCAGGATAAATTTTTTTTTTCCCTTCCCTTTTTATGAAAGAAAAAGATTGTACCTTGGGTTACTGACTGGCACCTGTGTACAAAGCAAAACAACCCAGCCAGGTTTGCATGGTTTACATTGTCATCAGACAGAATTAATGGCACACATAAAAAATATTGCCCAAGGCTCTTAAATTCCTATAGTTAAATGCTTCAATAGTGAACAGAATTTTGAGCATAGTTCTGAGAAAGCAAACATGGAATACAACATCAGAGAATATTCTCAAAACTTTTTAGATTTATGAATTTTAGGTTTAAGAAACAAAGTTGCTGAACACCAGCATTATAAACAAAATAAATTGAGAATATGGTGAGCCAATTATTTAAATACAATTGTACACAGTAAGCACTTAGACTTCCAGATGTTTATCTCAGTGAGAATTGGTACAGCACTTAAATGGTGTCTACTGAAGATGAACAGATGAACCATGCTTCTATGATGCTCAAATTTCCACTAATAAAGGACAAGAGTAATGTTTCTTCACATAAAACAATAAAGCACTTTTGTTCTAGGTGTTTGTTATGTTTGTGACTGACATGAGTTTGTTGGATGCACCAGTTGATAATCATGGCAAAATTTCTTTAAAAGGTTTTTGAAAATGTGATCAGGTTGGTAAAAGAAAGCTTAGGACTGTCATGGATAATGCAAAATATCATTCAGGCATTCCCAATCCCTTGCTTTAAAAGCAGGAATGTGCAATGTATAGAACGCAATTTTTGCTTTTCCAATTCACAAACAATGTTTTTGATAGATAGTCAACATGAAAAATTAAATGCCATGGCCAGGATGTGAACCACGGATCTCCTGGTTTCCGTTCAGTCGCTCTAACCCATTGAGCTACCATGGCCAATGTGCCGTTCTGACATTAAATTCTCCATTTGACTCGTTTATTTCCCCGTAGACCACTAGGGGCTCTTGCATCCGAGATACACCATTTGTGGCGACTTACTATTGTAAGAACTTGAGTCCCAGGCTTCATCATTTAACTCCTATTATTTTAGTTAATTGATGGAAATTAACTAAAACAATTATTACTAAAATTAGGCAAGTGAGTCAACCTAACTAAAACAATGCTTTTGTAATTATGTCAAATCATGAGATCATAGGCAGTTGTTGCTATGTCAATGAAATATGCATAGGATTACCTCCATCTATTGAATTGGTTTGGTCAGAACTAAAATGAAAAGTTTCCCATAAAAGAAATATGTAAAGGAAGTTGAACACTGTTTGAACAGATTGTAGAGAAAATTAATGAAAATAACCACTACCCAATTACATCAGACATGTTGAAAAAAAGGAGGAATACTACAACTTACATAAGTCACTGGACATACCAGTCATTATAAATGTTAATGTTATGGCATCTTTTTGAGAGGTAAAGGGGAAACAAAATTAATTAAAGTATACCAAGATTGAAAAATTTCATTTATGGATGCTCTTTAACTGCTGTGATTCTCATCGTCCCATTCTATATTGACTGTGAAAGACCACTAATTTTGCTTAGATGTCTCTTTGTCAGTCTTGAGGTTTGTTTAAATATTGTAAATCTACATAAGAGACCACTAGCTTTACTTCCCTTCTAAAGTATCTAATAATGTTTATGCTTGAAAAATGCCATTACTTTCCACTGTGTCTGCACATGTGATCTGGCAAACCAGAAGCATAATTTACCCCTAGACTACCAAGATAGAAAAAATATAACTAAGTGAATAATGTTTTGTTTCTCTTGTCATTTATTTCATCCTTTAGGGGGTGATTCTAAAGCAGTATATATATTTCTACTGTAGATGAATGGATAAATGCAATGCAGTCAAAGCAATATGATAAAAAAACTCTGGGTTTGTCTATTAAATTCATTTATGGTCTAAAAGGGAGAATCAGCTGTTGAAGGGACATCAATTTAACAAATAGACAAAGCACATAATGTAATAGAAGTATAAAAGGGATGCAAATGTTGCAAAAGCATATTTTTCTATTGCAGTATGCCCTCAAGATAAGTGACTGATGGCATGAGAAACCTGCTTCCTACCTGTCCCTCCCAGAGTCCCAAAATACTTGAAACAGAGTATATATGTTTATTAAATTTATTATTTGAACTTAGGTTTTATGTATCTTTAATTAAATTAAAAGTATAGTCTTCTGATATTTGTATTCTGGGTTTTGTTAATTAGAATATAATTTACTTCTGTTACCATACAAAGTCAGTTTTGATTAACCTAGGTTTCATTCAAATAAAAGATGGGCCTAGAAACACGAATCACCTGTACTTTTAAAATTGTTCATATTGAACAGAAATTTTAGTTTTGCAGCAACGTTTTGCATCGTTTCTTCCTTCAGAAATTTGAGACCATCATTGGTTCTTCTATATTTTAACCCAAGAGATTTCAAAATGTTACACATAGAAGAAACAGAACCCCATTTTCTATTTTCTCCCTCATTAAATTGGTCAGCCTTTTGACAGTTGGACTTTCACCTTTGTAAGATAAATCATGATTATTCTAAGTAAAACACACTTTTGAAAATTGTCTTAATTTGGTAGCACGTTTTTTCACTGCTCAATGTTTTCTAGAAAACCTAAATATGGGAACTTCTAATTTAGTGAACTGCTTGCCTTCTTTAACAATGTTTGTCACTGAATGAGCACTCATGCCATTAATTCTGTACTCTGATTGAAATATGTATGTTCATAAACTTCATTAATTAACACATGTTTGAAAAACGAATACACACAAAAAATATCTGCTTATGTTGGCAGAAGAGTTGTCTTAAGAGTTGTCTGAGTCACTATTAGGCAAACTTGTACTAGGCTTACTAAACATATTTACTAACTTTGAAAGGCTTACAATTACTTTCTTGGAAGTGTTGAAAACAGTGTTGTTATGATAAATTAACTTTAAAGAGAGTCGATTAAAGACACTAGACAACACTTACTTTTAAATTTTTCCGGAACTAGTTTCAGAGGCTTTGCCTCTATCATCGGCCGGCTCTCGACTGATTCTCGTTGGTGTAGCTGACGATACCTTGTCACAGGTCTCCTCTGGTGGCGGCTCAAGGAACTTGCTGAACAAATCCTTCTGGGGGATGTCGAAATTGAATACTTTGTTCCTATTTTTTGAAATGAAGATTTGTTCCCATGTGGATAGTTCTTGTTTTCCTGATGTATGTTTCAGTAGTTTTGGTTCTGGATTTATGTTGTGGTTTTTTTCCCAAAAATGTGTGGCAACTGCTGATTTTTCTAATTGTTTATATTTTATGTTTCTAAAGTGTTCCTTTGCTCTTGTTTCTAAATTTCTTTTTGTTTTTCCAATATAAATTTGACTACAGTCATTGCATTCAATTTGATATATACCAGATTTTTTGTTTGATGGAATAGCATCTTTGATGTTTGAGCAAATTAGGTTTTTTAAGGAGAAATGGTTGACTGGTGCTAGTTTAATATTTTGTTTTTTGAAGACTTTTTTGAATTTATCATAGGCCCATGGATGGTAAGTGAATTTTTTGAAAATCATATTAGTTTCTGTAGATGAGAGAGTTGTGGTTTCCTTTAGTAGCTTCTTCTTTTTTGCTAAGCTCACTTTTTTGTCCACTAATGATTTGGGAAATTTATTTTTTTGTGCTATTTCAATTATTTTGTTGTATTCTGTTTTGTATTCTTCTGCTGTGAGAGGGATGTTTACCAGTCTGTGTGCTAAACTATTGAAGATTGCCTGTTTGTGGGATCTTGGGTTGTAGCCATTAGCTTTTATGTAGTTGTCTGTCTGTGTTGGTTTTCTGTAAATGCCAAAGTTTAGTCTGTTTTTATTCCTCATTATTTTTAGATCCAAAAATGGTAAATGCTCGTCTTTTTCTATTTCTACAGTGAATTTGATGCTTTTTTCTTGGATATTTAAAAGTTTTAGTGCATCACTGATGTGTTTTTTTGGTACTATTGCAAAGATGTCATCTACATATCGTTGCCAGAGTTTGAACATCCAAGGGAAACCTTTGTTGATCCTTATTTCTAATGCACTCATGTACAGATCGGCCAGGAAGGGTGATAGTGGGTTGCCCATTGCTAACCCTGAAGTTTGGTGATAATATTTTGTTTGAAACTGGAAGAAATTTTGTTCTATGCATAATTTGGTTAGTTCAATGTAGTCTGAAATTTCAGATGATGCCATTCCAAGTGATTTGAGCCATTTTTCTATCAACGGTGGGAGTTGATTAACTGGTATGCTGAGAAACAGTGATTTAACATCAAATGAGACTAGTGTGTCCTCTTCTTTTAGTTCCGTATCCTTAATGTGTTCTATAAGTTCATAGGTGTTTTTGATGCTTAGGCTGTCGAATTTTGGAAATGAATTGAATTTGTTTGTTAGCCACTTTGCAAGTTTGTTTGTTCAGCAAGTTCCTTGAGCCGCCACCAGAGGAGACCTGTGACAAGGTATCGTCAGCTACACCAACGAGAATCAGTCGAGAGCCGGCCGATGATAGAGGCAAAGCCTCTGAAACTAGTTCCGGAAAAATTTAAAAGTAAGTGTTGTCTAGTGTCTTTAATCGACTCTCTTTAAAGTTAATTTGAAAGGCTTGTTTGCACTCTTGAAAGGTAACCACTATACTGAATGCAAGTTAGAAAATGCATCAGCACGTGTCTGTTTTTCTTCACAGACTGTTGCTGAATTTTTTTCTTTCTAGTCAGGCATCATTTGCTATCTCCAGAATCAAATGTCCTAAACATGGGGTTTGGACAGTCACCCTTAGAAAAACAAACAGCTCTGTGACTCGGAAAAAATAAAATATTTCTATAATTAGTATCTTTTGAGTGTGCAAAGAAATTAGCCGTTGGATTTGTCAAAGTGAGCTGGTCCAGGTATTTAAATGTACAACGTCGCACTCGCCTCACTGGCTAGTCAGTGATAAACCTGCCACGTCTAGCCCTGCCTTAAGTTCATTCCTGTTTTGTAGTTAATCTGATCTAATAAGTGGAGTTGAAAGGATGCACAGCCCATTACATTTATAATTACACACTAGTGCTTCTTAACTGCTGCACTTCATTTCGACCAATGGGACGACATTGATCCTACCTGTGAGGATTTCAGATGGAGGAGGAAGAGTTAGCTACTCAGCAAACAGTCCTAATTTGACAATTCCAAAACTGGAAAAGTTTTCATTCATCACAATCCAAGCTTTGATTCAGTTTGTTGTGGATGTTAAACTTCTGGATTTATGTGCAGAAAGTCATTGTACAACAGTATTTCTGGAAAGGGGTAATTTCTTGTTCCCCTCGAACTAAACTATACCTGTGTCACCTCTTTGCGTCTTCCAGTTCTCAGTTCATGGTACAGCAATATATCTTGGAAAGGTGGCAATTTATTGCACCTTCTAAAACTATACTTGTGATTTGTTTTTTAAATTTTTTTTTGTAGTGTTTATGGCCCGCTTTTACTACATGGGGCTATGCAGCCAGTGACACTGATAACATGAAATGAAGATGAAGCACCGGCGGAATGAAATGGTGGAAGAAACTGGTTTACCAGAGGAAACCCACCCTAATCCCAATTTGTCCACCACAAATCTCTCATGTGGTCTCCTGGGATCAAACCCAGGCCACTTTGGTGACAGTCGGGTGGTCTAACCACTCAGCCACAGCGAGTCATTCTATATAGATGAAACTATATTGATATCTCATTCCATGCTGCAATTGGGAATGTTAACATCATGTTTTAGTCTTACAGCTTTAAACTTTGGATTGGTTTGGATTGAATTTGATTGATTTGCGTTCAGTAGGTTCACTTGTAGCCAGAAAAGGCTGTGAACATTGAACATGTCCAGAGGTATAAAGTTTAATAGCATGTATATGTACAAAAGTTAACATAAGACACATATTATAGTATACAGGCAATATGAACAACATTATGGAAAACAAAGCAGGGATAATTATATATGATACAAAATGAAACACTTTTTAAACCAGCTTTCACTTGGCTTATGCCAGTACGTCTCAACCTTTTTGCAGTGAATACCGTTCTTGTTATTTATTAAATAAATATACATTAAAAATAAACTTTCAACTTGCATCAAATATTTATTAGTAATGATTTGTCATTGGAACAGTTAGATACTACTTATAGAGCTACAGAAGCATTATCAGGATAATTTGTGATTCAGATAATCTTTACAGAATAAAAAGATTTAGAGCAAAGGTACTCTCTAACAGCTTTTTTAAAAGCATCAAAATTATCAACTTTTTCTTTAAGAACATTAGGAAGTGTGCCAAATATTTTGATAGTTTCATAATGCACACCTTTCTGGAAGCAAGAAAGTTTAGCACTGGGATAATGGATATTATACTTTTGTCTAGTGTTTATTTTGTGAATTACATTATTTGTTGCAAATAAGGCACGATTGCATACAAAGAATTTTAGGATCGAGAATATATACATGCAAGGAAGCATTAATATCTTCAATCTTGTAAAAAGATCTTTACAGGAGCATCTGTTGTGGGTGTTAGTAATGATTCTTATAACCCTCTTTTGCATAAGAAATATTTTTTTACTTTCTACTGAGTTTCCCCAAAATAATATTCCATAATAGAGTTAAAGTATGCATAATATACTAATTTAAGTGTGTCAATAGAACTCACATTAACCAGCTCTCGGATAGCATAACAGGTAGAGCTGAGTTTAGGTAAGATATAATTTATGTGAGCTTTCCAATCTAAACATCTGTCCACTTGAAGGCCCAGAAATTTTATACTGTCAATTTCTTCTAATGACATATCATTAATCCCGATTTCTATTTCAGTATGTGATGTATAACAGGTTATAAATTTGACCACTTTTGTTTTGTCTAGATTCACAGATAATTTGTTCGCTTTAAACCAGCATGACATACAGTTCAAAACATAATTCATTTTAATTATACACTCGTTTAAATTTGTACTGGTCACCAGGACACTAGTGTCATCAGCGAAAAGAACTGTACTTGCAATGTCCTTTTTATAAAGTGAGAGGTCATTTATATAGATGAGAAATAATAAAGGCCCTAACATGGAACCTTGTGGTACTCCATGAGATACTACTTTCCAGTTCGAAGTTTGTTTTTCATAACCAATATCACTGACAGCTACTTCAACAATCTGTTTTCTTTCATTTAGATATGATACAAACCATCTTAAATGTTCATTTTTTAGCCCATAGAATTCCAATTTTGCTATTAGAATGTCATGATTAACACAATCAAAAGCCTTCGCTAGATCACAAAAAATTCCACCTACATGTCTTTTATCATTTAAGGCAGTCAACACTTCATGTGTTAGTTTGTAAGTTGCATTATTAGTCGATATTCCCTTTCTGAATCCAAACTGATCACTGACAAGTATGTTGTTATATTCAAGGTGTTTATACAGTCTGGTGAACATTACTTTTTCAGGAACTTTTGAAAAAATTGGCAAGAGAGATATTGGTGTATAATTTGAATCATTATTGCGTTCGTCTGTTTTGAAAAGAGGTTTAACAACTGAGTATTTCATTCTGTCAGGGAAAATACCAGTCTTTAGAGACTCATTACATAAATAACTAAGGGGAATGCTAATTTGTGAGGAGCAAGATTTTAGGATTTTTGTAGTTATTTCATCATAACTGAAAGAATTCTTCATTTTTAAAGAGTCAATAATTTTATTTATTTTGGAAGGTGTAGTTAAACTGACTTTAAATGTAGGTACAGAGTTTGTGAAACTTGATCTTAGAAATTCTAGTGCTGCATCTTTACTTCCATAACTAATATTTAATTTTTTTGTTACATCCAAAAAGAATTTGTTAAACAACTCTGCAACTTCAAGAGGTTTGGCAATTTCATGATTGTCAACATTTGAGTGTTAATGGGCAATTTTCTGATGAGTGTTTACATGACATTTTTTATTATATTCCAAGTGGTTTTTATTTTATTGTCTGAGTTTTGAATTAGTTTATTATAATGCAATACTTTAGCTGCTATTATTACCTTCTTTAGAAGTTTACAATATTTTTTATAGTAGTTTTTTAAATACAAATTGTTACTGATTCTAACTTGCTGATATAGTTCTCTTTTATGCCTGCATGAGGTTTTAAGTGAAGAGTGGAGAAGGAAAGATAAGCATGCAACTAAATGACTCTGCAAAGCTAAATAGCGAAACTGAGAAAGGCAAATAAAAAAGACAGCATTAGTTAAAAACTGAAACCCTCATTTATAACAGATGCTTAAAAATTTCATGCACTTAACTCAAACAAATAATTTGGATGTTCTAGTATTCCTTTTTTATTCACATTTTTATTGAAAAGTATTAGCTTCTATTTTTATTAACTTCCTTGTCATTAAATGTATTTTTCATGTAAAATCAATATCTGCATTAAATGATAATAAGTTTGAATTAATAATTTAGATTAAGAGTCAGTAAAACTTTAACTAATAAAATTTTAGTGAATCTCATAATCTTAATCAGTAAATCAATATAAACCTTAGTAACATTTTAGTATACATATTCCAAAATTGTAATTACCACTTTACCAAGAAGTGAATTAACACAAAAATTTGTGACATGAACGTATCCATTTATTGATTTTGTACACAATATTGTTTCAATTTCCTTTTTTGTTTGTTACAGTACTGCTTTGTGTAACTCCAGAAATTGCAATGTTGATGAGAGTCATAATACTGCTGTGCTTCTTGGCAATGATTTCCTCATTGGTTGGTTTTTTCCTCGACATAGTTGGACCAACAAAAAAAGTGTTTAAAGTCATACGCAGAAATTCAGTACCAAGTATTTTTACAGGTAGGTTCACAAACATAGATTTCTGCAAATCATTTAAATAAATTGAAATTAATTGTTCTTTCACACTAGATGTGTCTAGGGCAAGGTTGGATAGGTAGCGTCAGACTGAAAAATTCAATGCTGGAGTTTGAACTACATATCTGAGTGTGTCTGATTGCTCTAACCACTGAAACTACCATGGCAATGTACCAGCACGACACTAAATTCTCCAACTGACTCATAAACTAAACTGACTGGTAAACTACTAGGAGTTCTCATGTACACCTGAGACAGCTTCCTTAATGATGACTTACTATGGATATTAATTATCCTTTCACACTAGCCTTGTGCACGGCAAGGTTTGGATAGTAGAGTCATGGTTAAAGCAACTAATCGGGAGATCTGTGGTTCAAATCCCGGCTGTGGCATAGAATTGTTCAGTCTGACTCTATCCAAACCTTGCTCTACAATGGCTAGTGTGAAAGAACAGTTTTCATTAATTGACCTAATAGTGGTCTTAACTATGAAGCCCTAGCCTTAAAGTACTTATAGCACAGTAAGTCACCTTTAAGGTAATTGCTTCATGTATATATGAGAATTATTAGTGGTTTACCAGAAAAAATACAAGTCAATTGGAAAATTTAGTGTCATGTTGGTACATTGCCATGGTAGCTCAGTGGCTAGAGCATCCAGATGGAGACCAAGAGATCTATGATTCAAATCCTGGTTATATCATTAAAGTTTCCAGTCTATTCTACCTATCCAAACCTTGCCCTACGCACAATCAATTAATTTATTTCCTTTAACTATGAAGCCAAGGCCTTAAAGTATTTACAATATAAGTTACCTTTAAGGTAGTTCTCTCATATGTACATGAGAACTCATAGTGGTTTACTGGCAAAAATATGAGTCTGCTGGAGAATTTAGGGCCATGCTGGTACATTACCATGGTAGCTCAATGTTTAGAGCAACCAGACGGAGACTAGCAGATCTATGGTTCAAAATCCTGTATGACATTGAATTTTTCACTCTGACTCTACCTTTGCTTTCAAATAAAGAATCCTTTGAAATGATAAAGCCTATAAATAATCAGTGCATAGTGTAGTATTAAGATAAAAAAAAACACATGACTTTGTTATTTATTTTCATACAACTAATTAATACAGAAACTTATTTTTGTTTATAATTTTTTGTTAACTATCATAAATATTCAGGAATAGTTCCATTTATGCATTACTACAGTACTATCATTTGTGTGGACTAAGACAACACTCAGTTATTTTAAAACTGAGTTAGTATTATATTGTAGTTGTGGGTTTAGAACTTTAGAAGGAAACAAAATAAATTACTATTTACCTTAGCATATCAAATTGTAATGTTAATGTTTAAAACAAGGAGAAGTTCATACAGACAATACTGAGTTTGATTGCTCAGGTAGTTTCCTCTGTAGCCCGCATTCGGGAGGTCTGGGTTCGATTCCTGTGGTCAGCCTACTTGGTCTATGAGATTTTCAGGGGTTTTCCAGGTCACCAGGCGAATGCTGGGTTGGTTAATCACATCCCCTGAATTTCCTATCCCTCCATTTCAACTCTATTATCATTTCACATCATCTCTTATCTGGTGTTCTCTTTCAGGGTGGAAGTGTTGGTGGGTGTCTTGACGTTGCATTCTCTAGGTAAAAATGTCCTTCTCTGGTAGGACAGTCTCCAGTCTGGTGGAGTTATTTCCGGCCCATAATAGGGTGGGATGCTGATTGTACTGGCCGGCCGGGGAGTTTCCAACTGGTAAAGTGTAGGGATCGTGCCCTCTGCACTGTTGTTTTCCTCTTGCTGCATCCTTCCTCCTGAAGGTGCCTCACTTGGGGGCATAGGTACAATAGACCAAGTTTGGGTCTCCGTGTCAAATCCACTCCACTCTAGTCCAGTCCAGTCAACACTGCTCTGCTTTTGGGCTCTGATACTTATGGTCAATTCATAACTAGCAACTGAATTTTGACTGAATGAAGCTGGCTGCTGGCTTATGCTTTCACTTTTTACAGCCTGTCAGTCACAGAAGAATGTTCAAGAAACTGACAATTCTCAAATCAAAGGAATGGAACACTATCAAGTCAAATCTTTAACACTTAATCCTTTTGCGGTATGCATTCACTTACACAGTGACATTCTACCTGATGTTGAGTGAAAAGGAATGAATTCCAATGGAATATTAATAATGGAAGTGAATGAAACAAACTTAAATTCTGGTTATATCATTCTTTAAATAGTTTTCGTGATCAGCGTTTTTTGTCAAGCAGCTGAGAACTACCAGTATGAATGCAAATTTAGATGAACTACCTTTGTTTTCCCTTTTTTATTCTATCTTTTTTTTTTCTGTTGTAGGCACTTGTTAAAAAACTATTGAAGAGTGCTATCTGATTATGTATAAAAAGAAAGAAGGATGGATATACCATTTAAAATAAAATATATTTTTATTTTTTAGTTAAACCAAAACAGCAAAAGATTGATAATATAATTTTTGAGTTCCTTGTATATGATCTCTGTACCAAGTTTTGTGTTTAATTGCTTCAAAAGTTATTTCGGTGATGCAGGACTTTTAACTTAATGAATATAAATTGTTACGAAAATCTATCCAAATAAATTTGTGTAGTGACTATAATTGGAAGTTTGATTAGGTAGGTAGTTATCCTGCCATAGATATATTTATACCAGGGGCAATTCAAGCATAGTCAGTTTGTTAGGTAGAGAGAAAGGGTAACTAAAGTAGGAATCATCATGATCAAAATTTGCATTTATGCAATACTCTTATTATGATATAAATCATATGGAATTGGACAAATTCTGGCACTGTACTGCCACAACAAGGGAAGATAGGGGGGAAGAGAGTTGACATGGAAATAATAATATTAAATATATACAACAACACAAAATGCAAAGTATTTATTGAGCAATATTTGATAACATAATTTAACATACATTTTATTTTATATAACTAAACTACAAACATACAGCACTTAACACAGTCTCTAAAGCTAATAAATGATTAAAATAGGAATTATTATTTTACATAACATGAAAATGTTGCCAGTTTTAGCAATAGGATAAATTTAGTATTTCTGTAATATCATAGTAGTCCATGTTAGTCTGTAGAGTGCAGACCAGCTAGTAAGTCCTTTGGCAGCGCATGCACACTGGCCACCAATCCAATGTGGACCTCCTCTCCATTTCTCCATTTGGACCAGAAAGAATGATAGTATAGGCAGCTGAGGAGGGGAAGTGACAACTTTCGCTTATATTCCTAGACCCCTCCACATCTGCATTTACCCTCGCCAGAGGACTTCCTATTTAGCCCGTACTTTATTTCTTCATCATGGAGAAACTTAAAGTCTAGTAGTTCCATAATTTTGACAATATATGGCATATGCATATTGCTTTAGCTTGACCATTTCATTTGTGCTATGGCCTTGCTGTTGTGGGTGGAATTTGTTTTATATGTCATTACAGCTTGGGTAGCAGGTACTTTTGATTGTGCTGTGTACCATCTTTCAAGAAAGTAAATATACACTTTCCATGGGTCAGTACCATTCAGGCATTCCATGACTAGAGGGTATGAAAACTAAATCGGCCATGTCCGTAGATGTATAGTGTCGTGGTTGCCATTCTACATGTTACTCACTTCAAGGTTTTCTAAGCCTATATTAGTCCAATATGACGAACGATTAAGTATCACAAAATAAATAGCAGTTCTCTTGTATTTGAGCTATTAACTATATGCAAAAAAACTATGCTATGGATACTAAAATTAGGCAAGTGAGACAACCTTGTATATACTTTTCTCCGTTTACAAGTTTTTTATGAAGTTTTTCTATATGCTATGGATACTATGCAAGAAAATGCAAAACACTTGGTTAAAATTAAAATTAAAATTGGAAATTGTTCTTTCACACTAGCTGTGTGTAGGACGCACTATGAAAGGATAGAGCCAGACTGAAAAATTCAATGCCATAGCCGGGATTTGAACCACGGATCTTCTGGTTTTCATCCAGCTGCTCTAAACCATTGAGCTACTATGGCCAACGTGCCAACATATTAAATTCTCCAACTGACTCGTGTTTTTCCTGGTAAACCACTAGGAGTTCTCATAAACACATGAGACAATTACCTTAATGGCGACTTACTATGCTATAAGTACTTTATAATTAAAATTGATTGGTTAAAATTATGATTTTAAGAGAATGAATATCTATATTGTGTATAAGACACGTAATGCTCTCGAAGCTCAGTAGCAAGCACAGGCTGTGACAATCGGCACAAGGGTTCACGGTTCAAGCCCTAATATGTGGGTACCTTTTATCTCCAAATTTTTACTTTGTTAGAAGCTGTAACATACTAATTTATAACTGCGCTCTTGCAGCTAAGCTGTCTCTACATGACATTGCAGAATATCAAAGAAAATGGAAAACTAGTAGAATGATGAGTTTAATAGAATCAACATCTACATTTGTATATAAGCTTTGTCCAAACAACACTTCTCATAGCTCTTTGGTAAAATGCACGCTGTATAAATGGACAGTCTGGAGTCAGAATTTTTTATCCAAAAATGTTTAGTTTATTAGAGACAGTAACAACCAATTTACAAATGTTCTCTTATGACTAAGTTTATTACTACATGGCATTAGCACCTATGCAGGAACAGGAAAAACATCATGGTAAAAGAATAGGATGAATGTCGACCAGACGCTATGCAAGAGAATCTGGTTGTTTATGATGGGAGTTATGGGAACATAATCAGCAGAACCCAAACCTGTGTTCTGCATTTGTTGCAAAACTGCATGAAAGATTAAGTGACATAATGATAGTGCGAGTGATTACACCATATTCTGAAACATAAGATTTCTATTTTCCTTTCCATTCTTTGTTTTGACAAATTATTGTAGCAGAAATATGTTTTGTGTAACTGAAATGCTCCACTATTTAATTCCTTTCTTAATACTGAAATGACGTGGCTTCATTTAATAAGTCTTTTCACTGGCTTTATAAGCACCATTATTCTTGGGTATCATTTTCTTTGTGTAATTTCTAACAAGTGGAGGGACTGTTTTGGGACTAGAAGTGACACATAATACACCCTTTCAGTTTTACACTCTACACTCCATTGGATTATATAGAATTATATTGCAACTGTAAGTTTGTTCTTTTCTAATGAGAACTCTTAGTTTCCTGTTACCTTCTTTAACTCCAATGGTCATTCTCCTTTGGAGCATATCGAAGGTGTTAACTCATATTCGTTTGATTTTAATCATTAGATCACACAAATTCGCACTCTCATTCATACTTCCAGACACTGGGGAAGATGAATTATCTTGGTCGGAGAAAAATTCCCACCCCCACCGGCGGAAATCGAACCCGGGACCCCAATAATGGCAGGCAGGTGCTCTAATAGTCAGCCAGCCATCCCAAAATAGTCATTACTGTTGGTGGTATATTAGTACACATTGTATTATATACATTCACCGTTGGACATGCTCTATCCTGTTGTTAAAGGATCTAAACATCTAAACCCTATCACCAATATGGCATTTTAAAATGCAGGAGAAGCAATATCAACATCTATACACATCCAATGTATGCATGCATTTAGTACCTAGTTAGCACAAATTATTTAAATTTTTTCTTTTATAATAAATTGAAATGAATTGTATAAGGTAGAAAAAATTACCTTTAAAGGTATTTTTTTGAATAGTACACCTTAAAACATGGATAAACATACAAGGGTACATTTACTGCAAAACATATTGGTTTCCTTGAGAACTCGTTTTTTGAGACACACAAGACGTAGTGTGTAAATCTCATTCAGTGTTACTTCTATTCTCTTCTGAATTCTACTCTTAGGTCTTAGATTCCTATATACGGTGTCCCAAGATTAAACATCTGTTGAGACCTGTGAAAGACAAACTGGACTTCCAAGTTCTGGGAGTATACTGCATCCCCTATGAATGTGGGACACTGTATATAGTACAAACCGGAAGGACCATCGCTACCAGAATATTCGAACATGAACGGAGCATTCATTTAATGCAACCTGAGAAGTCTGGGCTGGCAGAGCATTGGTTTGATAATGATCATAGAATCAATTTTCGGGAGACGATCATCTTGGATATATGCAACAGTTACTGGGAGCGGAGAATTAAGGAGGCTTTGGCGATTTCCTCTGCAAGGAGCACGCTGGATTTCAGTTCAGCTCCTCTTGGAAACCGGCCTTAAAAATGGAAGTCTGTCGATTTAAGAAGCAAAGATCAATACAGCTTGATAATCAAGTTAAGTAGTTACGTTTCTTTGACAATTTTCTATACTCACGCCATCTCCTGACCTGGCATTTAATTTACTGAAAACAGTCTTTTGCTCAGTAATGTGAATTTTGATAGTGTTTTATCTTTATGTTGGTGTTATATCCAGTGTTTAATTTGTGGTTATAACATTTTATAAATATCCTGATGATGGGAGCAATGCACACTCCCGAAACGTCAATATCTAATCGTCTTTTCACCTGGCTTGTAGCCCAAGAAGAATGTGAGCAGATTTATTTTCTTTGCAGTTTGTGTGTTACTCAACATAATTATTGCATGGTAACATAAACTAAGCCATAAAATCTTGAACTGGAAAACTTTTATTTATGCAGCTATATATATTGTTTGTGCGCACACAAAATAACTCTCAAATTAGATGTGTTCGACGAACAATGATTTTTGCCAGTGAAACAAAAGAGTGGAATTCAACGATTGTTAATATAGTCTCTACTTTAGTCTCTACTGCCTTTAATGAGCATGATTTTTTTGTTTTATTAAAATAGCTTAATACGTAAGATACAAATATGTATTTATGAAGATTTTTCCAGTCTTTAAAAATTTAAATGACTTGGAGCTAATTATTGGGTTTCCATACCTGGCTCGTGCAAGGTTTAAATGGCTATCGCTGAAGTGGTTTAACAAAAGTGGTCTACAAAGTAATACATGCACTGCATTTAGCCACCACTGACTTAAACAGTGTTAGAGACCTACCAGAATATCACAAAATTACCTTAATTTAATGGTATTTTTAATGAAAAAATTAGAAAAGACATGACTGTGTGTACCTTGCATATGTGGGTGTGAGGCCAGCAGTCGGCTGGGCAGGTCCTGGCTCTGTATGAGCTGTTGCACCCTGGGTTACGTTATGTTTTTATGTCTGTGTGTGTGAGAGAGAGAGTGAGAGAGAAGGTGTGATAGAGAGGGTGAGAGAGTGTGCGAGAGAGAGTGTGTGTGAGTGTGTGTGAGAGAGAGTGTGCGAGAGAGATCGTGTGTGTGAGAGTGAGAGGAGAGAGAGTGAGTGAGAAGGTGAGAGTGTGAGAGGAGAGTGAGAGAGTGAGTGTGAGAGAATGAGAGTGAGAGGGAGGGAGTGAGAGAGGGTTAGGGAGTGAGTGTGTGTGAGAGAGTGAGAGGGAGAGAGGGGGAGGGAGTGAGTGTGTGTGAGAGAGTGAGAGGGGGAGGGAGAGAGTGAAAGAGAGGAGAGAAAGTGAGAGAGGAGAGAAAGAGGAGAGACAGGAGGGTGCGAGAGAGGAGAGAAAGTGGAGAGAGAGGGGTTGCGAGAGGGGAGAGAGGGGGTGCGAGAGGGGAGAGAGGGGGGTGCGAGAGGGGAGAGAGGGGGTGTGAGAGAGGAGAGAGAGGGGGTACGAGATGGGAGAGAGAGGGGGTGCGAGAGTGGAGAGAAAGGGGAAAGAGAGGGGGCTGCGAGAGGTGAGAGAGAGGGGTGCGAGGGGAGAGGGAGAGGTGAGAGAGGGAGGATGCTAGAGAGAGGAGAGGAGGGGGAAGGAGAGTGAGAGGGAGATGGAGGGTGAGAGGGAGATGGAGGGTGAGAGAGGGAAATGGAGGGAGAGAGAGGGAGATGGAGGGTGAGAGAGGGAGAGAAAGGGCGGGAGGGAAATAGAGAGTAAGGGAGGGAAGGAAAGAGAGTGTTAGGGAGAGTGAGAGAGTGGAAGTGGGAGAGAGAGTGAGAGAGAGAATGAGAGAGAATAGTATAATTCAGCAGTAATATGAAATACCAAAACTTGGTATTAAGTCTAGCATCTTCAGGAATGTGAATGACACAAATATTATCAAGGAACCTCCCCCACTGCAAACTACCTACATAGAGAATAGAAATTTTGGTTTTCTTAAAATTGCCTCTATTTTTATTAAGATACTACAATTTAAGATATTTTCATGACAATTGAATGCATATCTAAAATGTTCCGGGAATAGATATAAAGTAAGCATTTGTAAGAATAGTTCTAACAAGAGTAGAGAAAGTCATGTGAGTGTAATATATTACATTTTTTATTTTGTAATAAAATGTTATCTCTGCCCCTTTCAATAGTTTGTTATTGAATCTAACATTATATAATTATAATTAAAATACCTTAGCATAAACAGTATAGTTTGAATCTATTCTTCCTGATCCCCACTTCCTTTAAGTCATATTGGATGGTGAATGGAATGGGTGAAATGATGCTCAAATGAGCCCAGGGTCCATGGAGCTTAGAATTACCCGACATTCGTCTTTTAGGATAAAGGAAAACCCCTGGAAAAACCTTATCCAGCTAACTCACCCTGACCGAGATTCGAACTCGGGACCTCGTGAACGCAAGGCAGACATGCTACCATTTACGCTACCGAGAGGGGCTTTTTTTAGTATTGCATAATTGAATGTGTTACTTTCCTCACTTGTGAAATCTAGTTGTTTTCTCTCCTTGGAGTAGCATTTTTAGTTTTTGTGTTTAATACGTTGTAAGGGTAGTGGCGAAGCGAGCAGCGAAGCGCCGCTTTCCCAAGAATTTCAGAAGGAAAAGAAAAACAAAAATAAGTTCATGCAGCTATGGATACATTTTCGAAACGTATTCGCGAACATCCGCGGTGCTGCGGACAAGTGGACAGTTGCTTAAGCTCGAGCGACCAGTTCCGCGAGCTCATTCGATACTGAAAATGTATTACCGTTTTCACGCATACGTAACCTTGAATATCATGCTTCGTAGGCTTTCGGAAGCAATCGCAACTCTTCGGTAGTTAGGAAGCGCTAACAGATTTTGCCACGGGAAGTCTGTATATGTGTGAAGTCTCTATTTTGTTTTATGTGGTGCTTTTAAATATAATTAAAGGTATATTTCAATAGCATCAGCAATAGTATTTTACGTAAATTGATATTTAGTGGTGACAAATAGTATATTTCTGTGAAGTTTTAAGCGATTAACAAAAGTGTGTGAATTGCATACTTTCTCCATTTTAGATTAAAAAAAATTCAAGCGGTGTGGGCCAGTTGGGGCCAGCTCTAGGAAAAATTGGAACGTCTGAGTGGAGAAGGGGAGCATGAATATGTCTGCCTGTAGTGGATCCAGTCTTGCAATGCAAGAAGGGTCTACGTGTGACTGTACAATAGAAAGAGTACTAAAGAGTAGCTTTAGTTCTTTGAGTTATGAGGAAAAACTAAATATAATTAAAAGTGACAAGCCAAAGAAACTTCTTAATAATGATATTGGCGTACAAAGCAAAGGTACTAAAACATTTACGCGCCACTTTAATGAACATATGTATGATACAATTCCATGGTTATGTGGGTGTCATAGGTTGCGAAAATTGTTTTGTTGGCCATGCTTGTTATTTTCGCAAGAAAAGAGCACTTGGAGTTACGCAGGTTATGATGACTTGAACAATTTACATAAAGCTCAGAGAAGGCATCAAGGGACGCAAAGTCACATTATTTGTCTGAAACAATTTACACAGTTTGGAAATATACGGAGTGAATTGTGTTTAAGCGAAGAATTCCGATTCACAATACAGAAGCACAATGAAGAGGTAAAGAGAAATAGGAAAATAGTTTCACAAATAATAAAGGTAGTATGCTTTTTGGGAAAGCAGAAACTTGCATTTCGAGGACATGATGAGTCAGAAAGCTCCTTGAACAGAGGTAACTATATTGAAATGTTGAAGAAATTAGGAGATTCTGATACAGACTTATCTCGTCACTTGTCTAATTCGGCAGTTTTTTCAGGGATGTCCAGTGACATACAAAATGATATTATTTATTCTGTTTCGGAACTGATGACAAACGAAATAAAGAAGGAAATTTCTCAAGCTGCTTTCGTTGGAATTATTTTGGATGAGGCAACAAATATTACTATGAAATCACAATTAACTATTACTCTTAGATATGTGACAAAAGCTGGAAGTATTGAAGAACGATTTTTGGGTTTCAGAGATGTCAGTGTCAATAGAACAGCAAGTTCCATAGCACAATATGTATTTGACATCTTAACAGAATTTAATTGTGAAAAAAAATTGGTGTCACAAACATATGACGGGGCGGCTGTAATGTCAGGGGAACTCGATGGTCTACTGATGAGAGTAAGAGAAAAATGTCCACAAGCTGTATTTGTGCATTGCTATGCACATAGACTGAATTTAGTTTTTTCGCAAGCAGTGAGCTTCATTAAGCAATGCAAAATATTTTTTACTTCGCTTTTTGGTTTTGGCATTTTCTTTTCTAAATCTACGAAGCGAATGGCAGCACTTGACTGTGAGATAATCAAGAGATTCTCAACATTAGCTACAACAAGATGGAATTTTAGTAACAGGCTCTTACAAACTGTATGTGAATATAAGCAAGATATAGAAAACGTACTAAATTCTATGATTGAAAATGCAGATAGTTGGGATCTGGAAACAGTATGTGGTGCTCAAGGTCTTCTTCCAACATTACGTGGATTTGATTTCAACTTTTTTCTTTGTGTGTTCTACTGTGTATTTGCTGAGGCTGACATATTGTTTCAAGTACTCCAAAGGAAAGCTTTTGATATAGAGTTTTGCCGTAAGCAAGTTGACAAATTTTCAACACATCTTACAAAACTCAGGGATGATTTTGATTCTATCTGGTGTAAAGTATCTGATGCATGTGCTGTGCCTGGCCCTAATAAAAGACTTAGAATAGATACTATACTGGAGGAAAAAATATTGACTACGTATAAAAGATTATTTTTGGAAATAATTGATGTAATGAAGATCAATATTGATTCCAGGTTTGCTGACTTGGAAAAACTTAGGTTTATTAGTATTTTAGACTCTGCAAACTTCAAAGAATTTGCAAAACAGTTTCCAGAAGAAAGGTTTTTGTGTTTAAAGCAGAGCTTTGGCAAATTTTTTGATTTACCAATTTTGAGGAGCGAACTGTGTGTGCTATTCAGAGACACTGAAATGCATCAGGACACTGTCTTGAAGCTACATTTGTACTTGACAGAAGCGGGATTAGTGTCGGTGTTTCCAGAACTACATAAACTTGTCCTTTTAGTAATTACCATCCCAACCTGTAGTTCATCTGCTGAAAGGTCATTCTCAGCAATAAAGAGGATAAAATCTTATCTTCGAAATACTCAAGGTCAGGAGAGCTTTTCTTCACTGGCTCTTCTCAACATTGAAAAGTCCTTGCTTGCAACTTTGGGCCAATGCCCAACCTTTTATGATGATGTGATTGATATCTTTGGAAGGAAAACTAGAAGAATTAACCTGATGTACAAAAAATAAGGTACAATATTTATTTATCCTTATCTCTGAAAATATAATATTCATTGTCTTACTGTAAGAATTTGAATACTTTTTTTTTCTTTTATCAAAATTAACAAAAAAGGAAATGGGGCTTCCCTCACTTTGAAAGTCATGCCTTGCCAGTGTGCAAGGGCTACTAGTTAAGTATTGAAAATTAGAAAACATTGTTACCCTCTGGTTAATGCATTATTTTAAACTGAAATTGCTGTATCATTGTTTTCATGCTAGGTGTTGTCCCATCATTTTTCTGCATTTTATGTTTTATATATGGAAATTGTGAACATCCTTCAAAGTGCAATGGAGATTAGACAGCATTTTAATGCAAATTGTATTGTTTCAAATTTGGTTTAAATGAAATTTAGTTATTTGAGTATTTAAGAGAGGCTTTCAGGAATTTTTCCCTTGATTTACTACCGTTTTACGCTGGTTTTGAGAATTTAGAGGTGGTGGCATTCCTTTAAAGATGAAGAGAAAACTGACAGACTGAAGACAATTTTCAAGGACATTGAGCAGACATTAGTGATTACTTCACTGGATGTTTCAGCCATCTTTCAAAGAGTATTTAAATAGGCAAGGGTGGGCATATGTAAATATACAGTACTTATATATGCATTATATATATTATATATTAAATATATGCAAAGAAAATCACTGCAATGCAAACATAATAACAAAAAATGCTAACATTCAAAATAGTTTTACAGAACTGTAAACGACAGTCTGGATCGTCCTCAAGTAAACCATGTGTCAATCTTGGTTGATGCATTTTCAATTTTAAATGCAACATCATACAACTCAAAGATCTTCAGTTATTTAGTTTCATGGTTGCTCTTTGCTTTGATTTTTGTGGATTTGGACAAACATCTGAGCAACTAGCATTTCATTTTCAGGAGTTTTAATGGTGACTGTTGACTACTTTTTGGTTCAATAACGACATACCGTGTGTGATGAAATTTGCTGAGTGGCCTGTAAATTGTGAACCTTGATGGAGAAAGTGTTTCATATTCTTCACGTCATGTCTCTTGAACCCGTTTGCAATTTCCTGTCTTCCAGTAATGTTCCAAAATCTCGATTTGTTGATCTTAAAGAATGAATAAAAACACAAAGAAATGGACAAAAGACAAACTCTAGAAGGATATAAAACTTAATAATGAAATAAATAGCTATACAAATCAAAATTACTCATCTTAATCCATTAAATTTATTAATCATACAGCTGTATATTGGTAGATTGGTCCTCCATAATTGGAAGTACAAAAGCTCCACAGGTGGAGTGATGCCAAGAAATATTGCAAAGATTCAGCTGCGGGAAATCTTATCGTATTCCAGATATTGTTGTGCGTCTGACAAAACATGGATATATCACAATTCCTTTCATGGAAGTGTTGAAAACAGTGTTGTTGTAATACATTAAATTTAAAGGGAGTTGATTGACACTAAACAACACTTTTAAATTTCTTGGAACATGTTTCAGAGACCATTTGCCTTCATTGTCGATGTCCAGTCAACAATGGAGGCAAATAGTCTCTCAAAGGGTGCGGGAAGGAAAACCGTTGCCTCTTTCTTTTCCAAAAGTGGTCACCATACTGTCCAACGCAAAGAAGCTCCTTGAAAGGAATGCGCCCCCTTACACAGTGGGATGACAGCAAATGTGTGTGTGTCAGAGAACGCATGCTACACAAGGAGCAGAACCGTTAAAAAAACATGCGCCCTATTCACTCTGTACACTAAAACCGAGAAGATTCATTCACAAAAGTAGAAGCTGTCAGAATGTTTTTCAATGGTCTGTAACTGTACTGGCATGGGGTGTCATAAATCTATTCAGGGAGGGTGTGGGAACCTTCTGCAATCCCCCTGCATCTCAGGCCCCGGAGACTTTCGCTCCTGTGCTATACTGTACTATAATTGTGCTCTAAAATCGTAAACTGTTACTGCAATATGGTACTCAGAACTTTGCCTTCCAACAGTTTTCCAGAAATCCAAGAATAGCATCCAAAAGGGGGAATAAGGAATATTTTATTGTACCAATAGTGCATCAGCTCACACTTTTATGTAACACCAGCTTCTAGCCCATTGATTTCAGCCATTTGCAACATACAAGCATTCTGCAGTGCAGGAAACTGAATGACACTTTCAGAAGTGGTTCAAATGGATGAAGCACTTTATAAGTTATACTAATAAAGTATCACTAATAAGTTATAAGTAATATTTAAAGAAATCGAGATAAACAATACTTTTCTATAAGTATTCATTTTTTGTCTTGACTCTTATCTAGTGAACCTCATAGATATTTAGTGGTTCAAATCCCGGCCATGGCATTGAATTTTTCAGTTTGACTCTACCCAAAACCTTAGCCTATACACGGCTAGTGTGAAGGAACGATTAATTTCCATCAATTAACTTAAATAACTCAAAGATATTGCTTACTGTACTGAGCCAAAGAGATGACAATAGTTTTACATACGACGGTCAGCTGATAAGTGCCAGGCCTCGCATAGAGATGGCACACCACCTGAGCCAGTTTGATGGATAGCATCATATAGTTTAACTCTAGAGTAGCTTGTATCCAAAGTTACAGGTCAATAGCTTGTTTAATTTTTGAATGACAGCATTTTAAACAAGACAAATGAAGAGGTTTCACAAAAATGGAGGATTTGGAAAAACGAGCAGTGATTTGATACTTCCATTTGAAAGGCTTAATTCCTAAAGAAATCAAGGTGGAAATGGACAGTACATTGAAAGACTCTGCCCCATCATGTACAATGATTAAATGTTGGGTTTCAGAGTTTAAAATGGGACTATGAGCACTAGTGATGAGCCTCGCTCTAGATGCCGTGTGGAAGTCACAACTCCAGAGATCATTGAAAAAATTCACTGTATGCAGACAGTTGCAGATTGGAAAAGGAAAACTGAAAACAGAGAAACTAGGCGATAAACTACAATTATTGTACCTAAGTACTGGAAGACCACTGATTAAAATTGAGATAGCAGAGGCTATAAACATATCAAAGGAATGTGCAAGTAATATTTTAAGTAATATTTTGGGCTTTCATAAGGTCTGTGCAAGATGAGTGCCACATTTGTTGACAGCTGATCAAAAGTTGCAAAGAAAAACTGTTTCTGAAGCTCTACCATAAAAATCCCAGTGAATTTTTGAGCCGGCTTAATACTATGGATGTAACTTGGATACATACTCCACTCCACAAAGTAAATCAATAAATCAGTAAAACAGTGGATTGCGTCAGGTGAACCAACTCCAAAACAGGCAAAGTCAATTTTGTCAGCTAACAAGGTTATGGCAGGTGTTTTCTGGGATGCACATGGAATTATTTTTATTGATTAAAGGGTAAATATCACTGGTGACTACTATGCAAGCTTACTGCAACATTTGAGTGATGAGGTAAAAAGAAAGACCTCATTTAGCAAAGAAAAAATCTTCTTTCTTCAGACAATGCTCCGGCCCGTCATTCAGTCATTGCAATGGGAAAAATGTGTGAAGTAAAGTTTGAATTGCTTGAACGACCACCCTATTTGCAAGATCTAGCACCTGTTCCTGAACCTCAAAAAATTTCTTGGAGGATGAAGATTTCACAGCAACAGACCATGATAAATCACACCACTGAGATGGTTTAAGTTGAGCACAAATATGACAAATGTATTAGCCTTTCTGCAGATTATGTTGAGAAATAAAACTTTTTTTTTTTTAATTTTATTGTGAGGCCCAGGACTTATCAGCCGACCCTTCTATTATTTTTAAATTTTATGAGAGCCCAGAATTGAAAAGGCAGATTTTTACATTATGTACAATTGTTTTCTAGTGTTCTGTTTGTGGTTGTTAGTTTCATAAATTTGAATAAAATACTGTTTCAGTGCTTTGGGTAGTGGCCATCATTGGAGTATGTTACAACATTACAACACTATTGCAGTATCCAGGTTCAGGTGTACAAGTGACATATGAATATGGTTGCTATACCATTACTGCTGCAGGTAATTTATATAATCCATTTGTATGGTAGGATTAGCAGTATTACTTTTTAAAATTCGTAAGCTTTCACGGCCGGTGTCAGTATAATATAAAGTATTAACTGGGCTTGTGGGCTGTGGTCTACTGAGCTCCTTCATCTTCCCATCTTCATCTTCCCAGCCGCAGTCTGCGGCTGCGATCAGAGTGTCACTGAAGATGTCTGCCGCAGCCACAGACGAAACGTCTGGGAAGATGAAGAAGGAGCCCAGAAGACTACGGCCCCACAAGCCTGACTAATACTTTATATTATATTATAGTATTACTTTTGTTTGCAATATTTGCAACCTATGAAATCATGGAACTCTTGTAATAGCACTTTACTATGTAAATTAGCTGTTTTCCTGACAGAGTAGCTTACGAAGGAATGTCATCAGTACGCTGAAATTAAATTATTTTGGGTATTTCAAAGAAATAATAGTCATTGTCATCCAATGGTGCTGTAGCCCAGGCATTGCAACTACCAGCCTCATGCTCACTTAAGTGCAGCAGATATTATGCAATCATCTAATAGATTTAGAAAGGTGATATTGGCTAGAATCATGTATCTTCCAGCAGTTGGTTTTCATGGCTATGATTACTGTGTAACACAGCTCCTCAAATTTCTCATGATGTTGAGTATGCACAGGACCCACATCTGGAACTGAAAATCTAGGAACTGAGGGTTGTGATTGAACCCAGACACATTCTGTGACCAGGAACCAGATCTCCACACTCTAGCTTATTTCATCATGGTGCAGTACATTTCAGATAAACACCATTGACTTATTTGAGTTTCCTACTGCATCATTTGTAATATAAGATTACTGCACAATTCTTTAAAGTTATAAAGCACTTATATTTCCTTGGAGGCAGTGCTATGGTTCAGTGGTTAGACCACTTGGCTCTCACCAAGGTGGCCCGGGTTCGATTCCAGGTGACTGCAAAGTGAGATTTGTGGTGGACAACATGACACTGGAATGGGTTTTCTCCAGATCCTCCAGTTTCCCCTGTCAGCATTCCACTAATTGCTCAATCATCTTGCCCTTATCTCATGTATCATCCACTTCCTTCACCTTCACACCAGGCATTGGGCTGATCATCTATTCTGGTTCTCTATCGGATCCAAAGTTGTGGTTCCTCAGGCCCAACCTTAAAAGGGATAGAGGAACAAGAATTCCCTAACACCAAGGTAGTAGTACATAAGGAAGTTAAGAAGAAATATATTTGCTTGGATTTTCTATTGACTTGCAAGCCGTGATGATAGAAAGCAGTGCAGCAACTGGAACTTCAAATTACAATGAACTTCATTTGATAGGATGTAATGTGAAATTAGTTAAGTTAACTCAGATGAAAATAAATTTAATATAATGGGAGTGATTATGATTGGTTATTAGCTTCATAGTGATTGATTCAAATAAGTTGCATGACATCCAGCTTAACATAACAGGAAGGAAAATGTTATTGCTAAACTTTATAGTTACTTGCGCTAAGTTGAAGTTATGTTAAGTCAACCCTAAGTGATTCTTATTGGTAATTGATTTTATTATTCCAGCCCACTGCATCATGGTGATTGGTTCAAATTAGTTGCATGACATCAAGTTAACATAACAGGAAGGACAATTTTAATATTGCCAAATTCTTAAGTACGATAACTCATGCTACAATGAGTTACATTAAATCAAGCTTAAATAATTCCATTTAGTACAATGTCTTAGACTTTAATGATGCATTAAGACTACATTGTTAGAATCAATCATGAATGATTTGGTAGCTATGCAGAGCATATTTTGCACTTTTAAAGTTAATGGTCTTTAATTACAGTCCGCAAAAATTGTTTCCATTGTAAAATTAACTAAGTGAAAGGCAGCAGGAGAGACCTTCTGCTTCCAACTATTCAGTTCTAAATAAGATAGAAAATAAAATGCACATGCTCCATATGTAGTTACTACATTTTTGTACCACTTGGAAATGAACATACATGAAGGCAGTAAAATTACTACTGTCCGGCCGTTGTATCTCCGGCTCTGACGTTTTGCGACTGTAAAAGGTGGAAGGGGAAACCTAATAGTACCAACATACAGTAATGGGCAATTGAAAACATATCCTCAAAATTATCTTTAGAATGAAAATATAGGACTATATTAACTTTAAAACACTGAAATACAATTTACAATTTCATCATAATGCAAGATATTTATTACAACACCAGTCTATTTGAATATTTCATTCACACCTTTCATACACACACTAACTGCATCTGTTGGTAGTACTGGGAGTCTCTACATCCGGTGTCGTGGTCAGGAAGTTAAAACTGTCTGCTAGCGCCAATCAGCATTGTCGCTGGTAGGCGTGGCTCCCGAACCCAACACCGTGTTGCCAGCTTAAATTTGTTTGAGCCACGTGGCCTAATAGCGGCTTGCACTGGTGAACTTTCTTTGGTATATTTTTCGTGCGTGAATTCCGATGTTTAGTGTTCGTAAGTCCTATTATTATCGCTATTATAATAATATGGCTACTGGTTCGTGAAATATGCAAATACATGAAATATTTAAAATATGCATTATTCCTCTGCTTGAAATTCCCGCTAAAGAACTGGCAACAGCCTGCTTCCCCCTCTCGAGAAATGTCAGAGCCGGAGATAGAACGGCCGAGGTATAGTATTATTACTTCTGTTAGAAAACTTGACTGATTGAATTTTCCTTTTGTTGTATGTAGTATTCATGTCTTATCACAAGGTCTGTTACTGAATTTTGATTTACCTTCCTTTTTGCATTAGATGTCTATTGCAGGATCTGCATGGAATCAAATATATATAGTTTTACTAAAATAAGTTGCTTACAGCAACTGATATGGAGCTTACCATTGCAATGAATTTTCATGGTTTGAACTCAGCTGTTCTTTAAGTGCAATAACTGTAGAGCTACTTATAACATTCTCTATTGTTGCTGACTAGCCATGAGCATTCTTTCCTGGTTTATTTTAAGTGGAACAAAGCAACTAATAAGCAAGAACCAAAATCATTTAGCAAATTCCAAGAGATCTTTAGTGAACAAAATATCATCTTATCAGCAATATAAAAATGCTCATCATTAAAATTGTTAAATTCAAAAACAGTGAAATTTCACCAATCAGTAGATTCAGAATTTACCGAATAAACTGTAAGGATTTTGAAAAGTTCTACATATAGCAAACCAAAAGAAACCTAGAAACCAGAACCAGAGAACATTTTAGAAGTGTAAAACTGATACAGAAAGAGAAGCCAGCAGTAACATTTCACTTTGAAATGAGAACCTAATCTAGATCCATATCCATAACTATTAAAAGGCGGTATGGTCTACAACAAACTCACAACATGGGAGTGCATCTTAATATGGAAATGTAAAGAAAAACAAATTTCAAAATTCCACCACTTTGACAATTTAGTAAAATTCATTGTTCCATCACCAGACAGAATATGCAGGCAAGTACAACCAACTACAATCAGATCTTCAAGGTTGAAAACAAAAGCAACTGCTCTTCTAACTAGCCCCTCAAAAATTAAAAACTGGCATAGTGTGGAACAACCAACTACCAAAGTTTATTAGTTAAAATGCAATTTAATATATAAACATTATTAGGCAATGTAGCAGCATATAAGTCCTAAAAATGTGTTTATGTACATAATTTGGATTATTCATTAAGGAATTAGCCTAAAGTATTAAACTGAATTTTATTATACTTAAATGTATTATTTTTTATTTAAGTTATATACTTGTTTGCCAATGAGTCAATATGAAAACACTCAGTTTAGGTATTAACCTAACCAGAAGAAACCAGAATAGCAAAACTTATTGAATAATACAATGTCAACTATAGTTATGCCCAGAGAAAAATTTTCTGGGGTAGCCACTAAGAGTAGGCATTATTACTGATGAGTTATTCTTATTCATTATAGGAGTGCCTATAGAGTATGTAGTACAGTAAAACCTCTTTAATCTGGGCCAGTTTGGGAAAAAAAGTTGTTTAACATAGTAAATGAAGAAGTGAAGTTTTTGTTACAAATAGTTATATTTGTGTAATATTTATTGCTTCACTGCAGCTAGCTTCATTTTTATGTAATTACGGAAGGAGTTGATTTGAGAAAGAAATGAAGCAAGGACGGCGGGAAAGAAGGCCTTCATGAAAGGTTTACAATTATTTGTCGAAGGAGAAAATTGGAGCATAAGAGTCAGGAGCAATGAACGGTAAAAAATTAGTATACATTGGCACTATAGCAAAGGAATAACAAGGTCAACATACTCTGAGGCAGCTGTGGAGTTAAGGAAAGAAGGGGAACCAGAGGGGGCATGTTACAACTCAATGGCCAGAAAATTTAGAGAGGAAAAATGCATTGTGGGTGGAGCAGAAGAAGCAGATTATGAGGAGGAGGGGAATACAAAGACAACAGAAATGATGGGGCTGCCGGCGGAAGCAGGAAGTGATGGGGCAAGTGGAGAAGTGGAAGTGACAGGCTTTATGACATTGTGAGGGGAGATTTAGTGGTGCCATAGGGAGCACTGAAGACAATCTAGATAGGAAAATTTTGTTGGAAAGTAAAAGGGGTTAAAAATGCTTGTTAGAGGAAAAGAAAAAAAGAATGGCAGGAAAATATAAAAGATAAATTAAGAGATACAATAGAAGAAAAAGATAGTAAAACAATATGAGAAATAGTGAACAAAGCAAATAAGCAGGGAGGGAAAGAATGTAAAATATTGTCTCAGGAATGGTTAGAGTATTTTAGAGGCTTGATAGGAGATGACAAAGGAGTAGATAGGGGTATTAGAATAGTGGGGAGGGAAATAGTAAAAAATAGAATATTAGATGGTAAATTTACATTGACATGTACACCAGTAAAAAATCTAAGAAAAGGTAAAGCGGTGGGAATAGATGGGATTCCAGGAGACTTTTGGAAAAAGTATAGCAATACTAGGAAAGGCCTAAATATAATGACAAATGATTTAGGTAAAAGAGAATGAGGAGATACCAAAGTGCTGGAAAATAAGTATCGTAGTACCAATATATAAAGGGAAAGGAGTAGAAAATAATCCAGGAAGTTCCACAGGAATAAGCTTATTATCTGTATTAGGTAAAGTATACTCAGGAATATTAGCAAATAGATTAACAGACTGGGCTCAGACAGAAGGAAAGATGGCAGAATTTCAGGCAGGATTCAGAAAAGGTGAAACAGTAGATAATACGACGGGGGACCCAAAGGAAACCAGAATCTGAGGGCGCTGCCACTCGTAGATGTAGTGCAGGGTTCTCAGGCTAGATGGTGTTAGTAGAGACCTTCATGAAACAGCTGTGCAGACGGCATCAGTGTAGAGCTGAACGTGCAAGTGTGGTATTGTGTTTCTCTGACTGTTGGCGGTTTACCTCTGCAAAGTCGTTATGGCAACTTTAAAAGAACAAAGAGTGTGTGTGAAATTTTGTTTCCTGCTTAAAAAAATTGCAACAGAGACACACCAAATGCTTCAGGAAGCTTTCCAGGAGAACGCTATGAGCTGCACACAGGTTTTCGAGTAGTTAGGGCGCTTTAAACGTGGTGAGATGTGTGTTGAAAACCAAGCTCGTTCTGGACACCCTTCAACATCGCGAAATGAGGAGCACATTGAAAAGGTCCGCCAAAAGATTGAGGATCGTCACCAAACGATCGACTAAATTTTAGCAGCGACAGGAATCAGTTAAGAGTTCGTGGCAGCGGATTTTGAGGGAGGATTTGCACATGAGACGTGTTGCTGCTAAATTTGTTCCGCACCTTCTCACACAGGAGCACAAAACCATCTGCATGAATGTCTCAGGACTTGAAAACAGAGATTGCACGTGATCCAAACTTCTTGAACAAAGTAGTCATTACAGGGGATGAGAGTTGGTGTTATGGGTATGACCCAGAAATCAAGGTAGCGTCAAGCCAGTGGAGGACTCTCAACTCTCCCAGACCAAAAAAAAAGCAAGGCAAGTGAGGTCAAATGTGAAGACGATCATTGTCTTTTTTGATGTTCGTGGAATTGTGCTTCGGGAATTCGTACCCCCTGGCCACACTGTTAACCAGCACTTTTACTTGAATGTTTTAAGTCATCTGCAAGAGGATGTGAGAAGGAAACGCCCGGAACTTTGGCGATCAGGTGACTGGTTTCTGCATCACAACAACGCTCCAGCACACACGGCCTTAAGAGTGACCCACTACTTGGCATCTCAAAGGTGGTCTGTCGTTCCCCACGCTCCGTATTTGCCGAACCTAGCCCCTTGCGACGATTTCCTATTTCCACGAATGAAAAAACGCTAAAAGGGGAGTGTTATGACGATGTGGAGGCGGTAAAAGCACCTTCACAAAGGACACTGGACAATATAAAACTTGAAGAGTTCCAAACATGCTTCCAACAGTGGGAAAAAAGACTTGACAAGTGCATCGCATGTAATGGAGAGTATTTTGAAGGTGACTGAAGTAATTTTGTAAAAAGGTTCATCAATAAAGTTTTTATGACAACAATCCGGTTTCTTTTGGGTCCCCCCTCGTATATCCATAATAAAGACAGTTGATAAATATCTCAGTAGGAAAAGAGGTAGAGTTTATATGTTTTTTGCAGATTTTGGAAAAGCATTTGACACTATAGAGATGCACTAATATACAAATTGAGAACAAAAGGGGTAAGTTATGAATTTATAAAGGAAATAAGTAAGATATATAGTATTAAATTAATTGGGAGTCGATTAATGACACTAAACAACACTTACTTTTAAATTTTCCCGGAACTAGTTTCAGAGGCCTTCCCTCTATCCTCAGCCGGACATTGACTGGTTCTCATTGGTGTAGCTGGCAATATTTTGTCATCGGTCTCCTCTGGTGGCGGTTCGAGGAACTTGCTGAACAAATCTTTCTGGGGGATGTCGAAATTGAATACTTTGTTCCTATTTTTTGATATAAAGATTTGTTTCCATGTGGACAGTTCTTCTTTTCCTGTTGTATGTTTTAGTAATTTTGGTTCTGGATTTATGTTGTGGTTTTTTCCCCAAAAATGCGTGGCAACTGCTGATTTTTCTAATTGTTCGTATTTTATGTTCCTGAAGTGTTCCTTTGCTCTTGTTTCTAAATTTCTTTTGGTTTTTCCAATATAAATTTGACTACAGTCACAGCATTCAATTTGATATATACCAGATTTTTTGTTAGATGGAATGTCATCTTTGATGTTTGAGCAAATTAGGTTTTTTTAAGGAGAAATGGTTGACTGGTGCTAGTTGAATGTTTTGTTTTTTGAAGACTTTTTTGAATTTATCAAAGGCCCATGGATGGTAAGTGAAGTTTTTGAAGATCATTTTAGTTTCTGTAGCTGAGAGGGTTGTGGTTTCCTTTAGTAGTTTCTTCTTATTTGCTAAGTTCACTTTTTTGTCTACTAGTGATTTGGGAAAGTCATTTTTCTGTGCTATTTCAATAATTTTGTTGTATTCTATTTTGTATTCTTCTGCTGTGAGAGGGATGTTGACCAGTCTGTGTACTAAACTATTAAAGATTGCCTGTTTGTGGGATCTTGGATTGTAGCCATTAGCTTTTATGTAGTTGTCTGTCTGTGTTGGTTTTCTGTAAATGCCAAAGTTTATTCTATTTTTATTTCTGATTATTTTTAGATCTAAAAATGGTAAATACTCGTCTTTTTCAACTTCTACAGTGAACTTGATGCTTTTTTCTTGAATATTTAAAAGTTTTAGTGCATCACTGATGTGTTTTTTTGGCACTATGGCAAATATGTCATCTACATATCTTTGCCAGAGTTTGAACATCCATGGGAAACCTTTAGTGATCCTTATTTCTAGTGCACTCATGTACAGATCGGCCAGGAAGGGTGATAAGGGGTTGCCCATTGCTAAACCAGAAGTTTGATGGAAATATTTTGTTTGAAACTGGAAGAAATTCTGTTCTATGCATAATTTGGTAAGTTCGATGTAATCTGAAATTTAAAGTGATGATATTCCAAGTGATTTGAGCCATTTTTCTATCAATGTTGGGAGTTGTTTAACTGGTATGCTGGGAAACAGTGATTTAACGTCAAATTAGACGAGTGTGTCCTCTTCATTTAGTTCAGTATCCAGGAGCAATGGGCAACCAGGAATCTATGAGATCAAGTGTGAAACTTTCCCTAAAATTTATATAGGAAAAACAAATATTGACATCAGAACTAAAGAACATATAAGAAACATTAAAAATGGTGAAACAGAAAAATCAGCAGTGGCTTTTCATTTTTTGAATACTAGACATGACATCACCTTGGAAACATCTTTAATAAAATACGTTTATCACCCCATAGACCTTTCCGTATGGGAAAAAATCTTCATTAACAAAAATCGTTATAGTCATGAATTTTGAAACTCCACCACCAGACATCTTTGACAAGTACATCATGCCATCTATCGATGATATGGAAAAAGAGGAAACCACTACGATTTGCACTAGCGTGTACCAGCTGATGATAAGAGCAAAAGCTCTTGAAACATGTCCTGTGAAAAAACAGTGTGAGTGAAGCAATGTGTCAATATCTTCTCGATTCACTTTTGTGCTCCCCCTGATAGTTTTATAAGTTTTGGAAAAGCTGCCTAACCTATAAATACTCTTTGTCAGTGAACCAAAGTCTTTTGATCATCGAGAAAATTAATAAGCTGTTAATAAACTATTGGTTAACTGATTTTAATGTTTATAGTTTCCTTTTTTTGTACAGTCACAGTAAAACCTGCCTTAAACAGACCCCTATGCCAGAAACCTGAAAAAATGTAAAATAAATTTTGGAACGAATGGTTAAAGGGAACAGGAAGGCATGTGAAATGCATCACAAAATCTACAGAGTATGACAACCTAAATCGTGCTGGGTTCAAGTGGTTTGTTAGTGTGCACGCTAAAGGAATTCCCATTTCTGGAACATTGTTTCAGACTCAAGCTTTAGAAGCAGCAAGAAAATTAGGCAAAGACAATTTCAGAGCTTCCAATTGGAAGGCTTGAGAGTTTAAAAACATTGTTTTGAATTCTGTGTGTACTGAGGCAAATGATATAGATATACAGACTTTTGCAGATTGGAAAGGAAAACTGAAAGCAGAGAAATGATAAGTTGAAAATATAGTATATAATGCATATCAGCCTATTATTATTTACACTTCATTCTATAATATTCCTTCACCGTAAACCTGTGCGACTATAGCTTCTGTAATTTCTTTATATTCAAATACAACTCTCCGTGAGATGGAAACTTGTGTACACAGAAAATAAATGCTGGAACGATCATGTTCTGTTTTAGAAAAGGTTTTACTGTAGTGTTGCAAACCCGATCGCGATAAGGCGGCTTGGCACACAATAGACGGATAGGTTTCACAGAGATAACGAGCATGCATAAACAGATAACGTCGGCAAGCAAGATAACTGAGGCAAAGGCCTCGCCAGCGTAGATTAAGTTCCGTTTCTCGAAGGTGATAGAATGTTCCAATTATGTAATTAGGTGCCTTGTTTTCCAGAGACTTCTAGTGATTGACAGAACAGTCTGGTAATCATGAACGGAGATATAAGAGGGATTGTGACACGCTAGCAGACAGTAGTAGAAGTTGTCAGTTGTTGTGAAATGAGAGAGAGCCAGCTGTGTTATTGTAACGAGAGCTAATGATGTAATCTACTGTCACTGTTATTGTCATCGACCTTGGTAGACTGATGGTGTATGTAACGTAATGCTGCTGTAATCTATAAGAGTATTTCTACGGAAGTAAAGGAGATTTTTAATTTCTGCAACTCAGCCTTTTAATCCTACGAACCCACAAAGTTACAGTATTTAGCAAGCCTTGCTAGCAAACTTGATTACTACAAAGTACAAAGGAAGTAAAGCAGGACTTTCTTATCCAGATTATTAAAACATAGTGGCATTGGTATCAATATGTAACATATGCCTCTTCTGTTTTCTTTTGTGCTAAAGGAATTAAATATTAGCATGACATTTGTCTTATTTAACACTCATTTTCTTTAGAGTATATCTAAGCCTTTTTCATAATCTACTTGTTTTTAGTTCTAGTACATAGGCTTTGTAAATACTTTTTAATCTTCTAGCAATTTAAACTGAAATTAAAAGCTGCTTTGTATTCCATCTCTGCCAGAAAAAATAGTAGTTTTTCAGTGGAGAAGAAATTACTAAAATTGGAGTGGGTTTTTGAGATAACTTCCATAAGTATTCATATGTATATAGAAATTTTCTCAATGCATATTAGTATATTAGGCTCTTAGAGGTTGCAACCTTAATGAGCTTCGCAATTGCTACTCCCTACACAACAGGAGGCTTTGCTCTAAAGGGATTTACAGGTTTTTCATTTCATATTAGTGTAATTGATACAGAAACTAGTTTTCTACTTGTGCTTATGTGACAGACAAAATACACACACACAATGTTTTAATAAGTACAAATGTCTTCGGTACAGAATGGTAATTATCATAGATGTCATGAGTGGTTCTGAATTTATATAGGAAGGTTCAAAACCATGAGTTGCATTTGTAGAAACTATTTCACGAATAAAGCATTGTTAAAAGCAGTAAAACAAGTTATTTGATTCCCTAAATCACATAGGCCTACATTAGCACATGAATGAAACTTAACCTCACAAGTCGTGGCATACAAGATTGTCATAGCATACAAGATTATTAGTTCTTACAGCCCATGCACACATTAACACTGGTGAAAGCAACTTTGGTCTTAAGGTGGCGTTGATTGATTATAAGAAAATAAATAACATAACCTAGTAAAGGAACATGTGGTAATTGCTGAGCGATAATTGTGCATGGTGTACTCTTATCGATTTAGAGACCAGCAATTGGTCAGTATTATCCTACTACTTTTTTTTTTTTTTTTATGTAATTTACTCCCTCTAATGTTAAGTCATATCGGATGGTGAATGAATTAGGTGAAATGATGCTCAAATGAATCCAGATTCCATGGAGCTTACAGCTACCCGACATTCATCTTGAAGGATAAGGGAAAACCCTGGAAAAAATCTTATCCAGGTAACTCACCCTAACTGAGATTCGAACTCGGGACCTGTTGAATGTGCAGACATGCTACCATCTACGTTACTGAGGCAGGCATCTTACTACTTGATTTGTCTATATGATGATACTGACATCTGTATGAAATAGTCAATTTAACTTGGTTCATTAAATCCAAACAGATTTTATGGCATGTATAAATGTTTATACTGTTTCTAAACATTATTTTATTTGTAGGTGCAGCAGCTCTGTTTGCCACAGCATGCAATCTTCTGCAGCACCACACTGTGACAGAAGACATTTATAGACGGCGACTCATAGAAGACTGGGAAGGTATTGAAACATTTTCTGTAGTTGGAGGTACAGACACCCCAATGGAGAGCATCCCTCCACCACCTCCTTACACCCCATGACGTTCATCTCAAGAAGAGAGAGCATCTCCAACTATTGGCATTAACTGTGATAACACTTGAGAATTATATCAATTTATGTACAGCTTCTTGTTCAAATGATATATCAGACATGAGCTATTTTTATAGATCACTGTTGTGTTAAATCTTTTACTTATCTATATTGTTAAAAATGTCTTAGTAATTTATTTGTCTCCAAACTGAATGTTACTCAACTTGCATTGTTGTAAAAGGGTTGCACATTTATGAGCAAACTAACAGATATATGGCTCAAATATGCTCCATATTGTATCTCTTCTTTCTCAGGGAGTTTTACATAAACCCCACTGTTCTTTTTATTTAAATTAGCCATGCTTAAAAGCAAAGATTCTGCTATATTAAAGTCATAATATTTCAGTATTGTTCTTTTAGGTTTCCAGAACTCTTAAGAGTAGTGAAATGTCATTGACTCTTAGGTTCATGAAACATAGTACAGATTGATCAAACAGTCAGCTAATAGAGAGCAATTTTGGAGTAAAATGGTGTATTGTTTGTATATTATGTTTATATATAATGTACTGACTTATTCCTTATTGTGGCCATGGCTGAATGTTTCATCAATATGTTTTACGCCAAACTAACATTGTAATGTAATTTGCTTTCTACTTAAAATATTGGTGTTACCTGTCTTCTGGAATCTCTTTAACTTTTTATTTACATGTTATTTATTTTTCAGTATGGAATAGAACCATAAATAAATAAAGAGTCTTAAATCTCTTAATGAAATAAACTATTATATCATTTCTGCATGCTGTTATATACATTAAGAGTCCTTAACAGGCTATCCCAATCTATCCCACTATGGCGGTGGCCATGACATTGCACTCACAGACCATAACAACTCACTATGTGGCTCGTTCAATTCTTTCTCTTCGCCCCACTACTTGCATAGATGAGTAATCTAGTAACTTTTTTTGAGGAAACATACTGGATCGAGGATCGGTGGGGTGAATTCGGCTTTCAGTCACATACACATTTTAAGCTTTCTTGAATATATTTAGACTACAGAATTGTATATAACACATAAAGCACAAAGATTCAAACAATTGAAAAAGGGTTCTATTAAATGTCCCTGACATGGCACTGGTAATAATTCTATAATCATATAAAGTAAATACCCAAGATCACTTTCAAACTTGAGTGAATCAACACTTGGTTTAAGAATACCAGAACTTTGCCTAACTAAAACTATCAATACGTATATTAAGTAAAACAGATCCCTTTTGATTTTTGACACATTCAACTATGGCATGGATACCAATGAGGTTTCAGTCCACCTTTACCAATGACTCAGAAGAAATATCCAGTGATTATATACAAATATGTTGTTTTCAAATGCTAGGCTTTGGCAATGAAGCCATTAGCTCTCTTGCTCTCCAAAATTTCTGTGCAGTGGGTCCGGCAGGTAGGGCTTCACAGGTTAAAAGATGTTCTTCTGTCATTTCCTCTTCTTTGTTGCAGAGGACAATTTGGACTTGTATAAATTCCTATTCTGTGTAAGTGTTTGGCCAAATAATCATGTTCCGTAAGTAATCTAAAATTTGCTACTGCAGCTTTACATGGGATTTCTGGAATAATTTCTGGATTTTTAATTAAAATGTTCCATTTTTTATCTTTGGCTTTGTTAGATATTGATTGGTTTTGTTATTTTTTATATTTGCTTTTGATTAATCTTTTTATGGATGTAAAGGGTAAGTTTTTACTTTAGTGTATATACAAATATAATAATTTGTAACTTATAACTTCACTTATCTTATAAGAAATGATGTTTCTTCTCTTATAAATTGAACAGGATCGCGATTTCGTGAAACTTCTTCCAATTCAACAAACTTCTGGCATAACAATGGGTAATCATTGGTGAATTTTTTTCAACAAACTTCTGGCTTCGCAATGGGTAATCCTCTTTCATCTTTTCTAGCAGACCTTTCTATGAGTTTATTCGAAATGCAAGTCACTGAAGCATTCCCTTTAATTTTTAAAGTTTGGTATAGAATATGCTGATATTTTTGCTATTTCTTCCTGATAAACACATAAATGATTCCTTTCTTGGAAGTGTTGAAAACAGTGTTATAATAAATTAAATTTAAAGGGAGTCGATTAATGACACTAAACACCAACTTTTAAATTTTTCCGGAACATGTTTCAGAGACTTTACCTCCATCCTCAACTGGCCAATGATGCTTTAAAATTACTAAATTTGCAAGAGAAAGCTATAAAATTCACATAAGAGACTGAAATTAATGAACTTCTTCCTTTTCTAGAACTAAAGATAAATAATAATGGTATCTATAGGAAGTCTACTCATATTGATAATTACATACGTAATAAATGATTTAACCCTTTTTAACATAAATTTGCCATTTTCAATAGCTTGACGTGAGAGCGCTGTAGACGACACCACGTGAGAGACATGTGAGAGGGTGTGAGACGAGTCAGTCTGAAAGGCTTGAAGGCGAGATTACGTGAGAGGGTTGGAAAGGAGACCACCTGAGAAGATTGCAGACGAGATCAGGTGAGCGGGTTGGAGACGAGACCACGTAAAAGGGTTGGGCACCAGACCACGTGAGCAGGTTAAGGAAGAGATCACGTAAGAGGGTTGGAGACGATGTGAGACAGCTAGAGGAGACATCACATGAGAGGGTTGGGGAGGAGACCACGAAGGAGGGTTCGGGACATGAGACCACGTGAGAGGTTCGAGATGAGACCACGTGAAAGGGTACGAGAAACAAGACCACGTGATAGGGTTCGAGAGACGAGACAACGTGAGAGAGTTCGAGGCGAAACCACGAGAGAATGTTCAAGACGAGACCACGTGATAGGGTTCGAGACGAGACAATGTGAGAGGCTTCGGGACGAGATACCGAGAGAGATTTCGGGACCAGACCACGTGAGAGGGTTCGCGACACCAGAACACGTGAGAGGGTTCGCGACGAGACCACGTGAGAGGGTTTGAGGCGAGCCCACCTAAGAGGGTTCGAGAGATGACTCTAGATGAGAAGGTTCGAGAGACGAGACCTTTTGTGAGGGTTCCAGAGACGAGACCACATCAGAGGTTTCGAGACGAGACCCCTTGAGATGGTTGGGGACGAGACCACGTGAAAGGGTTCGAGACAAGATAACTTGAGAGGGTTGAAGACATACATCACGTGAGAGGGTTTGAGACGGGACCACGTGAGATGGTTTGAGACCGGACCCCATGGGATGGTTGGAGACAAGACAATGTTAGAGGGTTCAAGACGGGACCACGTGGGAGCGTTTGAGACGAGACCACATGAGAGGGTTCAAAGGGACACCACGTGAGAGGGTTCGAGAGACGAGACCGCGTGAGAGATTTGCAGATGGGATCTCTTGAATTAATTGGGGACGGGACCGCGTCGGTGGTATGTGCCAGAGACCACGTGAAAGGGTAGGTCGCGAGACCACGTGAGATAGTTGGAGAACATGTGAGAAGTTTAGAGACGTGACAACGTGAGTGTGTTGTGGACTAGATCACGTAAAAGTTGTGAGTCGAGAACATGTAAGAATGTTGGAGAAGAGATCATGAGAGAAGATTGCGAAAGAGAATACTTGAAAGGGCTGGAGACCAGAACAAAACAAGGCATCTGGGCATATACGCCTGCATAGCCTGAGGTACTGGGTGCCTGTTATACAAAAATGATGTGCATAAGCTATATAGTCCATCATAGGCTTATGTACTGGGTGTCTCTTATACGTTAATGAGATGTATAAGATATATAGGCTCGCACAGGCCACTATTACTGGGTCACTGTTATAAGCTAAGGAGGTGTATAGGCTATATAGACCAGCATAGGCTGAGATACTGGGTGTCTGTTAAAAGCTAACGAGGGGACCATCATAGGCTGAGGTACTGGTGTCTGTTATAAAATAAGGAGGTGTATAGGCTATGTAGACCAGCATAGGCTGTGGTACCAGGTGTGTGTCAAAAGCTAAGGAGGTGTATATAGGCTATATAGCCTATACACCAGCATAGTATGAGGTACTAGTTGTCTGTTATATGTTAACAAGGTGAATATGCTACACAGGCCAGCATAGGCTGAGGTACCAGGTGTCATATGTTAACGAGGTGAATAGCCTATATAGAAAATGTGTAGTGTTTTACGCCCGCTTTTACTACAGACGACACCGCAGGCGATGACACTGATGATACATGAGATGATGATGGAGCACCGGTGGAATGAGATGGCGGGGGAAACCGGAGATCCTGGAGAAAACCCACCCCAGCGCCGTGTTGTCCACCACAAATCTCACTTTGCGGTCGCCTGGGATCGAACCCGGGCCGCCTTGGTGAGAGCCAAAGGTCTAACCACTGAGCCACGGCGCGGCCAGCCTATATAAACCAGCATGTTTGGAGGTACCGTTTTTTTTTTAAATTTATTTATTAACACTGCATGCTGCGTTACATTGTAACACAACATGTATTCCTTAAACTTATTATAGCTATTTGTAGTAATTACAAGAGGTACTGGATGTCTCTTATATGTTAACGAGGCGTATGGACCATATAGGCTAGCACAGGCTGAGGTACCGGTTGTCTATAATAAGTTAACAACAAGTATGGGTTATATAGACAAGAACAGCCTAGGTACTATGTGGCTGTGATATGTTAACCAGGTGCATATCCTATAAAGGCTAGCATAGGCTGAGGTACTGGTGGTAGGTAACATGTTAACGAGGTGTATGCCTAAATAGGCAAGCATAGGCTGAGGTGCTAGTTGTCTGTAATATGTTAACGAGATGTATAGAATATATAGGCAAGCATAGGCTCAGGTACTGGTTGTCTGTAATATGTTAACGAGGTGCATAGGCTATATAGGCATGCATAGGCTGAGGTACTGGCTGTTTGTTTTATGTTAACCAGGGGCATAGGCTATATAGGTGGGCAGAGGCTGAAGTACTGGTTGTATTATTTTAACGAGGTGTATAGGCTACATAGGCGAGCATAGGCTCGGGTACTGGTTGTCTGTAATATGTTAACCAGGTCCATAGTCTATAAAGGCTAGCATAGGCTGAGGTACAGTGTGTCGTAATAAGTTAACGACATGTATAGGCTATATAGGTAATCATAGGCTAAGGTACGGTGTGTCTGTAATAAGTTAACGACATGTATAGGCTATATAGGCAATCATAGGCAAAGGTACTGGTTTTCTGCAATAAGTTAACGACATGTATAGGCTATATAGGTAATCATAGGCTGAGGTACAGTGTGTCTGTAATAAGTTAACGACATGTATAGGCTATATAGGTAATCATAGGCTCATATACGGTGTGTCTATAATAAGTTAACAACATGTATAGGCTATATAGGCAATCATAGGCTCAGGTACGGTGTGTCTGTAATAATTTAACGACATGTATAGGCTATATAGGCAATCATAGGCTGAGGTACGGTGTATCTGTAATAAGTTAACGACATGTATAGGCTATATAGGCAATCATAGGCTCAGGTACGGTGTGTCTGTAATAAGTTAACGACATGTATAGGCTATATAGGCAATCATAGGCTCAGTACTGTGTGTCTGTAATAAGTTAACGACATGTATAGGCTATATAGGCAATCATAGGCTGAGGTACTGGTTTTCTGTAATAAGTTAACGACATGTATAGGCTATATAGGCAATCATAGGCTGAGGTACGGTGTGTCTGTAATAAGTTAACGACATGTATAGGCTATATAGGCAATCATAGGCTGAGGTACTGGTTTTCTGTAATAAGTTAACGACATGTATAGGCTATATAGGCAATCATAGGCTGAGGTACTGGTTTTCTGTAATAAGTTAACGACATGTATAGGCTATATAGGCAATCATAGGCTCAGGTACGGTGTGTCTGTAATAATTTAGCAACATGTATAGGCTATATAGGCAATCATAGGCTCAGGTACGGTGTGTCTGTAATAAGTTAACGACATGTATATGCTATATAGGCAATCATAGGCTCAGGTACGGTGTGTCTGTAATAAGTTAACAACATGTATAGGCTATATAGGCGAGCATAGGCTCAGGTACGGTGTGTCTGTAATAAGTTAACGACATGTATATGCTATATAGGCAATCATAGGCTCAGGTACGGTGTGTCTGTAATAAGTTAACGACATGTATATGCTATATAGGCAATCATAGGCTGAGGTACAGTGTGTCTGTAATAAGTTGCATGTATAGGCTATATAGGCAACCATAGGCTCAGGTAGCCCGCCTTGGTAGCGTGGTGGTAGCATGTCTGCCTCACGTTCAAAAGGTCCCGAATCTCGGTCAGGGTGAGTTACCTGGATAAGGTTTTTTCCGGGGTTTTCCCTTATCCTGAAAGACGAATGTCAGCTAACTCTAAGCTCCATGGACCCCGGACTCATTTGAGCATCATTTAATCCATTCCATTCATCGTCCGATATGACTTAACGTTGGAGGACGTAAATTACAAAAAAAAAAAAAAAAAAATAGGCTCAGGTACGGTGTGTCTGTAATAAGTTGACATGTATAGGCTATATAGGCAACCATAGGCTCAGCTACTGTGTGTCTATAATAAGTTAACGACATGTATAGGCTATATAGGCAATCATAGGCTCAGGTACGGTGTGTCTGTAATAAGTTGACATGTATAGGCTATATAGGCAATCATAGGCTCAGGTACGGTGTGTCTGTAATAAATTAACGACAGGTATAGGCTATATAAGCGAGCATAGGCTCAGGTACGGTGTGTCCGTAATAAGTTAACGACATGTATAGGCTATATAGGCAATCATTGGCTCAGGTACGGTGTGTCTGTAATAATTTGACGACATGTATAGGCTATATAGGCAATCATAGGCTCAGGTACGGTGTGTCTGTAATAATTTAACGACATGTATAGGCTATATAGGCAATCATAGGCTGAGGTACGGTGTATCTGTAATAAGTTAACGACATGTATAGGCTATATAGGCAATCATAGGCTCAGGTACGGTGTGTCTGTAATAAGTTAACGACATGTATAGGCTATATAGGCAATCATAGGCTCAGTACTGTGTGTCTGTAATAAGTTAACGACATGTATAGGCTATATAGGCAATCATAGGCTGAGGTACTGGTTTCTGTAATAAGTTAACGACATGTATAGGCTATATAGGCAATCATAGGCTCAGGTACAGTGTGTCCGTAATAAGTTAACGACATGTATAGGCTATATAGGCAATCATAGGCTGAGGTACGGTGTGTCTGTAATAAGTTAACGACATGTATAGGCTATATAGGCAATCATAGGCTGAGGTACTGGTTTTCTGTAATAAGTTAACGACATGTATAGGCTATATAGGCAATCATAGGCTGAGGTACTGGTTTTCTGTAATAAGTTAACGACATGTATAGGCTATATAGGCAATCATAGGCTCAGGTACGGTGTGTCTGTAATAATTTAACAACATGTATAGGCTATATAGGCAATCATAGGCTCAGGTACGGTGTGTCTGTAATAAGTTAACGACATGTATATGCTATATAGGCAATCATAGGCTCAGGTACGGTGTGTCTGTAATAAGTTAACAACATGTATAGGCTATATAGGCGAGCATAGGCTCAGGTACGGTGTGTCTGTAATAAGTTAACGACATGTATATGCTATATAGGCAATCATAGGCTCAGGTACGGTGTGTCTGTAATAAGCTAACGACATGTATATGCTATATAGGCAATCATAGGCTGAGGTACAGTGTGTCTGTAATAAGTTGCATGTATAGGCTATATAGGCAACCATAGGCTCAGGTAGCCCGCCTTGGTAGCGTGGTGGTAGCATGTCTGCCTCACGTTCAAAAGGTCCCGAGTTCGAATCTCGGTCAGGGTGAGTTACCTGGATAAGGTTTTTCCGGGGTTTTCCCTTATCCTGAAAGACGAATGTCAGCTAACTCTAAGCTCCATGGACCCCGGACTCATTTGAGCATCATTTAATCCATTCCATTCATCGTCCGATATGACTTAACGTTGGAGGACGTAAATTACAAAAAAAAAAAAAAAAAAATAGGCTCAGGTACGGTGTGTCTGTAATAAGTTGACATGTATAGGCTATATAGGCAACCATAGGCTCAGCTACTGTGTGTCTATAATAAGTTAACGACATGTATAGGCTATATAGGCAATCATAGGCTCAGGTACGGTGTGTCTGTAATAAGTTGACATGTATATGCTATATAGGCAATCATAGGCTCAGGTACGGTGTGTCTGTAATAAATTAACGACAGGTATAGGCTATATAAGCGAGCATAGGCTCAGGTACGGTGAGTCCGTAATAAGTTAACGACATGTATAGGCTATATAGGCAACCATAGGCTCAGCTACTGTGTGTCTATAATAAGTTAACGACATGTATAGGCTATATAGGCAATCATAGGCTCAGGTACGGTGTGTCTGTAATAAGTTGACATGTATAGGCTATATAGGCAATCATAGGCTCAGGTACGGTGTGTCTGTAATAAATTAACGACAGGTATAGGCTATATAAGCGAGCATAGGCTCAGGTACGGTGTGTCCGTAATAAGTTAACGACATGTATAGGCTATATAGGCAATCATTGGCTCAGGTACGGTGTGTCTGTAATAATTTGACGACATGTATAGGCTATATAGGCAATCATAGGCTCAGGTACGGTGTGTCTGTAATAATTTAACGACATGTATAGGCTATATAGGCAATCATAGGCTGAGGTACGGTGTATCTGTAATAAGTTAACGACATGTATAGGCTATATAGGCAATCATAGGCTCAGGTACGGTGTGTCTGTAATAAGTTAACGACATGTATAGGCTATATAGGCAATCATAGGCTCAGTACTGTGTGTCTGTAATAAGTTAACGACATGTATAGGCTATATAGGCAATGCTGAGGTACTGGTTTTCTGTAATAAGTTAACGACATGTATAGGCTATATAGGCAATCATAGGCTGAGGTACGGTGTGTCTGTAATAAGTTAACGACATGTATAGGCTATATAGGCAATCATAGGCTGAGGTACTGGTTTTCTGTAATAAGTTAACGACATGTATAGGCTATATAGGCAATCATAGGCTGAGGTACTGGTTTTCTGTAATAAGTTAACGACATGTATAGGCTATATAGGCAATCATAGGCTCAGGTACGGTGTGTCTGTAATAATTTAACAACATGTATAGGCTATATAGGCAATCATAGGCTCAGGTACGGTGTGTCTGTAATAAGTTAACGACATGTATATGCTATATAGGCAATCATAGGCTCAGGTACGGTGTGTCTGTAATAAGTTAACAACATGTATAGGCTATATAGGCGAGCATAGGCTCAGGTACGGTGTGTCTGTAATAAGTTAACGACATGTATATGCTATATAGGCAATCATAGGCTCAGGTACGGTGTGTCTGTAATAAGTTAACGACATGTATATGCTATATAGGCAATCATAGGCTGAGGTACAGTGTGTCTGTAATAAGTTGCATGTATAGGCTATATAGGCAACCATAGGCTCAGGTAGCCCGCCTTGGTAGCGTGGTGGTAGCATGTCTGCCTCACGTTCAAAAGGTCCCGAGTTCGAATCTCGGTCAGGGTGAGTTACCTGGATAAGGTTTTTCCGGGGTTTTCCCTTATCCTGAAAGACGAATGTCAGCTAACTCTAAGCTCCATGGACCCCGGACTCATTTGAGCATCTTTTAATCCATTCCATTCATCGTCCGATATGACTTAACGTTGGAGGACGTAAATTACAAAAAAAAAAAAAAAAAAAATAGGCTCAGGTACGGTGTGTCTGTAATAAGTTGACATGTATAGGCTATATAGGCAACCATAGGCTCAGCTACTGTGTGTCTATAATAAGTTAACGACATGTATAGGCTATATAGGCAATCATAGGCTCAGGTACGGTGTGTCTGTAATAAGTTGACATGTATATGCTATATAGGCAATCATAGGCTCAGGTACGGTGTGTCTGTAATAAATTAACGACAGGTATAGGCTATATAAGCGAGCATAGGCTCAGGTACGGTGAGTCCGTAATAAGTTAACGACATGTATAGGCTATATAGGCAATCATTGGCTCAGGTACGGTGTGTCTGTAATAATTTAACGACATGTATAGGCTATATAGGCAATCATAGGCTCAGTTACGGTGTGTCTGTAATAAGTTAACGACATGTATAGGCTATATAGGCAATCATAGGCTCAGGTACGGTGTGTCTGTAATAATTTAACGACATGTATAGGCTATATAGGCAATCATAGGCTCAGGTACGGTGTGTCTGTAATAATTTAACGACATGTATAGGCTATATAGGCAATCATAGGCTCAGGTACGGTGTGTCTGTAATAATTTAACCACATGTATAGGCTATATAGGCAATCATAGGCTCAGGTACGGTGTGTCTGTAATAATTTAACGACATGTATAGGCTATATAGGCAATCATAGGCTCAGGTACGGTGTCTCTGTAATAAGTTAACATCATGGATAGGCTATTAGGCAATCATAGGCTCAGGTACGGTGTGTCTGTAATAATTTAACGACATGTATAGGCTTTATAGGCAATCATTGGCTCAGGTACGGTGTGTCTGTAATAATTTATTGACATGTATAGGCTATATAGGCAATCATAGGCTCAGGTACGCTGTGTCTAATAATTTAACTACATGTACAGGTTATATAGGCAATCATAGGCTCAGGTACGGTGTGTCTGTAATAATTTATTGACATGTTTAGGCTATATAGGCAATCATAGGCTCAGGTACGGTGTGTCTGTAATAATTTATTGACATGTATAGGCTATATAGGCAATCATAGGCTCAGGTACGGTGTGTCTAATAATTTAACTACATGTATAGGCTATATAGGCAATCATAGGCAAATGTACGGTGTGTCTGTAATAATTTAACGTCATGTATAGGCTATATAGGCAATCATAGGCTCAGGTACGGTGTGTCTGTAATAATTTATTGGCATGTACAGGCTATATAGGCAATCATAGGCTCAGGTACGGTGTGTCTGTAATAATTTATTGACATGTATAGGCTATATAGGCAATCATAGGCTCAGGTACTGTGTGTCTGTAATAAGTTAACGACATGTATAGGCTATATAGGCAATCATAGGCTCAGGTACGGTGTGTCTGTAATAATTTAACGACATGTATAGGCTATATAGGCAATCATAGGCTCAGGTACGGTGTGTCTGTAATAATTTATTGACATGTATAGGCTATATAGGCAATCATAGGCTCAGGTACGGTGTGTCTGTAATAATTTATTGACATGTATAGGCTATATAGGCAATCATAGGCTCAGGTACGGTGTGTCTGTAATAAGTTAACGACATGTATAGGCTATATAGGCAATCATAGGCTCAGGTACGGTGTGTCTGTAATAAGTTAACGACATGTATAGGCTATATAGGCAATCATAGGCTCAGGTACGGTGTGTCTGTAATAAGTTAACGACATGTATAGGCTATATAGGCAATCATAGGCTCAGGTACGGTGTGTCTGTAATAATTTAACGACATGTATAGGCTATATAGGCAATCATAGGCTCAGGTACGGTGTGTCTGTAATAATTTAACGACATGTATAGGCTATATAGGCAATCATAGGCTCAGGTACGGTGTGTCTGTAATACGTTAACGACATGTATAGGCTATGTAGGCAATCATTGGCTCAGGTACGGTGTGTCTGTAATATGTTAACAACATGTATAGGCTATATATGCAATCATAGGCTCAGGTACGGTGTGTCTTTAATAAGTTGACATGTATAGGCTATATAGGCAATCATAGGCTCAGGTACGGTGTGTCTAATAATTTAACGACATGTATAGGCTATATAGGCAATCATAGGCTCAGGTACGGTGTGTCTGTAATAATTTAACAACATGTATAGGCTATATAGGCAATCATAGGCTCAGGTACGGTGTGTCTGTAATAATTTAACGACATGTATAGGCTATATAGGCAATCATAGGCTCAGGTACGGTGTGTCTGTAATAATTTATTGACATGAATGGGCTATATAGGCAATCATAGGCTCAGGTACGGTGTGTCTTGAATAAGTTAAGGACATGTATAGGCTATATAGGATAACATAGGCTAAGGTACGGTGTGTCTGTAATAAGTTAGCGACATGTATAGGCTATATAGGCAATCATAGGGTCAGGTACGGTGTGTCTGTAATAATTTAACGCCAGGTATAGGTTATATGGGCGAGCATAGGCTGAGGTACGGTGTGTCTGTACTAAGTTAACGACATGTATAGGCTATATAGGCAATCATAGGGTCAGGTACGGTGTGTCTGTAATAAGTTAACAACATGTATAGGCTATATAGGCAATCATATGCTCATGTACGGTGTGTCTGTAACAAGTTAACGACATGTATAGGCTATATATTCAATCATAGGCTCAGGTACTGTGTGTCTGTAATAAGTTAACGACATGTATAGGCTATATAGGCACTCATAGGCTCAGGTACGGTGTGTCTGTAATAATTTAACGACATGTATAGGCTATATATTCAATTATAGGCTCAGGTACTGTGTGTCTGTAATAAGTTAACGACATGTATAGGCTATATAGGCAATCATAGGCTCAGGAACGGTGTGTCGGTAATAAGTTAACGACATGTATAGGCTATATAGGCTAACATAGGCTGAGGTACTGGTTTTCAGTAATAATTTAACGACATGTATAGGCTATATAGGCAATCATAGGCTCAGGTACGGTGTGTGTGTAATAATTTAGCGACATGTATAGGCTATATAGGCAATCATAGGCTCAGGTAGGGTGTGTCTGTAATAAGTTAACGACATGTATAAGCTATATAGGCAATCATAGGCTCAGGTACGGTGTGTCTGTAATAATTTAACCGACATGTATGGGCCATATAGGCAATCATAAGCTCAGGTACGGTGTGTCCGTAATAAGTGAACGACATGTATAGGCTATATAGGCTAATATAGGCTGAGGTACTGGTTTTCTGTAATAATTTAACGACATGTATAGGCTATATAGGCAACCATAGGCTCAGGTACGGTGTGTGTAATAATTTAGCGACATGTATAGGCTATATAGGCAATCATAGGCTCAGGTAGGGTATGTCTGTGATAAGTTAACGACATGTATAAGCTATATAGGCAATCATAGGCTGAGGTACGGTGTCTCTAATAAGATAACAACATGTATAGGCTATATAGGCGAGCATAGGCTGAGGTACTGGGTTTCTGTAATAATTTAACGACATGTATAGGCTATATATTCAATCATAGGCTGAGGTACTGTTGTCTGTAATAAGTTAACAAGTATAGGCTATATAGACAATTATAGGCTGAGGTACTGTGTGTCTGTAATAAGTTAACGACATGTATAGGCTATATAGGCAATCATAGGCTAAGGTACGGTGTGTCTGTAATAAGTTAACGACATGTATAGGCTATATAGGCAATCATAGGCAAAGGTACTGGTTTTCTGCAATAAGTTAACGACATGTATAGGCTATATAGGTAATCATAGGCTGAGGTACAGTGTGTCTGTAATAAGTTAACGACATGTATAGGCTATATAGGTAATCATAGGCTCATATACGGTGTGTCTATAATAAGTTAACAACATGTATAGGCTATATAGGCAATCATAGGCTCAGGTACGGTGTGTCTGTAATAATTTAACGACATGTATAGGCTATATAGGCAATCATAGGCTGAGGTATGGTGTATCTGTAATAAGTTAACGACATGTATAGGCTATATAGGCAATCATAGGCTCAGGTACGGTGTGTCTGTAATAAGTTAACGACATGTATAGGCTATATAGGCAATCATAGGCTCAGTACTGTGTGTCTGTAATAAGTTAACGACATGTATAGGCTATATAGGCAATCATAGGCTGAGGTACTGGTTTTCTGTAATAAGTTGACGACATGTATAGGCTATATAGGCAATCATAGGCTCAGGTACAGTGTGTCCGTAATAAGTTAACGACATGTATAGGCTATATAGGCAATCATAGGCTGAGGTACGGTGTGTCTGTAATAAGTTAACGACATGTATAGGCTATATAGGCAATCATAGGCTGAGGTACTGGTTTTCTGTAATAAGTTAACGACATGTATAGGCTATATAGGCAATCATAGGCTGAGGTACTGGTTTTCTGTAATAAGTTAACGACATGTATAGGCTATATAGGCAATCATAGGCTCAGGTACGGTGTGTCTGTAATAATTTAACAACATGTATAGGCTATATAGGCAATCATAGGCTCAGGTACGGTGTGTCTGTAATAAGTTAACGACATGTATATGCTATATAGGCAATCATAGGCTCAGGTACGGTGTGTCTGTAATAAGTTAACAACATGTATAGGCTATATAGGCGAGCATAGGCTCAGGTACGGTGTGTCTGTAATAAGTTAACGACATGTATATGCTATATAGGCAATCATAGGCTCAGGTACGGTGTGTCTGTAATAAGTTAACGACATGTATATGCTATATAGGCAATCATAGGCTGAGGTACAGTGTGTCTGTAATAAGTTGCATGTATAGGCTATATAGGCAACCATAGGCTCAGGTAGCCCGCCTTGGTAGCGTGGTGGTAGCATGTCTGCCTCACGTTCAAAAGGTCCCGAGTTCGAATCTCGGTCAGGGTGAGTTACCTGGATAAGGTTTTTTCCGGGGGTTTCCCTTATCCTGAAAGACGAATGTCAGCTAACTCTAAGCTCCATGGACCCCGGACTCATTTGAGCATCATTTAATCCATTCCATTCATCGTCCGATATGACTTAACGTTGGAGGACGTAAATTACAAAAAAAAAAAAAAAAAAAAAAAAAAAAAATAGGCTCAGGTACGGTGTGTCTGTAATAAGTTGACATGTATAGGCTATATAGGCAACCATAGGCTCAGCTACTGTGTGTCTATAATAAGTTAACGACATGTATAGGCTATATAGGCAATCATAGGCTCAGGTACGGTGTGTCTGTAATAAGATGACATGTATAGGCTATATAGGCAATCATAGGCTCAGGTACGGTGTGTCTGTAATAAATTAACGACAGGTATAGGCTATATAAGCGAGCATAGGCTCAGGTACGGTGTGTCCGTAATAAGTTAACGACATGTATAGGCTATATAGGCAATCATTGGCTCAGGTACGGTGTGTCTGTAATAATTTAGCGACATGTATAGGCTATATAGGCAATCATAGGCTCAGGTACGGTGTGTCTGTAATAATTTAACGACATGTATAGGCTATATAGGCAATCATAGGCTGAGGTACGGTGTATCTGTAATAAGTTAACGACATGTATAGGCTATATAGGCAATCATAGGCTCAGGTACGGTGTGTCTGTAATAAGTTAACGACATGTATAGGCTATATAGGCAATCATAGGCTCAGTACTGTGTGTCTGTAATAAGTTAACGACATGTATAGGCTATATAGGCAATCATAGGCTGAGGTACTGGTTTTCTGTAATAAGTTAACGACATGTATAGGCTATATAGGCAATCATAGGCTCAGGTACAGTGTGTCCGTAATAAGTTAACGACATGTATAGGCTATATAGGCAATCATAGGCTGAGGTACGGTGTGTCTGTAATAAGTTAACGACATGTATAGGCTATATAGGCAATCATAGGCTGAGGTACTGGTTTTCTGTAATAAGTTAACGACATGTATAGGCTATATAGGCAATCATAGGCTGAGGTACTGGTTTTCTGTAATAAGTTAACGACATGTATAGGCTATATAGGCAATCATAGGCTCAGGTACGGTGTGTCTGTAATAATTTAACAACATGTATAGGCTATATAGGCAATCATAGGCTCAGGTACGGTGTGTCTGTAATAATTAACGACATGTATATGCTATATAGGCAATCACAGGCTCAGGTACGGTGTGTCTCTAATAAGTTAATGACATGTATATGCTATATAGGCAATCATAGGCTGAGGTACAGTGTGTCTGTAATAAGTTGCATGTATAGGCTATATAGGCAACCATAGGCTCAGGTAGCCCGCCTTGGTAGCGTGGTGGTAGCATGTCTGCCTCACGTTCAAAAGGTCCCGAGTTCGAATCTCGGTCAGGGTGAGTTACCTGGATAAGGTTTTTCCGGGGTTTTCCCTTATCCTGAAAGACGAATGTCAGCTAACTCTAAGCTCCATGGACCCCGGACTCATTTGAGCATCATTTAATCCATTCCATTCATCGTCCGATATGACTTAACGTTGGAGGACGTAAATTACAAAAAAAAAAAAAAAAAAAAAAAATAGGCTCAGGTACGGTGTGTCTGTAATAAGTTGACATGTATAGGCTATATAGGCAACCATAGGCTCAGCTACTGTGTGTCTATAATAAGTTAACGACATGTATAGGCTATATAGGCAATCATAGGCTCAGGTACGGTGTGTCTGTAATAAGTTGACATGTATAGGCTATATAGGCAATCATAGGCTCAGGTACGGTGTGTCTGTAATAAATTAACGACAGGTATAGGCTATATAAGCGAGCATAGGCTCAGGTACGGTGTGTCCGTAATAAGTTAACGACATGTATAGGCTATATAGGCAATCATTGGCTCAGGTACGGTGTGTCTGTAATAATTTAACGACATGTATAGGCTATATAGGCAATCATAGGCTCAGGTACGGTGTGTCTGTAATAAGTTAACGACATGTATAGGCTATATAGGCAATCATAGGCTCAGGTACGGTGTGTCTGTAATAATTTAACGACATGTATAGGCTATATAGGCAATCATAGGCTCAGGTACGGTGTGTCTGTAATAATTTAACGACATGTATAGGCTATATAGGCAATCATAGGCTCAGGTACGGTGTGTCTGTAATAATTTAACCACATGTATAGGCTATATAGGCAATCATAGGCTCAGGTATGGTGTGTCTGTAATAATTTAACGACATGTATAGGCTATATAGGCAATCATAGGATCAGGTACGGTGTCTCTGTAATAAGTTAACATCATGGATAGGCTATATAGGCAATCATAGGCTCAGGTACGGTGTGTCTGTAATAATTTAACGACATGTATAGGCTTTATAGGCAATCATTGGCTCAGGTACGGTGTATCTGTAATAAGTTAACGACATGTATAGGCTATATAGGCAATCATAGGCTGAGGTACGGTGTGTCTGTAATAAGTTAACGACATGTATAGGCTATATAGGCAATCATAGGCTGAGGTACTGGTTTTCTGTAATAAGTTAACGACATGTATAGGCTATATAGGCAATCATAGGCTGAGGTACTGGTTTTCTGTAATAAGTTAACGACATGTATAGGCTATATAGGCAATCATAGGCTCAGGTACGGTGTGTCTGTAATAATTTAACGTCATGTATAGGCTATATAGGCAATCATAGGCTCAGGTACGGTGTGTCTGTAATAATTTATTGACATGTATAGGCTATATAGGCAATCATAGGCTCAGGTACGGTGTGTCTGTAATAATTTATTGACATGTATAGGCTATATAGGCAATCATAGGCTCAGGTACTGTGTGTCTGTAATAAGTTAACGACATGTATAGGCTATATAGGCAATCATAGGCTCAGGTACGGTGTGTCTGTAATAATTTAACGACATGTATAGGCTATATAGGCAATCATAGGCTCAGGTACGGTGTGTCTGTAATAATTTAACGACATGTATAGGCTATATAGGCAATCATAGGCTCAGGTACGGTGTGTCTGTAATAATTTAACGACATGTATAGGCTATATAGGCAATCATAGGCTCAGGTACGGTGTGTCTGTAATTCGTTAACGACATGTATAGGCTATGTAGGCAATCATTGGCTCAGGTACGGTGTGTCTGTAATAAGTTAACAACATGTATAGGCTATATAGGCAATCATAGGCTCAGGTACGCTGTGTCTTTAATAAGTTGATATGTTTAGGCTATATAGGCAATCATAGGCTCAGGTACGGTGTGTCTAATAATTTAACGACATGTATAGGCTATATAGGCAATCATAGGCTCAGGTACGGTGTGTCTGTAATAATTTAACAACATGTATAGGCTATATAGGCAATCATAGGCTCAGGTACGGTGTGTCTGTAATAATTTAACGACATGTATAGGCTATATAGGCAATCATAGGCTCAGGTACGGTGTGTCTGTAATAATTTATTGACATGTATAGGCTATATAGGCAATCATAGGCTCAGGTACGGTGTGTCTTTAATAAGTTAAGGACATGTATAGGCTATATAGGATAACATAGGCTAAGGTACGGTGTGTCTGTAATAAGTTAGCGACATGTATAGGCTATATAGGCAATCATAGGGTCAGGTACGGTGTGTCTGTAATAATTTAACGCCAGGTATAGGTTATATGGGCGAGCATAGGCTGAGGTACGGTGTGTCTGTACTAAGTTAACGACATGTATAGGCTATATAGGCAATCATAGGGTCAGGTACGGTGTGTCTGTAATAAGTTAACAACATGTATAGGCTATATAGGCAATCATATGCTCAGGTACGGTGTGTCTGTAACAAGTTAACGACATGTATAGGCTATATATTCAATCATAGGCTCAGGTACTGTGTGTCTGTAATAAGTTAACGACATGTATAGGCTATATAGGCACTCATAGGCTCAGGTACGGTGTGTCTGTAATAAGTTAACGACATGTATAGGCTATATAGGCTAACATAGGCTCAGGTACGGTGTGTCTGTAATAATTTAACTACATGTATAGGCTATATAGGCAATCATAGGCTCAGGAACGGTGTGTCGGTAATAAGTTAACGACATGTATAGGCTATATAGGCTAACATAGGCTGAGGTACTGGTTTTCTGTAATAATTTAACGACATGTATAGGCTATATAGGCAATCATAGGCTCAGGTACGGTGTGTGTGTAATAATTTAGCGACATGTATAGGCTATATAGGCAATCATAGGCTCAGGTAGGGTGTGTCTGTAATATGTTAACGACATGTATAAGCTATATAGGCAATCATAGGCTCAGGTACGGTGTGTCTGTAATAATTTAACCGACATGTATAGGCCATATAGGCAATCATAGGCTCAGGTACGGTGTGTCTGTAATAAGTGAACGACATGTATAGGCTATATAGGCTAATATAGGCTGAGGTACTGGTTTTCTGTAATAATTTAACGACATGTATAGGCTATATAGGCAACCATAGGCTCAGGTACGGTGTGTGTGTAATAATTTAGCGACATGTATAGGCTATATAGGCAATCATAGGCTCAGGTAGGGTATGTCTGTGATAAGTTAACGACATGTATAAGCTATATAGGCAATCATAGGCTGAGGTACGGTGTCTCTAATAAGATAACAACATGTATAGGCTATATAGGCGAGCATAGGCTGAGGTACTGGTTTTCTGTAATAATTTAACGACATGTATAGGCTATATATTCAATCATAGGCTGAGAAACTGTTGTCTGTAATAAGTTAACAAGTATAGGCTGTATAGACAATTATAGGCTGAGGTACTGTGTGTCTGTAATAAGTTAACGACATGTATAGGCTATATAGGCAATCATAGGCTAAGGTACGGTGTGTCTGTAATAAGTTAACGACATGTATAGGCTATATAGGCAATCATAGGCTAAGGTACGGTGTGTCTGTAATAAGTTAACGACATGTATAGGCTATATAGGCAATCATAGGCAAAGGTACTGGTTTTCTGCAATAAGTTAACGACATGTATAGGCTATATAGGTAATCATAGGCTGAGGTACAGTGTGTCTGTAATAAGTTAACGACATGTATATGCTATATAGGTAATCATAGGCTCATATACGGTGTGTCTGTAATAAGTTAACAACATGTATAGGCTATATAGGCAATCATAGGCTCAGGTACGGTGTGTCTGTAATAATTTAACGACATGTATAGGCTATATAGGCAATCATAGGCTGAGGTACGGTGTATCTGTAATAAGTTAACGACATGTATAGGCTATATAGGCAATCATAGGCTCAGGTACGGTGTGTCTGTAATAAGTTAACGACATGTATAGGCTATATAGACAATCATAGGCTCAGTACTGTGTGTCTGTAATAAGTTAACGACATGTATAGGCTATATAGGCAATCATAGGCTGAGGTACTGGTTTTCTGTAATAAGTTAACGACATGTATAGGCTATATAGGCAATCATAGGCTCAGGTACAGTGTGTCCGTAATAAGTTAATGACATGTATAGGCTATATAGGCAATCATAGGCTGAGGTACGGTGTGTCTGTAATAAGTTAACGACATGTATAGGCTATATAGGCAATCATAGGCTGAGGTACTGGTTTTCTGTAATAAGTTAACGACATGTATAGGCTATATAGGCAATCATAGGCTGAGGTACTGGTTTTCTGTAATAAGTTAACGACATGTATAGGCTATATAGGCAATCATAGGCTCAGGTACGGTGTGTCTGTAATAATTTAACAACATGTATAGGCTATATAGGCAATCATAGGCTCAGGTACGGTGTGTCTGTAATAAGTTAACGACATGTATATGCTTTATAGGCAATCATAGGCTCAGGTACGGTGTGTCTGTTATAAGTTAACAACATGTATAGGCTATATAGGCGAGCATAGGCTCAGGTACGGTGTGTCTGTAATAAGTTAACGACATGTATATGCTATATAGGCAATCATAGGCTCAGGTACGGTGTGTCTGTAATAAGTTAACGACATGTATATGCTATATAGGCAATCATAGGCTGAGGTACAGTGTGTCTGTAATAAGTTGCATGTATAGGCTATATAGGCAACCATAGGCTCAGGTAGCCCGCCTTGGTAGCGTGGTGGTAGCATGTCTGCCTCACGTTCAAAAGGTCCCGAGTTCGAATCTCGGTCAGGGTGAGTTACCTGGATAAGGTTTTTTCCGGGGTTTTCCCTTATCCTGAAAGACGAATGTCAGCTAACTCTAAGCTCCATGGACCCCGGACTCATTTCAGCATCATTTAATCCATTCCATTCTTCGTCCGATATGACTTAACGTTGGAGGACGTAAATTACAAAAAAAAAAAAAAAATAGGCTCAGGTACGGTGTGTCTGTAATAAGTTGACATGTATAGGCTATATAGGCAACGATAGGCTCAGCTACTGTGTGTCTATAATAAGTTAACGACATGTATAGGCTATATAGGCAATCATAGGCTCAGGTACGGTGTGTCTGTAATAAGTTGACATGTATAGGCTATATAGGCAATCATAGGCTCAGGTACGGTGTGTCTGTAATAAATTAACGACAGGTATAGGCTATATAAGCGAGCATAGGCTCAGGTACGGTGTGTCCGTAATAAGTTAACGACATGTATAGGCTATATAGGCAATCATTGGCTCAGGTACGGTGTGTCTGTAATAATTTAACGACATGTATAGGCTAAATAGGCAATCTTAGGCTCAGGTACGGTGTGTCTGTAATAATTTAACGACATGTATAGGCTATATAGGCAATCATAGGCTGAGGTACGGTGTATCTGTAATAAGTTAACGACATGTATAGGCTATATAGGCAATCATAGGCTCAGGTACGGTGTGTCTGTAATAAGTTAACGACATGTATAGGCTATATAGGCAATCATAGGCTCAGTACTGTGTGTCTGTAATAAGTTAACGACATGTATAGGCTATATAGGCAATCATAGGCTGAGGTACTGGTTTTCTGTAATAAGTTAACGACATGTATAGGCTATATAGGCAATCATAGGCTCAGGTACAGTGTGTCCGTAATAAGTTAACGACATGTATAAGCTATATAGGCAATCATAGGCTGAGGTACGGTGTGTCTGTAATAAGTTAACGACATGTATAGGCTATATAGGCAATCATAGGCTGAGGTACTGGTTTTCTGTAATAAGTTAACGACATGTATAGGCCATATAGGCAATCATAGGCTGAGGTACTGGTTTTCTGTAATAAGTTAACGACATGTATAGGCTATATAGGCAATCATAGGCTCAGGTACGATGTGTCTGTAATAATTTAACAACATGTATAGGCTATATAGGCAATCATAGGCTCAGGTACGGTGTGTCTGTAATAAGTTAACGACATGTATATGCTATATAGGCAATCATAGGCTCAGGTACGGTGTGTCTGTAATAAGTTAACAACATGTATAGGCTATATAGGCGAGCATAGGCTCAGGTACGGTGTGTCTGTAATAAGTTAACGACATGTATATGCTATATAGGCAATCATAGGCTGAGGTACAGTGTCTGTAATAAGTTGCATGTATAGGCTATATAGGCAACCATAGGCTCAGGTAGCCCGCCTTGGTAGCGTGGTGGTAGCATGTCTGCCTCACGTTCAAAAGGTCCCGAGTTCGAATCTCGGTCAGGGTGAGTTACCTGGATAAGGTTTTTCCGGGGTTTTCCCTTATCCTGAAAGACGAATGTCAGCTAACTCTAAGCTCCATGGACCACGGACTAATTTGAGCATCATTTAATCCATTCCATTCATCGTCCGATATGACTTAACGTTGGAGGACGTAAATTACAAAAAAAAAAAAAAAAAAATAGGCTCAGGTACGGTGTGTCTGTAATAAGTTGACATGTATGGGCTATATAGGCAACCATAGGCTCAGCTACTGTGTGTCTATAATAAGTTAACGACATGTATAGGCTATATAGGCAATCATAGGCTCAGGTACGGTGTGTCTGTAATAAGTTGACATGTATAGGCTATATAGGCAATCATAGGCTCAGGTACGGTGTGTCTGTAATAAGTTAACGACATGTATATGCTATATAGGCAATCATAGGCTGAGGTACAGTGTGTCTGTAATAAGTTGCATGTATAGGCTATATAGGCAACCATAGGCTCAGGTAGCCCGCCTTGGTAGCGTGGTGGTAGCATGTCTGCCTCACGTTCAAAAGGTCCCGAGTTCGAATCTCGGTCAGGGTGAGTTACCTGGATAAGGTTTTTCCGGGGTTTTCCCTTATCCTGAAAGACGAATGTCGGCTAACTCTAAGCTCCATGGACCCCGGACTCATTTGAGCATCATTTAATCCATTCCATTCATCGTCCGATATGACTTAACGTTGGAGGACGTAAATTACAAAAAAAAAAAAAAATAGGCTCAGGTACGGTGTGTCTGTAATAAGTTGACATGTATGGGCTATATAGGCAACCATAGGCTCAGCTACTGTGTGTCTATAATAAGTTAACGACATGTATAGGCTATATAGGCAATCATAGGCTCAGGTACGGTGTGTCTGTAATAAGTTGACATGTATAGGCTATATAGGCAATCATAGGCTCAGGTACGGTGTGTCTGTAATAAGTTAACGACAGGTATAGGCTATATAAGCGAGCATAGGCTCAGGTACGGTGTGTCCGTAATAAGTTAACGACATGTATAGGCTATATAGGCAATCATAGGCTCAGGTACGGTGTGTCTGTAATAAGTTAACGACATGTATAGGCTATATTGGCAATCATAGGCTCAGGTACGGTGTGTCTGTAATAAGTTAACGACATGTATAGGCTATATAGGCAATCATAGGCTCAGGTACGGTGTGTCTGTAATAATTTAACGACATGTATAGGCTATATAGGCAATCATAGGCTCAGGTACGGTGTGTCTGTAATAAGTTAACGACATGTATAGGCTATATAGGCAATCATAGGCTCAGGTACGGTGTGTCTGTAATAATTTAACGACATGTATAGGCTATATAGGCAATCATAGGCTGAGGTACTGGTTTTCTGTAATAATTTAACGACATGTATAGGCTATATAGGCAATCATAGGCTCAGGTACGGTGTGTCTGTAATAATTTAACCACATGTATAGGCTATATAGGCAATCATAGGCTCAGGTACGGTGTGTCTGTAATAATTTAACGACATGTATAGGCTATATAGGCAATCATAGGCTCAGGTACGGTGTGTCTGTAATAAGTTGACATGTATAGGCTATATAGGCAATCATAGGCTCAGGTACGGTGTGTCTGAAATAATTTAACGACATGTATAGGCTATATAGGCAATCATAGGCTCAGGTACGGTGTGTATGTAATAATTTAACAACATGTATAGGCTATGTAGGCAATCATTGGCTCAGGTACGGTGTGTCTGTAATAGGTTAACAACATGTATAGGCTATATAGGCAATCATAGGCTCAGGTACAGTGTGTCTGTAATAAGTTGACATGTATAGGCTATATAGGAAATCATAGGCTCAGGTACGGTGTGTCTAATAATTTAACTACATGTATAGGCTATATAGGCAATCATAGGCTCAGGTACGGTGTGTCTGTAATAATTTAACGTCATGTATAGGCTATATAGGCAATCATAGGCTCAGGTACGGTGTGTCTGTAATAATTTATTGACATGTATAGGCTATATAGGCAATCATAGGCTCAGGTACTGTGTGTCTGTAATAAGTTAACGACATGTATAGGCTATATAGGCAATCATAGGCTCAGGTACGGTGTGTCTGTAATAATTTAACGACATGTATAGGCTATATAGGCAATCATAGGCTCAGGTACGGTGTGTCTGTAATAATTTATTGACATGTATAGGCTATATAGGCAATCATAGGCTGAGGTACGGTGTGTCTGTAATAATTAATTGACATGTATAGGCTATATAGGCAATCATAGGCTCAGGTACGGTGTGTCTGTAATAAGTTAACGACATGTATAGGCTATATAGGCAATCATAGGCTGAGGTACTGGTTTTCTGTAATAAGTTAACGACATGTATAGGCTATATAGGCAATCATAGGCTGAGGTACTGGTTTTCTGTAATAAGTTAACGACATGTATAGGCTATATAGGCAATCATAGGCTCAGGTACGATGTGTCTGTAATAATTTAACAACATGTATAGGCTATATAGGCAATCATAGGCTCAGGTACGGTGTGTCTGTAATAAGTTAACGACATGTATATGCTATATAGGCAATCATAGGCTCAGGTACGGTGTGTCTGTAATAAGTTAACAACATGTATAGGCTATATAGGCGAGCATAGGCTCAGGTACGGTGTGTCTGTAATAAGTTAACGACATGTATATGCTATATAGGCAATCATAGGCTCAGGTACGGTGTGTCTGTAATAAGTTAACGACATGTATATGCTATATAGGCAATCATAGGCTGAGGTACAGTGTGTCTGTAATAAGTTGCATGTATAGGCTATATAGGCAACCATAGGCTCAGGTAGCCCGCCTTGGTAGCGTGTGGGTAGCATGTCTGCCTCACGTTCAAAAGGTCCCGAGTTCGAATCTCGGTCAGGGTGAGTTACCTGGATAAGGTTTTTCCGGGGTTTTCCCTTATCCTGAAAGACGAATGTCAGCTAACTCTAAGCTCCATGGACCACGGACTCATTTGAGCATCATTTAATCCATTCCATTCATCGTCCGATATGACTTAACGTTGGAGGACGTAAATTACAAAAAAAAAAAAAAAATAGGCTCAGGTACGGTGTGTCTGTAATAAGTTGACATGTATGGGCTATATAGGCAACCATAGGCTCAGCTACTGTGTGTCTATAATAAGTTAACGACTAGTATAGGCTATATAGGCAATCATAGGCTCAGGTACGGTGTGTCTGTAATAAGTTGACATGTATAGGCTATATAGGCAATCATAGGCTCAGGTACGGTGTGTCTGTAATAAATTAACGACAGGTATAGGCTATATAAGCGAGCATAGGCTCAGGTACGGTGTGTCCGTAATAAGTTAACGACATGTATAGGCTATATAGGCAATCATTGGCTCAGGTACGGTGTGTCTGTAATAATTTAACGACATGTATAGGCTATATAGGCAATCATAGGCTCAGGTACGGTGTGTCTGTAATAAGTTAACGACATGTATAGGCTATATAGGCAATCATAGGCTCAGGTACGGTGTGTCTGTAATAATTTAACGACATGTATAGGCTATATAGGCAACCATAGGCTCAGGTACGGTGTGTCTGTAATAATTTAACGACATGTATAGGCTATATAGGCAATCATAGGCTCAGGTACGGTGTGTCTGTAATATTTTAACCACATGTATAGGCTATATAGGCAATCATAGGCTCAGGTACGGTGTGTCTGTAATAATTTAACGACATGTATAGGCTATATAGGCAATCATAGGCTCAGGTACGGTGTCTCTGTAATAAGTGAACATCATGGATAGGCTATATAGGCAATCATAGGCTCAGGTACGGTGTGTCTGTAATAATTTAACGACATGTATAGGCTTTATAGGCAATCATTGGCTCAGGTACGGTGTATCTGTAATAAGTTAACGACATGTATAGGCTATATAGGCAATCATAGGCTCCGGTACGGTGTGTCTGTAATAATTTATTGACATGTTTAGGCTATATAGGCAATCATAGGCTCGGGTACGGTGTGTCTGTAATAATTTATTGACATGTATAGGCTATATAGGCAATCATAGGCTCAGGTACGGTGTGTCTAATAATTTAATTACATGTATAGGCTATATAGGCAATCATAGGCTCAGGTACGGTGTGTCTGTAATAATTTAACGTCATGTATAGGCTATATAGGCAATCATAGGCTCAGGTACGGTGTGTCTGTAATAATTTATTGACATGTATAGGCTATATAGGCAATCATAGGCTCAGGTACGGTGTGTCTGTAATAATTTATTGACATGTATAGGCTATATAGGCAATCATAGGCTCAGGTACTGTGTGTCTGTAATAAGTTAACGACATGTATAGGCTATATAGGCAATCATAGGCTCAGGTACGGTGTGTCTGTAATAATTTAACGACATGTATAGGCTATATAGGCAATCATAGGCTCAGGTACGGTGTGTCTGTAATAATTTATTGACATGTATAGGCTATATAGGCAATCATAGGCTCAGGTATGGTGTGTCTAATAATTTAATTACATGTATAGGCTATATAGGCAATCATAGGCTCAGGTACGGTGTGTCTGTAATAATTTAACGTCATGTATAGGCTATATAGGCAATCATAGGCTCAGGTACGGTGTGTCTGTAATAATTTATTGACATGTATAGGCTATATAGGCAATCATAGGCTCAGGTACGGTGTGTCTGTAATAAGTTAACGACATGTATAGGCTATATAGGCAATCATAGGCTCAGGTACGGTGTGTCTGTAATAAGTTAACGACATGTATAGGCTATATAGGCAATCATAGGCTCAGGTACGGTGTGTCTGTAATAATTTAACGACATGTATAGGCTATATAGGCGATCATAGGCTCAGGTACGGTGTGTCTGTAATAATTTATTGACATGTATAGGCTATATAGGCAATCATAGGCTCAGGTACGGTGTGTCTGTAATAAGTTAACGACATGTATAGGCTATATAGGAAAACATAGGCTAAGGTACGGTTTGTCTGTAATAAGTTAGCGACATGTATAGGCTATATAGGCAATCATAGGGTCAGGTGCGGTGTGTCTGTAATAATTTAACGCCAGGTATAGGTTATATGGGCGAGCATAGGCTGAGGTACGGTGTGTCTGTACTAAGTTAGCGACATGTATAGGCTATATAGGCAATCATAGGGTCAGGTACGGTGTGTCTGTAATAAGTTAACAACATGTATAGGCTATATAGGCAATCATATGCTCAGGTACGGTGTGTCTGTAACAAGTTAACGACATGTATTGGCTATATATTCAATCATAGGCTCAGGTACTGTGTGTCTGTAATAATTTAACGACATGTATAGGCTATATAGGCAATCATAGGCTCAGGTACGGTGTGTCTGTAATAATTTAACGACATGTATAGGCTATATAGGCAATCATAGGCTCAGGTACGGTGTGTCTGTAATAATTTAACCACATGTATAGGCTATATAGGCAATCATAGGCTCAGGTACGGTGTGTCTGTAATAATTTAACGACATGTATAGGCTATATAGGCAATCATAGGCTCAGGTACGGTGTCTCTGTAATAAGTTAACATCATGGATAGGCTATATAGGCAATCATAGGCTCAGGTACGGTGTGTCTGTAATAATTTAACGACATGTATAAGCTTTATAGGCAATCATTGGCTCAGGTACGGTGTATCTGTAATAAGTTAACGACATGTATAGGCTATATAGGCAATCATAGGCTCAAGTACGGTGTGTCTGTAATAATTTATTGACATGTTTAGGCTATATAGGGAATCATAGGCTCAGGTACGGTGTGTCTGTAATAATTTATTGACATGTATAGGCTATATAGGCAATCATAGGCTCAGGTACGGTGTGTCTAATAATTTAACTACATGTATAGGCTATATAGGCAATCATAGGCTCAGGTACGGTGTGTCTGTAATAATTTAACGTCATGTATAGGCTATATAGGCAATCATAGGCTCAGGTACGGTGTGTCTGTAATAATTTATTGACATGTATAGGCTATATGGGCAATCATAGGCTCAGGTACGGTGTGTCTGTAATAATTTATTGACATGTATAGGCTATATAGGCAATCATAGGCTCAGGTACTGTGTGTCTGTAATAAGTTAACGACATGTATAGGCTATATAGGCAATCATAGGCTCAGGTACGGTGTGTCTGTAATAATTTAACGACATGTATAGGCTATATAGGCAATCATAGGCTCAGGTACGGTGTGTCTTTAATAAGTTGACATGTATAGGCTATATAGGCAATCATAGGCTCAGGTACGGTGTGTCTAATAATTTAACGACATGTATAGGCTATATAGGCAATCATAGGCTCAGGTACGGTGTGTCTGTAATAATTTAACAACATGTATAGGCTATATAGGCAATCATAGGCTCAGGTACGGTGTGTCTGTAATAATTTAACGACATGTATAGGCTATATAGGCAATCATAGGCTCAGGTCCGGTGTGTCTGTAATAATTTATTGACATGTATAGGCTATATAGGCAATCATAGGCTCAGGTACGGTGTGTCTGTAATAAGTTAACGACATGTAAAGGCTATATAGGAAAACATAGGCTAAGGTACGGTGTGTCTGTAATAAGTTAGCGACATGTATAGGCTATATAGGCAATCATAGGGTCAGGTACGGTGTGTCTGTAATAATTTAACGCCAGGTATAGGTTATATGGGCGAGCATAGGCTGAGGTACGGTGTGTCTGTACTAAGTTAACGACATGTATAGGCTATATAGGCAATCATAGGGTCAGGTACGGTGTGTCTGTAATAAGTTAACAACATGTATAGGCTATATAGGCAATCATATGCTCAGGTACGGTGTGTCTGTAACAAGTTAACGACATGTATAGGCTATATATTCAATCATAGGCTCAGGTACTGTGTGTCTGTAATAAGTTAAGGACATGTATAGGCTATATAGGCACTCATAGGCTCAGGTACGGTGTGTCTGTAATAAGTTAACGACATGTTTAGGCTATATAGGCTAACATAGTATCAGGTACGGTGTGTCTGTAATAATTTAACTACATGTATAGGCTATATAGGCAATCATAGGCTCAGGAACGGTGTGTCGGTAATAAGTTAACGACATGTATAGGCTATATAGGCTAACATAGGCTCAGGTACGGTGTGTCTGTAATAATTTAACTACATGTATAGGCTATATAGGCAATCATAGGCTAAGGAACGGTGTGTCGGTAATAAGTTAACGACATGTATAGGCTATATAGGCTAACATAGGCTGAGGTACTTGTTTTCTGTAATAATTTAACGACATGTATAGGCTATATAGGCAATCATAGGCTCAGGTACGGTGTGTGTGTAATAATTTAGCGACATGTATAGGCTATATAGGCAATCATAGGCTCAGGTACGGTGTGTCTGAAATAATTTAACAACATGTATAGGCTATATAGGCAATCATAGGCTCAGGTACGGTGTGTCTGTAATAAGTTAACGACATGTATAGGCTATATAGGCAATCATAGGCTCAGGTACAGTGTCTCTGTAATATGTTAACAACATGGATAGGCTATATAGGTAATCATAGGCTCAGGTACGGTGTGTCTGTAATAATTTAACGACATGTATAGGCTTTATAGGCAATCATAGGCTCAGGTACGGTGTATCTGTAATAAGTTAACGACATGTATAGCCTATATAGGCAATCATAGGCTCAGGTACGGTGTATCTGTAATAAGTTAACGACATGTATAGGCTATATAGGCAATCATAGGCTCAGGTACGGTGTGTCTGTAATAAGTTAACGACATGTATATGCTATATAGGCAATCTTAGGCTCAGGTACGGTGTGTCTGTAATAATTTAACGACATGTATAAGCTTTATAGGCAATCATAGGCTCAGGTACGGTGTATCTGTAATAAGTTAACGACATGTATAGCCTATATAGGCAATCATAGGCTCAGGTACGGTGTATCTGTAATAAGTTAACGACATGTATAGGCTATATAGGCAATCATAGGCTCAGGTACGGTGTGTCTGTAATAAGTTAACGTCATGTATATGCTATATAGGCAATCATAGGCTCAGGTACGGGGTATCTGTAATAAGTTACCGACATGTATAGCCTATATAGGCAATCATAGGCTCAGGTACGGTGTGTCAGTAATAAGTTAACGACATGTATAGGCTATATGGGTTATCATAGGCTCAGGTACAGTGTGTCTGTAATAATTTAACGACATGTATAGGCTATATAGGCAATCATAGGCTCAGGTACGGTGTGTGTGTAATAATTTAGCGACATGTATAGGCTATATAGGCAATCATAGGCTCAGGTAGGGTGTGTCTGTAATAAGTTAACGACATGTATAAGCTATATAGGCAATCATAGGCTCAGGTACGGTGTGTCTGTAATAATTTAACGAAATGTATAGGCTATATAGGCAAACATACGCTCAGGTACGGTGTGTCTGTAGTAAGTTAACGACATGTATAGGCTATATAGGCTAACATAGGCTGAGGTACTGGTTTTCTGTAATAATTTAACGACATGTATAGGCTATATAGGCAACCATAGGCTCAGGTACGGTGTGTGTGTAATAATTTAGCGACATGTATAGGCTATATAGGCAATCATAGGCTGAGGTAGGGTATGTCTGTAATAAGTTAACGACATGTATAGGCTATATAGGCAATCATAGGCTCAGGTAGGGTATGTCTGTAATAAGTTAACGACATGTATAAGCTATATAGGCAATCATAGCCTGAGGTACGGTGTCTCTAATAAGATAACAACATGTATAGGCTATATAGGCGAGCATACCCTGAGGTACTGGTTTTCTGTAATAATTTAACGACATGTATAGGCTATATAGGCAATCATAGGCTGAGGTACTGTTGTCTGTAATAAGTTAACAAGTATAGGCTATATAGACAATTATAGGCTGAGGTACTGTGTGTCTGTAGTAAGTTAACGACATGTATAGGCTATATAGGAGAACATTGGCTAAGGTACGGTGTGTCTGTAATAAGTTAGCGACATGTATAGGCTATATAGGCAATCATAGGCTCAGGTACGGTGAGTCTGTAATAAGTTAACGACATGTATAGGCTATATAGGCAATCATAGGCTCAGGTACGGTGTGTCTGTAATAAGTGAACAACATATATAGGCTATATAGGCGAGCATAGGCTGAGGTACGGTGTGTCTGTAATAAGTTAACGACATGTATAGGCTATATAGGCAATCATAGGCTGAGGTACTGTGTGTCTGTGATAAGTTAACGACATGTATAGGCTATATAGGCAATCATAGGCTCAGGTGCGGTTTGTCTGTAATAAGTTAACGACATGTATAGGCTATATAGCCAATCATAGGCTCAGGTACGGTGTGTCTGTAATAAGTTAACGACATGTATATGCTATATAGGCAATCATAGGCTCAGGTACGGTGTATCTGTAATAATTTAACGACATGTATAGCCTATATAGGCAATCATAGGCTCAGGTACGGTGTGTCTGTAATAAGTTAACGACATGTATAGGCTATATGGGTTATCATAGGCTCAGGTACGGTGTGTCTGTAATAATTTAACGACATGTATAGGCTATATAGGCAATCATAGGCTCAGGTACGGTGTGTCTGAAATAATTTAAGAACATGTATAAGCTATAGAGGCAATCATAGGCTCAGGTACGGTGTGTCTGTAATAACTTAACGACATGTATAGGCTATATAGGCAATCATAGGCTCAGGTACGGTGTGTCTGAAATAATTTAACAACATGTATAGGCTATATAGGCAATCATAGGCTCAGGTACGGTGTGTCTGTAATAAGTTAACGACATGTATAGGCTATATAGGCAATCATAGGCTCAGGTACGGTGTCTCTGTAATAAGTTAAATAACATGGATAGGCTATATAGGCAATCATAGGCTCAGGTACGGTGTGTCTGTAATAATTTAACGACATGTATAGGCTTTATAGGCAATCATAGGCTCAGGTACGGTGTATCTGTAATAAGATAACGACATGTATAGCCTATATAGGCAATCATAGGCTCAGGTACGGTGTATCTGTAATAAGTTAACGACATGTATAGGCTATATAGGCAATCATAGGCTCAGGTACGGTGTGTCTGTAATAAGTTAACGACATGTATATGCTATATAGGCAATCTTAGGCTCAGGTACGGTGTGTCTGTAATAATTTAATGACATGTATAGGCTTTATAGGCAATCATAGGCTCAGGTACGGTGTATCTGTAATAAGTTAACGACATGTATAGCCTATATAGGCAATCATAGGCTCAGGTACGGTGTATCTGTAATAAGTTAACGACATGTATAGGCTATATAGGCAATCATAGGCTCAGGTACGGTGTGTCTGTAATAAGTTAATGACATGTATATGCTATATAGGCAATCATAGGCTCAGGTACGGTGTGTCTGAAATAATGTAACAACATGTATAGGCTATATAGGCAATCATAGGCTCAGGTACGGTGTGTCTGTAATAAGTTAACGACATGTATAGGCTATATAGGCAATCATAGGCTCAGGTACGGTGTCTCTGTAATAAGTTAACAACATGTATAGGCTATATAGGCAATCATAGGCTCAGGTATGGTGTGTCTGTAATAAGTTAACGACATGTATAGGCTATATAGGCAATAATAGGCTCAGGTACGGTGTGTCTGTAATAATTTAACGACATGTATAGGCTATATAGGCAATCATAGGCTGAGGTACAGTGTGTCTGTAATAAGTTAACGACATGTATAGGCTATATAGGCAATCATAGGCTCAGGTACTGTGTGTCTGTAATAAGTTAACAACATGTATAGGCTATATAGGCAGTCATAGGCTCAGGTACGGTGTGTGTGTAATAAGTTGACATGTATAGGCTATATAGGCAATCATAGGCTCAGGTACGGTGTGTCTGTAATAATTTAACGACATGTATAGGCCTTATAGGCAATCATAGGCTGAGGTACTGTTGTCTGTAGTAAGTTAACAAGTATAGGCTGTATAGGCTAACATAGGCTGAGGTACTGCGTGTCTGTTAAAAGCTAAAGAGGTGTATAGGCTATATAGACCAGCATAGACTGAGGTACCGGGTATCTGTTATAAGCCAAGGAGGTGTATAGGCTATATACGCCAGCATAGGCTGAGGTACTGGGTGTCTGTTATACGCTGAGGAGGTGTATAGGCTATATAGGCAATCATAGGCTGAGGTACCGGGTATCTGTTATATGCCAAGGAGGTGTATAGGCTATATACGCCAGCATAGGCTGAGGTACTGGGTGTCTGTTATACGCTGAGGAGGTGTATAGGCTATATAGACCAGCATAGGCTGAGGTACCGGGTATCTGTTATATGCCAAAGAGGTGTATAGGCTATATACGCCAGCATAGGCTGAGGTACTGGGTGTCTGTTATACGCTGAGGAGGTGTATAGGCTATATAGACCAGCATAGGCTGAGGTACCGGGTATCTGTTATATGCCAAGGAGGTGTATAGGCTATATAGACCAGCATAGGCTGAGGTACTGGGTGTCTGTTAAAAGCTAAGGAGGTGTATAGGCTATATAGACCAGCATAGGTTAAGGTACCGGGTATCTGTTATAAGCCAAGGAGGTACATAGGCTATATAGACCAGCATAGGCTGAGGTACTGGGTGTCTGTTAAAAGCTAAGGAGGTATATAGCCTATATACATCAGCATAGGCTAAGGTACCGGGTATCTGTTATAAGCTAAGGAGGTGTATAGGCTATACAGACCAGCATAGGCTGAGGTACTGGGTGTCTGTTATAAGATAAGGAGGTGTATAGGCTATGTAGACCAGAATAGGCTGTGGTACCAGGTGTGTGTCAAAAGCTAAGGAGGTGTATATAGGCTATATAGCCTATACACCAGCATAGTATGAGGTACTAGTTGTCTGTTATATGTTAACAAGGTGAATATGCTACACAGGCCAGCATAGGCTGAGGTACCAGGTGTCATATGTTAACGAGGTGAATAGCCTATATAGAAAATGTGTAGTGTTTTACGCCCACTTTTAGTACAGACGACACCGCAGGCGATGACACTGATGATACATGAGATGAAGATGGAGCAACCGTGGATGAGATGGCGGGGGAACCCGGAGATCCTGGAGAAAACCCACCCCAGCGCCGTATTGTCCACAACAAATCTCACTTTGCGGTCGCCTGGGATCTAACCCAGGCCGCCTTGGTGAGAGCCAAGTGGTCTAACCACTGAGCCACGGCGCGGCCAGCCTATATAAACCAGCATGTTTGGAGGTACCGGTTTTTTTTAAAATTTATTTATTAACACTGCATGCTGCGTTACATTGTAACACAACATGTATTCCTTAAACTTATTATAGCTATTTGTAGTAATTACAAGAGGTACTGGATGTCTCTTATATGTTAACGAGGTGTATGGACCATATAGGCTAGCACAGGCTGAGGTACCGGTTGTCTATAATAAGTTATCAACAAGTATGTGTTATATAGACAAGAACAGCCTAGGTACTATGTGGCTGTGATATGTTAACCAGGTGCATATCCTATAAAGGCTAGCATAGGCTGAGGTACTGGTGGTAGGTAACATGTTAACGAGGTGTATGCCTAAATAGGCAAGCATAGGCTGAGGTGCTAGTTGTCTGTAATATGTTAACGAGATGTATAGAATATATAGGCAAGCATAGGCTCAGGTACTGGTTGTCTGTAACATGTTAACGAGGTGCATAGGCTATATAGGCATGCATAGGCTGAGGTACTGGCTGTTTGTTTTATGTTAACCAGGGGCATAGGCTATATAGGTGAGCAGAGGCTGAGGTACTGGTTGTATTATTTTAACGAGGCGTATAGGCTACATAGGCGAGCATAGGCTCGGGTACTGGTTGTCTGTAATATGTTAACCAGGTCCATAGTCTATAAAGGCTAGCATAGACTGAGGTACAGTGTGTCGTAATAAGTTAACGACATGTATAGGCTATATAGGTAATCATAGTCTCAGGTAAGGTGTGTCTGTAATAAGTTAACGACATGTATAGGCTATATAGGCAATCATAGGCTCAGGTACTGGTTTTCTGTAATAAGTTAACGACATGTATAGGCTATATAGGTAATCATAGGCTGAGGTACAGTGTGTCTGTAATACGTTAACGACATGTATAGGCTATATAGGCAATCATAGGTTCAGGTACTGGTTTTCTGTAATAAGTTAACGACATGTATAGGCTATATAGGTAATCATAGGCTGAGGTACAGTGTGTCTGTAATACGTTAACGACATGTATAGGCTATATAGGTAATCATAGGCTGAGGTACAGTGTGTCTGTAATAAGTTAACGACATGTATAGGCTATATAGGCAATCATAGGCTCATATACGGTGTGTCTGTAATAAGTTAACGACATGTATAGGCTATATAGGTAATCATAGGCTGAGGTACTGTTGTCTGTAGTAAGTTAACAAGTATAGGCTATATGGGTTATCATAGGCTCAGGTACGGTGTGTCTGTAATAATTTAATGACATGTATAGGCTATATAGGCAATCATAGGCTCAGGTACGGTGTGTCTGTAATAAGTTGACAACATGTATAAGCTATAGAGGCAATCATAGGCTCAGGTACGGTGTGTCTGTAATAACTTAACGACATGTATAGGCTATATAGGCAATCATAGGCTCAGGTACGGTGTGTCTGAAATAATTTAACAACATGTATAGGCTATATAGGCAATCATAGGCTCAGGTACGGTGTGTCTGTAATAAGTTAACGACATGTATAGGCTATATAGGCAATCATAGGCTCAGGTACGGTGTCTCTGTAATAAGTTAACAACATGTATAAGCTATATAGGCAATCATAGGCTCAGGTATGGTGTGTCTGTAATAAGTAAACGACATGTATAGGCTATATAGGCAATAATAGGCTCAGGTACGGTGTGTCTGTAATAATTTAACGACATGTATAGGCTATATAGGCAATCATAGGCTGAGGTACAGTGTGTCTGTAATAAGTTAACGACATGTATAGGCTATATAGGCAATCATAGGCTCAGGTACTGTGTGTCTGTAATAAGTTAACAACATGTATAGGCTATATAGGCAGTCATAGGCTCAGGTACGGTGTGTGTGTAATAAGTTGACATGTATAGGCTATATAGGCAATCATAGGCTCAGGTACGGTGTGTCTGTAATAATTTAACGACATGTATAGGCCTTATAGGCAATCATAGGCTGAGGTACTGTTGTCTGTAGTAAGTTAACAAGTATAGGCTGTATAGGCTAACATAGGCTGAGGTACTGCGTGTCTGTTAAAAGCTAAAGAGGTGTATAGGCTATATAGACCAGCATAGACTGAGGTACCGGGTATCTGTTATAAGCCAAGGAGGTGTATAGGCTATATACGCCAGCATAGGCTGAGGTACTGGGTGTCTGTTATACGCTGAGGAGGTGTATAGGCTATATAGGCAATCATAGGCTGAGGTACCGGGTATCTGTTATATGCCAAGGAGGTGTATAGGCTATATACGCCAGCATAGGCTGAGGTACTGGGTGTCTGTTATACGCTGAGGAGGTGTATAGGCTATATAGACCAGCATAGGCTGAGGTACCGGGTATCTGTTATATGCCAAAGAGGTGTATAGGCTATATACGCCAGCATAGGCTGAGGTACTGGGTGTCTGTTATACGCTGAGGAGGTGTATAGGCTATATAGACCAGCATAGGCTGAGGTACCGGGTATCTGTTATATGCCAAGGAGGTGTATAGGCTATATAGACCAGCATAGGCTGAGGTACTGGGTGTCTGTTAAAAGCTAAGGAGGTGTATAGGCTATATAGACCAGCATAGGTTAAGGTACCGGGTATCTGTTATAAGCCAAGGAGGTACATAGGCTATATAGACCAGCATAGGCTGAGGTACTGGGTGTCTGTTAAAAGCTAAGGAGGTATATAGCCTATATACATCAGCATAGGCTAAGGTACCGGGTATCTGTTATAAGCTAAGGAGGTGTATAGGCTATACAGACCAGCATAGGCTGAGGTACTGGGTGTCTGTTATAAGATAAGGAGGTGTATAGGCTATGTAGACCAGAATAGGCTGTGGTACCAGGTGTGTGTCAAAAGCTAAGGAGGTGTATATAGGCTATATAGCCTATACACCAGCATAGTATGAGGTACTAGTTGTCTGTTATATGTTAACAAGGTGAATATGCTACACAGGCCAGCATAGGCTGAGGTACCAGGTGTCATATGTTAACGAGGTGAATAGCCTATATAGAAAATGTGTAGTGTTTTACGCCCACTTTTAGTACAGACGACACCTCAGGCGATGACACTGATGATACATGAGATGAAGATGGAGCACCCGTGGATGAGATGGCGGGGGAACCCGGAGATCCTGGAGAAAACCCACCCCAGCGCCGTATTGTCCACCACAAATCTCACTTTGCGGTCGCCTGGGATCTAACCCAGGCCGCCTTGGTGAGAGCCAAGTGGTCTAACCACTGAGCCACGGCGCGGCCAGCCTATATAAACCAGCATGTTTGGAGGTACCGGTTTTTTTTAAAATTTATTTATTAACACTGCATGCTGCGTTACATTGTAACACAACATGTATTCCTTAAACTTATTATAGCTATTTGTAGTAATTACAAGAGGTACTGGATGTCTCTTATATGTTAACGAGGTGTATGGACCATATAGGCTAGCACAGGCTGAGGTACCGGTTGTCTATAATAAGTTATCAACAAGTATGTGTTATATAGACAAGAACAGCCTAGGTACTATGTGGCTGTGATATGTTAACCAGGTGCATATCCTATAAAGGCTAGCATAGGCTGAGGTACTGGTGGTAGGTAACATGTTAACGAGGTGTATGCCTAAATAGGCAAGCATAGGCTGAGGTGCTAGTTGTCTGTAATATGTTAACGAGATGTATAGAATATATAGGCAAGCATAGGCTCAGGTACTGGTTGTCTGTAACATGTTAACGAGGTGCATAGGCTATATAGGCATGCATAGGCTGAGGTACTGGCTGTTTGTTTTATGTTAACCAGGGGCATAGGCTATATAGGTGAGCAGAGGCTGAGGTACTGGTTGTATTATTTTAACGAGGCGTATAGGCTACATAGGCGAGCATAGGCTCGGGTACTGGTTGTCTGTAATATGTTAACCAGGTCCATAGTCTATAAAGGCTAGCATAGACTGAGGTACAGTGTGTCGTAATAAGTTAACGACATGTATAGGCTATATAGGTAATCATAGTCTCAGGTAAGGTGTGTCTGTAATAAGTTAACGACATGTATAGGCTATATAGGCAATCATAGGCTCAGGTACTGGTTTTCTGTAATAAGTTAACGACATGTATAGGCTATATAGGTAATCATAGGCTGAGGTACAGTGTGTCTGTAATACGTTAACGACATGTATAGGCTATATAGGCAATCATAGGTTCAGGTACTGGTTTTCTGTAATAAGTTAACGACATGTATAGGCTATATAGGTAATCATAGGCTGAGGTACAGTGTGTCTGTAATACGTTAACGACATGTATAGGCTATATAGGTAATCATAGGCTGAGGTACAGTGTGTCTGTAATAAGTTAACGACATGTATAGGCTATATAGGCAATCATAGGCTCATATACGGTGTGTCTGTAATAAGTTAACGACATGTATAGGCTATATAGGTAATCATAGGCTGAGGTACTGTTGTCTGTAGTAAGTTAACAAGTATAGGCTATATGGGTTATCATAGGCTCAGGTACGGTGTGTCTGTAATAATTTAATGACATGTATAGGCTATATAGGCAATCATAGGCTCAGGTACGGTGTGTCTGTAATAAGTTGACAACATGTATAAGCTATAGAGGCAATCATAGGCTCAGGTACGGTGTGTCTGTAATAACTTAACGACATGTATAGGCTATATAGGCAATCATAGGCTCAGGTACGGTGTGTCTGAAATAATTTAACAACATGTATAGGCTATATAGGCAATCATAGGCTCAGGTACGGTGTGTCTGTAATAAGTTAACGACATGTATAGGCTATATAGGCAATCATAGGCTCAGGTACGGTGTCTCTGTAATAAGTTAACAACATGTATAAGCTATATAGGCAATCATAGGCTCAGGTATGGTGTGTCTGTAATAAGTAAACGACATGTATAGGCTATATAGGCAATAATAGGCTCAGGTACGGTGTGTCTGTAATAATTTAACGACATGTATAGGCTATATAGGCAATCATAGGCTGAGGTACAGTGTGTCTGTAATAAGTTAACGACATGTATAGGCTATATAGGCAATCATAGGCTCAGGTACTGTGTGTCTGTAATAAGTTAACAACATGTATAGGCTATATAGGCAGTCATAGGCTCAGGTACGGTGTGTGTGTAATAAGTTGACATGTATAGGCTATATAGGCAATCATAGGCTCAGGTACGGTGTGTCTGTAATAATTTAACGACATGTATAGGCCTTATAGGCAATCATAGGCTGAGGTACTGTTGTCTGTAGTAAGTTAACAAGTATAGGCTGTATAGGCTAACATAGGCTGAGGTACTGCGTGTCTGTTAAAAGCTAAAGAGGTGTATAGGCTATATAGACCAGCATAGACTGAGGTACCGGGTATCTGTTATAAGCCAAGGAGGTGTATAGGCTATATACGCCAGCATAGGCTGAGGTACTGGGTGTCTGTTATACGCTGAGGAGGTGTATAGGCTATATAGGCAATCATAGGCTGAGGTACCGGGTATCTGTTATATGCCAAGGAGGTGTATAGGCTATATACGCCAGCATAGGCTGAGGTACTGGGTGTCTGTTATACGCTGAGGAGGTGTATAGGCTATATAGACCAGCATAGGCTGAGGTACCGGGTATCTGTTATATGCCAAAGAGGTGTATAGGCTATATACGCCAGCATAGGCTGAGGTACTGGGTGTCTGTTATACGCTGAGGAGGTGTATAGGCTATATAGACCAGCATAGGCTGAGGTACCGGGTATCTGTTATATGCCAAGGAGGTGTATAGGCTATATAGACCAGCATAGGCTGAGGTACTGGGTGTCTGTTAAAAGCTAAGGAGGTGTATAGGCTATATAGACCAGCATAGGTTAAGGTACCGGGTATCTGTTATAAGCCAAGGAGGTACATAGGCTATATAGACCAGCATAGGCTGAGGTACTGGGTGTCTGTTAAAAGCTAAGGAGGTATATAGCCTATATACATCAGCATAGGCTAAGGTACCGGGTATCTGTTATAAGCTAAGGAGGTGTATAGGCTATACAGACCAGCATAGGCTGAGGTACTGGGTGTCTGTTATAAGATAAGGAGGTGTATAGGCTATGTAGACCAGAATAGGCTGTGGTACCAGGTGTGTGTCAAAAGCTAAGGAGGTGTATATAGGCTATATAGCCTATACACCAGCATAGTATGAGGTACTAGTTGTCTGTTATATGTTAACAAGGTGAATATGCTACACAGGCCAGCATAGGCTGAGGTACCAGGTGTCATATGTTAACGAGGTGAATAGCCTATATAGAAAATGTGTAGTGTTTTACGCCCACTTTTAGTACAGACGACACCTCAGGCGATGACACTGATGATACATGAGATGAAGATGGAGCACCCGTGGATGAGATGGCGGGGGAACCCGGAGATCCTGGAGAAAACCCACCCCAGCGCCGTATTGTCCACCACAAATCTCACTTTGCGGTCGCCTGGGATCTAACCCAGGCCGCCTTGGTGAGAGCCAAGTGGTCTAACCACTGAGCCACGGCGCGGCCAGCCTATATAAACCAGCATGTTTGGAGGTACCGGTTTTTTTTAAAATTTATTTATTAACACTGCATGCTGCGTTACATTGTAACACAACATGTATTCCTTAAACTTATTATAGCTATTTGTAGTAATTACAAGAGGTACTGGATGTCTCTTATATGTTAACGAGGTGTATGGACCATATAGGCTAGCACAGGCTGAGGTACCGGTTGTCTATAATAAGTTATAAACAAGTATGTGTTATATAGACAAGAACAGCCTAGGTACTATGTGGCTGTGATATGTTAACCAGGTGCATATTCTATAAAGGCTAGCATAGGCTGAGGTACTGGTGGTAGGTAACATGTTAACGAGGTGTATGCCTAAATAGGCAAGCATAGGCTGAGGTGCTAGTTGTCTGTAATATGTTAACGAGATGTATAGAATATATAGGCAAGCATAGGCTCAGGTACTGGTTGTCTGTAACATGTTAACGAGGTGCATAGGCTATATAGGCATGCATAGGCTGAGGTACTGGCTGTTTGTTTTATGTTAACCAGGGGCATAGGCTATATAGGTGAGCAGAGGCTGAGGTACTGGTTGTATTATTTTAACGAGGCGTATAGGCTACATAGGCGAGCATAGGCTCGGGTACTGGTTGTCTGTAATATGTTAACCAGGTCCATAGTCTATAAAGGCTAGCATAGGCTGAGGTACAGTGTGTCGTAATAAGTTAACGACATGTATAGGCTATATAGGTAATCATAGTCTCAGGTAAGGTGTGTCTGTAATAAGTTAACGACATGTATAGGCTATATAGGCAATCATAGGCTCAGGTACTGGTTTTCTGTAATAAGTTAACGACATGTATAGGCTATATAGGTAATCATAGGCTGAGGTACAGTGTGTCTGTAATACGTTAACGACATGTATAGGCTATATAGGCAATCATAGGTTCAGGTACTGGTTTTCTGTAATAAGTTAACGACATGTATAGGCTATATAGGTAATCATAGGCTGAGGTACAGTGTGTCTGTAATACGTTAACGACATGTATAGGCTATATAGGTAATCATAGGCTGAGGTACAGTGTGTCTGTAATAAGTTAACGACATGTATAGGCTATATAGGCAATCATAGGCTCATATACGGTGTGTCTGTAATAAGTTAACGACATGTATAGGCTATATAGGTAATCATAGGCTGAGGTACTGTTGTCTGTAGTAAGTTAACAAGTATAGGCTATATAGGCAATCATAGGCTGAGGTACAGTGTGTCTGTAATAAGTTAACGACATGTATAGGCTATATAGGCGAGCATAGGCTCAGGTACTGTGTGTCTGTAATAAGTTAACGACATGTATAGGCTAAATAGGTAATCATAGGCTCAGGTACGGTGTGTCTGTAATAATTTAACGACATGTATAGGCTATATACGTAATCATAGGCTCAGGTACGGTGTGTCTGTAATAAGTTAACGAGATGTATAGGCTATATAGGTAATCATAGGCTGAAGTACAGTGTGTCTGTAATAAGTTAACGACATGTATAGGGTATATAGTCGAGCATAGGCTGAGGTACAGTGTGTCTGTAATAAGTTAACGACATGTATAGGCTATATAGGCGAGCATAGGCTCAGGTACTGTGTGTCTGTAATAAGTTAACGACATGTATAGGCTATATAGGTAATCATAGGCTCAGGTACGGTGTGTCTGTAATAATTTAACGACATGTATAGGCTATATACGTAATCATAGGCTCAGGTACTGTGTGTCTGTAATAAGATAACAACATGTTTAGGCTATATACGTAATCATAGGCTCAGGTACTGTGTGACTGTAATAATTTAACGACATGTATAGGCTATATAGGTAATCATAGGCTCAGGTACTGGTTGTCTGTAATAAGTTAGCGACATGTATAGGCTATATAGGCGAGCATAGGCTCAGGTACTGGTTGTCTGTAATAAGTTAACGACATGTATAGGCTATATAGGCGAGCATAGGCTCAGGTACTGGTTGTCCGTAATAAGTTAACGACATGTATAGGCTATATAGGCAATCATAGGCTCAGGTACTGTGTGTCTGTAATAAGTTAACGACATGTATAGGCTATATAGGCAATCATAGGCTCAGGTACGGTGTGTCTGTAATAAGTTAACGACATGTATAGGCTATATAGGTAAACATAGGCTGAGGTACTGTGTGTCTGCAATAAGTTAACGACATGTATAGGCTATATAGGCAATCATAGGCTGAGGTACGGTGTGTCTGTAATAAGATAACAACATGTATAGGCTATATAGGCAATCATAGGCTGAGGTACTGTGTGTCTGTAATAAGTTAACGACATGTATAGGCTATATAGGCAATCATAGGCTGAGGTACCGTGTGTCTGTAATAAGATAACAACGTGTATAGGCTATATATGCTAACATAGGCTGAGGTACTGGTTTTCTGTAATAAGTTAACGACATGTATAGGCTATATAGGCAATCATAGGCTGAGGTACGGTTGTCTGTAGTAAGTTAACAAGTATAGGCTATATAGGCAATCATAGGCTCAGGTACTGTGTGTCTGTAATAAGTTAACGACATGTATAGGCTATATAGGCAATCATAGGCTGAGGTACGGTGTGTGTGTAATAAGATAACATGTATAGGCTATATAGGCAATCATAGGCTGAGGTACTGTGTGTCTGTAATAAGTTAACGACATGTATAGGCTATATAGGCAATCATAGGCTGAGGTACCGTGTGTCTGTAATAAGATAACAACATGTATAGGCTATATAGGCAATCATAGGCTGAGGTACGGTGTGTTTGTAACAAGATAACGACATGTATAGGCTATATAGCCGAGCATAGGCTGAGGTACAGTGTGTCTGTAATAAGTTAACGACATGTATAGGCTATATAGGCGAGCGTAGGCTGAGGTACAGTGTGTCTGTAATAAGTTAACGACATGTATAGGCTATATATGTGAGCATAGGCTGAGGTACTGTGTGTCTGTAATAAGTTAACGACATGTATAGGCTATACTGGCAATCATAGGCTCAGGTACGGTGTGTCTGTAATAAGTTCACGACATGTATAGGCTATATAGCCGAGCATAGGCTGAGGTACTGGTTGTCTGTAATAAGTTAACGACATGTATACGCTATACTGGCAATCATAGGCTCAGGTACGGTGTGTCTGTAATAAGTTAACGACATGTATAGGCTATATAGCCGAGCATAGGCTGAGGTACTAGTTGTCTGTAATAAGTTAACGACATGTATACGCTATACTGGCAATCATAGGCTCAGGTACGGTGTTTCTGTAATAGGTTAACGACATGTATAGGCTATACTGGCAATCATAGGCTCAGGTACTGGTTGTCTGTAATAAGTTAACGACATGTATAGGCTATATAGCCGAGCATAGGCTGAGGTACTGTGTGTCTGTAATAAGTTAACGACATGTATAGGCTATACTGGCAATCATAGGCTCAGGTACGGTGTGTCTGTAATAAGTTAACGACATGTATAGGCTATACTGGCAATCATAGGCTCAGGTACTGGTTGTCTGTAATAAGTCAACGACATGTATAGGCTATATAGCCGAGCATAGGCTGAGGTACTGTGTGTCTGTAATAAGTTAACGACATGTATAGCCTATACTGGCAATCATAGGCTCAGGTACGGTGTGTCTGTAATAAGTTAACGACATGTATAGGCTATATAGGCAATCATAGGCTCAGGTACGGTGTGTCTGTAATAAGTTAACGAATGTATAGGCTATATAGCCGAGCATAGGCTGAGGTACTGTGTGTCTGTAATAAGTTAACGACATGTATAGGCTATATAGGTGAGCATAGGCTGTGGTACTGTGTGTCTGTAATAAGTTAACGACATGTATAGGACATATAGGCAATCATACACTCAGGTACTGTATGTCTGTAATAAGTTAACGACATGTATAGGACATATAGGCAATCATACACTCAGGTACTGTGTGTCTGTAATAAGTTAACGACATGTATAGGACATATAGGCAATCATACACTCAGGTAATGTATGTCTGTAATAAGTTAACGACATGTATATGCTATATAGGCAATCTTAGGCTCAGGTACGGTGTGTCTGTAATAATTTAACGACATGTATAGGCTTTATAGGCAACCATAGGCTCAGGTACGGTGTATCTGTAATAAGTTAAGGACATGTATAGCCTATATAGGCAATCATAGGCTCAGGTAGGGTATGTCTGTAATAAGTTAACGACATGTATAGGCTATATAGGCAATCATAGGCTCAGGTACGGTGTATCTGTAATAATTTAACGACATGTATAGGCTATATAGGCAATCATAGGCTCAGGTACGGTGTGTCTGTAATAAGTTAACGACATGTATATGCTATATAGGCAATCATAGGCTCAGGTAGGGTATGTCTGTAATAAGTTAACGACATGTATAGGCTATATAGGCAATCATAGGCTCAGGTACGGTGTGTCTGTAATAAGTTAAGGACATGTATATGCTATATAGGCAATCATAGGCTCAGGTACGGTGTATCTGTAATAATTTAACGACATGTATAGCCTATATAGGCAATCATAGGCTCAGGTACGGTGTGTCTGTAATAAGTTAACGACATGTATAGGCTATTTGGGTTATCATAGGCTCAGGTACGGTGTGTCTGTAATAATTTAACGACATGTATAGGCTATATAGGCAATCATAGGCTCAGGTACGGTGTGTCTGAAATAATTTAACAACATGTATAAGCTATAGAGGCAATCATAGGCTCAGGTACGGTGTGTCTGTAATAACTAACCGACATGTATAGGCTATATAGGCAATCATAGGCTCAGGTACGGTGTGTCTGAAATAATTTAACAACATGTATAGGCTATATAGGCAATCATAGGCTCAGGTACGGTGTGTCTGTAATAAGTTAACGACATGTATAGGCTATATAGGCAATCATAGGCTCAGGTACGGTGTCTCTGTAATAAGTTAACAACATGGATAGGCTATATAGGCAATCATAGGCTCAGGTACGGTGTGTCTGTAATAATTTAACGACATGTATAGGCTTTATAGGCAATCATAGGCTCAGATACGGTGTATCTGTAATAAGTTAACGACACGTATAGCCTATATAGGCAATCATAGGCTCAGGTACGGTGTATCTGTAATAAGTTAACGACATGTATAGGCTATATAGGCAATCATAGGCTCAGGTACGGTGTGTCTGTAATAAGTTAACGACATGTATATGCTATATAGGCAATCTTAGGCTCAGGTACGGTGTGTCTGTAATAATTTAACGACATGTATAGGCTTTATAGGCAATCATAGGCTCAGGGACGGTGTATCTGTAATAAGTTAACGACATGTATAGCCTATATAGGCAATCATAGGCTCAGGTACGGTGTATCTGTAATAAGTTAACGACATGTATAGGCTATATAGGCAATCATAGGCTCAGGTACGGTGTGTCTGTAATAAGTTAACGACATGTATATGCTATATAGGCAATCATAGGCTCAGGTATGGTGTATCTGTAATAAGTTAACGACATGTATAGCCTATATAGGCAATCATAGGCTCAGGTACGGTGTGTCAGTAATAAGTTAACGACATGTATAGGCTATATGGGTTATCATAGGCTCAGGTACGGTGTGTCTGTAATAATTTAACGACATGTATAGGCTATATAGGCAATCATAGGCTCAGGTACGGTGTGTCTGTAATAAGTTGACAACATGTATAAGCTATAGAGGCAATCATAGGCTCAGGTACGGTGTGTCTGTAATAACTTAACGACATGTATAGGCTATATAGGCAATCATAGGCTCAGGTACGGTGTGTCTGAAATAATTTAACAACATGTATAGGCTATATAGGCAATCATAGGCTCAGGTACGGTGTGTCTGTAATAAGTTAACGACATGTATAGGCTATATAGGCAATCATAGGCTCAGGTACGGTGTCTCTGTAATAAGTTAACAACATGTATAGCCTATATAGGCAATCATAGGCTCAGGTACGGTGTGTCTGTAATAAGTTAACGACATGTATAGGCTATATGGGTTATCATAGGCTCAGGTACGGTGTGTCTGTAATAATTTAACGACATGTATAGGCTATATAGGCAATCATAGGCTCAGGTACGGTGTGTCTGAAATAATTTAACAACATGTATAAGCTATAGAGGCAATCATAGGCTCAGGTACGGTGTGTCAGAAATAATTTAACAACATGTATAAGCTATATAGGCAATCATAGGCTCAGGTACGGTGTGTCTGAAATAATTTAACAACATGTATAAGCTATAGAGGCAATCATAGGGTCAGGTACGGTGTGTCTGAAATAATTTAACAACATGTATAGGCTATATAGGCAATCATAGGCTCAGGTACGGTGTGTCTGTAATAAGTTAACGACATGTATAGGCTATATAGGCAATCATAGGCTCAGGTACGGTGTCTCTGTAATAAGTTAACAACATGGATAGGCTATATAGGCAATCATAGGCTCAGGTACGGTGTGTCTGTAATAATTTAACGACATGTATAGGCTTTATAGGCAATCATAGGCTCAGGTACGGTGTATCTGTAATAAGTTAACGACATGTATAGCCTATATAGGCAATCATAGGCTCAGGTACGGTGTATCTGTAATAAGTTAACGACATGTATATGCTATATAGGCAATCATAGGCTCAGGTACGGTGTATCTGTAATAAGTTAACGACATGTATAGCCTATATAGGCAATCATAGGCTCAGGTACGGTGTGTCTGTAATAAGTTAACGACATGTATAGGCTATATGGGTTATCATAGGCTCAGGTACGGTGTGTCTGTAATAATTTAACGACATGTATAGGCTATATAGGCAATCATAGGCTCAGGTACGGTGTGTCTGTAATAATTTATTGACATGTATAGGCTATATAGGCAATCATAGGCTCAGGTACGGTGTGTCTGTAATAATTTATTGACATGTATAGGCTATATAGGCAATCATAGGCTCAGGTACTGTGTGTCTGTAATAAGTTAACGACATGTATAGGCTATATAGGCAATCATAGGCTCAGGTACGGTGTGTCTGTAATAATTTAACGACATGTATAGGCTATATAGGCAATCATAGGCTCAGGTACGGTGTGTCTGTAATAATTTATTGACATGTATAGGCTATATAGGCAATCATAGGCTCAGTTACGGTGTGTCTGTAATAATTTATTGACATGTATAGGCTATATAGGCAATCATAGGCTCAGGTACGGTGTGTCTGTAATAAGTTAACGACATGTATAGGCTATATAGGCAATCATAGGCTCAGGTACGGTGTGTCTGTAATAAGTTAACGACATGTATAGGCTATATAGGCAATCATAGGCTCAGGTACGGTGTGTCTGTAATAAGTTAACGACATGTATAGGCTATATAGGCAATCATAGGCTCAGGTACGGTGTGTCTGTAATAATTTAACGACATGTATAGGCTATATAGGCAATCATAAGCTCAGGTACGGTGTGTCTGTAATACGTTAACGACATGTATAGGCTATGTAGGCAATCATTGGCTCAGGTACGGTGTGTCTGTAATAAGTTAACAACATGTATAGGCTATATAGGCAATCATAGGCTCAGGTACGGTGAGTCTTTAATAAGGTGACATGTATAGGCTATATAGGCAATCATAGGCTCAGGTACGGTGTGTCTAATAATTTAACGACATGTATAGGCTATATAGGCAATCATAGGCTCAGGTACGGTGTGTCTGTAATAATTTAACAACATGTATAGGCTATATAGGCAATCATAGGCTCAGGTACGGTGTGTCTGTAATAATTTAACGACATGTATAGGCTATATAGGCAATCATAGGCTCAGGTACGGTGTGTCTGTAATAATTTATTGACATGTATAGGCTATATAGGCAATCATAGGCTCAGGTACGGTGTGTCTGTAATAAGTTAACGACATGTATAGGCTATATAGGAAAACATAGGCTAAGGTACGGTGTGTCTGTAATAAGTTAGCGACATGTATAGGCCATATAGGCAATCATAGGGTCAGGTACGGTGTGTCTGTAATAATTTAACGCCAGGTATAGGTTATATGGGCGAGCATAGGCTGAGGTACGGTGTGTCTGTACTAAGTTAACGACACGTATAGGCTATATAGGCAATCATAGGGTCAGGTACGGTGTGTCTGTAATAAGTTAACAACATGTATAGGCTATATAGGCAATCATATGCTCAGGTACGGTGTGTCTGTAACAAGTTAACGACATGTATAGGCTATATATTCAATCATAGGCTCAGATACTGTGTGTCTGTAATAAGTTAACGACATGTATAGGCTATATAGGCAATCATAGGCTCAGGTACGGTGTGTCTGTAATAAGTTAACGACATGTATATGCTATATAGGCAATCATAGGCTCAGGTAGGGTATGTCTGTAATAAGTTAACGACATGTATAGGCTATATAGGCAATCATAGGCTCAGGTACGGTGTATCTGTAATAATTTAACGACATGTATAGGCTATATAGGCAATCATAGGCTCAGGTACGGTGTGTCTGTAATAAGTTAACGACATGTATATGCTATATAGGCAATCATAGGCTCAGGTAGGGTATGTCTGTAATAAGTTAACGACATGTATAGGCTATATAGGCAATCATAGGCTCAGGTACGGTGTGTCTGTAATAAGTTAAGGACATGTATATGCTATATAGGCAATCATAGGCTCAGGTACGGTGTATCTGTAATAATTTAACGACATGTATAGCCTATATAGGCAATCATAGGCTCAGGTACGGTGTGTCTGTAATAAGTTAACGACATGTATAGGCTATTTGGGTTATCATAGGCTCAGGTACGGTGTGTCTGTAATAATTTAACGACATGTATAGGCTATATAGGCAATCATAGGCTCAGGTACGGTGTGTCTGAAATAATTTAACAACATGTATAAGCTATAGAGGCAATCATAGGCTCAGGTACGGTGTGTCTGTAATAACTTAACGACATGTATAGGCTATATAGGCAATCATAGGCTCAGGTACGGTGTGTCTGAAATAATTTAACAACATGTATAGGCTATATAGGCAATCATAGGCTCAGGTACGGTGTGTCTGTAATAAGTTAACGACATGTATAGGCTATATAGGCAATCATAGGCTCAGGTACGGTGTCTCTGTAATAAGTTAACAACATGGATAGGCTATATAGGCAATCATAGGCTCAGGTACGGTGTGTCTGTAATAATTTAACGACATGTATAGGCTTTATAGGCAATCATAGGCTCAGGTACGGTGTATCTGTAATAAGTTAACGACACGTATAGCCTATATAGGCAATCATAGGCTCAGGTACGGTGTATCTGTAATAAGTTAACGACATGTATAGGCTATATAGGCAATCATAGGCTCAGGTACGGTGTGTCTGTAATAAGTTAACGACATGTATATGCTATATAGGCAATCTTAGGCTCAGGTACGGTGTGTCTGTAATAATTTAACGACATGTATAGGCTTTATAGGCAATCATAGGCTCAGGGACGGTGTATCTGTAATAAGTTAACGACATGTATAGCCTATATAGGCAATCATAGGCTCAGGTACGGTGTATCTGTAATAAGTTAACGACATGTATAGGCTATATAGGCAATCATAGGCTCAGGTACGGTGTGTCTGTAATAAGTTAACGACATGTATATGCTATATAGGCAATCATAGGCTCAGGTATGGTGTATCTGTAATAAGTTAACGACATGTATAGCCTATATAGGCAATCATAGGCTCAGGTACGGTGAGTCTTTAATAAGGTGACATGTATAGGCTATATAGGCAATCATAGGCTCAGGTACGGTGTGTCTAATAATTTAACGACATGTATAGGCTATATAGGCAATCATAGGCTCAGGTACGGTGTGTCTGTAATAATTTAACAACATGTATAGGCTATATAGGCAATCATAGGCTCAGGTACGGTGTGTCTGTAATAATTTAACGACATGTATAGGCTATATAGGCAATCATAGGCTCAGGTACGGTGTGTCTGTAATAATTTATTGACATGTATAGGCTATATAGGCAATCATAGGCTCAGGTACGGTGTGTGTGTAATAAGTTGACATGTATAGGCTATATAGGCAATCATAGGCTCAGGTACGGTGTCTCTGTAATAAGTTAACAACATGTATAGCCTATATAGGCAATCATAGGCTCAGGTACGGTGTGTCTGTAATAAGTTAACGACATGTATAGGCTATATGGGTTATCATAGGCTCAGGTACGGTGTGTCTGTAATAATTTAACGACATGTATAGGCTATATAGGCAATCATAGGCTCAGGTACGGTGTGTCTGAAATAATTTAACAACATGTATAAGCTATAGAGGCAATCATAGGCTCAGGTACGGTGTGTCAGAAATAATTTAACAACATGTATAAGCTATATAGGCAATCATAGGCTCAGGTACGGTGTGTCTGAAATAATTTAACAACATGTATAAGCTATAGAGGCAATCATAGGGTCAGGTACGGTGTGTCTGAAATAATTTAACAACATGTATAGGCTATATAGGCAATCATAGGCTCAGGTACGGTGTGTCTGTAATAAGTTAACGACATGTATAGGCTATATAGGCAATCATAGGCTCAGGTACGGTGTCTCTGTAATAAGTTAACAACATGGATAGGCTATATAGGCAATCATAGGCTCAGGTACGGTGTGTCTGTAATAATTTAACGACATGTATAGGCTTTATAGGCAATCATAGGCTCAGGTACGGTGTATCTGTAATAAGTTAACGACATGTATAGCCTATATAGGCAATCATAGGCTCAGGTACGGTGTATCTGTAATAAGTTAACGACATGTATATGCTATATAGGCAATCATAGGCTCAGGTACGGTGTATCTGTAATAAGTTAACGACATGTATAGCCTATATAGGCAATCATAGGCTCAGGTACGGTGTGTCTGTAATAAGTTAACGACATGTATAGGCTATATGGGTTATCATAGGCTCAGGTACGGTGTGTCTGTAATAATTTAACGACATGTATAGGCTATATAGGCAATCATAGGCTCAGGTACGGTGTGTCTGTAATAATTTATTGACATGTATAGGCTATATAGGCAATCATAGGCTCAGGTACGGTGTGTCTGTAATAATTTATTGACATGTATAGGCTATATAGGCAATCATAGGCTCAGGTACTGTGTGTCTGTAATAAGTTAACGACATGTATAGGCTATATAGGCAATCATAGGCTCAGGTACGGTGTGTCTGTAATAATTTAACGACATGTATAGGCTATATAGGCAATCATAGGCTCAGGTACGGTGTGTCTGTAATAATTTATTGACATGTATAGGCTATATAGGCAACCATAGGCTCAGTTACGGTGTGTCTGTAATAATTTATTGACATGTATAGGCTATATAGGCAATCATAGGCTCAGGTACGGTGTGTCTGTAATAAGTTAACGACATGTATAGGCTATATAGGCAATCATAGGCTCAGGTACGGTGTGTCTGTAATAAGTTAACGACATGTATAGGCTATATAGGCAATCATAGGCTCAGGTACGGTGTGTCTGTAATAAGTTAACGACATGTATAGGCTATATAGGCAATCATAGGCTCAGGTACGGTGTGTCTGTAATAATTTAACGACATGTATAGGCTATATAGGCAATCATAAGCTCAGGTACGGTGTGTCTGTAATACGTTAACGACATGTATAGGCTATGTAGGCAATCATTGGCTCAGGTACGGTGTGTCTGTAATAAGTTAACAACATGTATAGGCTATATAGGCAATCATAGGCTCAGGTACGGTGAGTCTTTAATAAGGTGACATGTATAGGCTATATAGGCAATCATAGGCTCAGGTACGGTGTGTCTAATAATTTAACGACATGTATAGGCTATATAGGCAATCATAGGCTCAGGTACGGTGTGTCTGTAATAATTTAACAACATGTATAGGCTATATAGGCAATCATAGGCTCAGGTACGGTGTGTCTGTAATAATTTAACGACATGTATAGGCTATATAGGCAATCATAGGCTCAGGTACGGTGTGTCTGTAATAATTTATTGACATGTATAGGCTATATAGGCAATCATAGGCTCAGGTACGGTGTGTGTGTAATAAGTTGACATGTATAGGCTATATAGGCAATCATAGGCTCAGGTACGGTGTGTCTGTAATAATTTAACGACATGTATAGGCCTTATAGGCAATCATAGGCTGAGGTACTGTTGTCTGTAGTAAGTTAACAAGTATAGGCTGTATAGGCTAACATAGGCTGAGGTACTGCGTGTCTGTTAAAAGCTAAAGAGGTGTATAGGCTATATAGACCAGCATAGACTGAGGTACCGGGTATCTGTTATAAGCCAAGGAGGTGTATAGGCTATATACGCCAGCATAGGCTGAGGTACTGGGTGTCTGTTATACGCTGAGGAGGTGTATAGGCTATATAGACCAGCATAGGCTGAGGTACCGGGTATCTGTTATATGCCAAAGAGGTGTATAGGCTATATACGCCAGCATAGGCTGAGGTACTGGGTGTCTGTTATACGCTGAGGATGTGTATAGGCTATATAGACCAGCATAGGCTGAGGTACCGGGTATCTGTTATATGCCAAGGAGGTGTATAGGCTATATAGACCAGCATAGGCTGAGGTACTGGGTGTCTGTTAAAAGCTAAGGAGGTATATAGCCTATATACATCAGCATAGGCTAAGGTACCGGGTATCTGTTATAAGCTAAGGAGGTGTATAGGCTATACAGACCAGCATAGGCTGAGGTACTGGGTGTCTGTTATAAGATAAGGAGGTGTATAGGCTATGTAGACCAGAATAGGCTGTGGTACCAGGTGTGTGTCAAAAGCTAAGGAGGTGTATATAGGCTATATAGCCTATACACCAGCATAGTATGAGGTACTAGTTGTCTGTTATATGTTAACAAGGTGAATATGCTACACAGGCCAGCATAGGCTGAGGTACCAGGTGTCATATGTTAACGAGGTGAATAGCCTATATAGAAAATGTGTAGTGTTTTACGCCCACTTTTAGTACAGACGACACCGCAGGCGATGACACTGATGATACATGAGATGAAGATGGAGCACCCGTGGATGAGATGGCGGGGGAACCCGGAGATCCTGGAGAAAACCCACCCCAGCGCCGTATTGTCCACCACAAATCTCACTTTGCGGTCGCCTGGGATCTAACCCAGGCCGCCTTGGTGAGAGCCAAGTGGTCTAACCACTGAGCCACGGCGCGGCCAGCCTATATAAACCAGCATGTTTGGAGGTACCGGTTTTTTTTAAAATTTATTTATTAACACTGCATGCTGCGTTACATTGTAACACAACATGTATTCCTTAAACTTATTATAGCTATTTGTAGTAATTACAAGAGGTACTGGATGTCTCTTATATGTTAACGAGGTGTATGGACCATATAGGCTAGCACAGGCTGAGGTACCGGTTGTCTATAATAAGTTATCAACAAGTATGTGTTATATAGACAAGAACAGCCTAGGTACTATGTGGCTGTGATATGTTAACCAGGTGCATATCCTATAAAGGCTAGCATAGGCTGAGGTACTGGTGGTAGGTAACATGTTAACGAGGTGTATGCCTAAATAGGCAAGCATAGGCTGAGGTGCTAGTTGTCTGTAATATGTTAACGAGATGTATAGAATATATAGGCAAGCATAGGCTCAGGTACTGGTTGTCTGTAACATGTTAACGAGGTGCATAGGCTATATAGGCATGCATAGGCTGAGGTACTGGCTGTTTGTTTTATGTTAACCAGGGGCATAGGCTATATAGGTGAGCAGAGGCTGAGGTACTGGTTGTATTATTTTAACGAGGCGTATAGGCTACATAGGCGAGCATAGGCTCGGGTACTGGTTGTCTGTAATATGTTAACCAGGTCCATAGTCTATAAAGGCTAGCATAGACTGAGGTACAGTGTGTCGTAATAAGTTAACGACATGTATAGGCTATATAGGTAATCATAGTCTCAGGTAAGGTGTGTCTGTAATAAGTTAACGACATGTATAGGCTATATAGGCAATCATAGGCTCAGGTACTGGTTTTCTGTAATAAGTTAACGACATGTATAGGCTATATAGGTAATCATAGGCTGAGGTACAGTGTGTCTGTAATACGTTAACGACATGTATAGGCTATATAGGCAATCATAGGTTCAGGTACTGGTTTTCTGTAATAAGTTAACGACATGTATAGGCTATATAGGTAATCATAGGCTGAGGTACAGTGTGTCTGTAATACGTTAACGACATGTATAGGCTATATAGGTAATCATAGGCTGAGGTACAGTGTGTCTGTAATAAGTTAACGACATGTATAGGCTATATAGGCAATCATAGGCTCATATACGGTGTGTCTGTAATAAGTTAACGACATGTATAGGCTATATAGGTAATCATAGGCTGAGGTACTGTTGTCTGTAGTAAGTTAACAAGTATAGGCTATATGGGTTATCATAGGCTCAGGTACGGTGTGTCTGTAATAATTTAATGACATGTATAGGCTATATAGGCAATCATAGGCTCAGGTACGGTGTGTCTGTAATAAGTTGACAACATGTATAAGCTATAGAGGCAATCATAGGCTCAGGTACGGTGTGTCTGTAATAACTTAACGACATGTATAGGCTATATAGGCAATCATAGGCTCAGGTACGGTGTGTCTGAAATAATTTAACAACATGTATAGGCTATATAGGCAATCATAGGCTCAGGTACGGTGTGTCTGTAATAAGTTAACGACATGTATAGGCTATATAGGCAATCATAGGCTCAGGTACGGTGTCTCTGTAATAAGTTAACAACATGTATAGGCTATATAGGCAATCATAGGCTCAGGTATGGTGTGTCTGTAATAAGTTAACGACATGTATAGGCTATATAGGCAATAATAGGCTCAGGTACGGTGTGTCTGTAATAATTTAACGACATGTATAGGCTATATAGGCAATCATAGGCTGAGGTACAGTGTGTCTGTAATAAGTTAACGACATGTATAGGCTATATAGGCAATCATAGGCTCAGGTACTGTGTGTCTGTAATAAGTTAACAACATGTATAGGCTATATAGGCAGTCATAGGCTCAGGTACGGTGTGTGTGTAATAAGTTGACATGTATAGGCTATATAGGCAATCATAGGCTCAGGTACGGTGTGTCTGTAATAATTTAACGACATGTATAGGCCTTATAGGCAATCATAGGCTGAGGTACTGTTGTCTGTAGTAAGTTAACAAGTATAGGCTGTATAGGCTAACATAGGCTGAGGTACTGCGTGTCTGTTAAAAGCTAAAGAGGTGTATAGGCTATATAGACCAGCATAGACTGAGGTACCGGGTATCTGTTATAAGCCAAGGAGGTGTATAGGCTATATACGCCAGCATAGGCTGAGGTACTGGGTGTCTGTTATACGCTGAGGAGGTGTATAGGCTATATAGGCAATCATAGGCTGAGGTACCGGGTATCTGTTATATGCCAAGGAGGTGTATAGGCTATATACGCCAGCATAGGCTGAGGTACTGGGTGTCTGTTATACGCTGAGGAGGTGTATAGGCTATATAGACCAGCATAGGCTGAGGTACCGGGTATCTGTTATATGCCAAAGAGGTGTATAGGCTATATACGCCAGCATAGGCTGAGGTACTGGGTGTCTGTTATACGCTGAGGAGGTGTATAGGCTATATAGACCAGCATAGGCTGAGGTACCGGGTATCTGTTATATGCCAAGGAGGTGTATAGGCTATATAGACCAGCATAGGCTGAGGTACTGGGTGTCTGTTAAAAGCTAAGGAGGTGTATAGGCTATATAGACCAGCATAGGTTAAGGTACCGGGTATCTGTTATAAGCCAAGGAGGTACATAGGCTATATAGACCAGCATAGGCTGAGGTACTGGGTGTCTGTTAAAAGCTAAGGAGGTATATAGCCTATATACATCAGCATAGGCTAAGGTACCGGGTATCTGTTATAAGCTAAGGAGGTGTATAGGCTATACAGACCAGCATAGGCTGAGGTACTGGGTGTCTGGTATAAGATAAGGAGGTGTATAGGCTATGTAGACCAGAATAGGCTGTGGTACCAGGTGTGTGTCAAAAGCTAAGGAGGTGTATATAGGCTATATAGCCTATACACCAGCATAGTATGAGGTACTAGTTGTCTGTTATATGTTAACAAGGTGAATATGCTACACAGGCCAGCATAGGCTGAGGTACCAGGTGTCATATGTTAACGAGGTGAATAGCCTATATAGAAAATGTGTAGTGTTTTACGCCCACTTTTAGTACAGACGACACCTCAGGCGATGACACTGATGATACATGAGATGAAGATGGAGCACCCGTGGATGAGATGGCGGGGGAACCCGGAGATCCTGGAGAAAACCCACCCCAGCGCCGTATTGTCCACCACAAATCTCACTTTGCGGTCGCCTGGGATCTAACCCAGGCCGCCTTGGTGAGAGCCAAGTGGTCTAACCACTGAGCCACGGCGCGGCCAGCCTATATAAACCAGCATGTTTGGAGGTACCGGTTTTTTTTAAAATTTATTTATTAACACTGCATGCTGCGTTACATTGTAACACAACATGTATTCCTTAAACTTATTATAGCTATTTGTAGTAATTACAAGAGGTACTGGATGTCTCTTATATGTTAACGAGGTGTATGGACCATATAGGCTAGCACAGGCTGAGGTACCGGTTGTCTATAATAAGTTATCAACAAGTATGTGTTATATAGACAAGAACAGCCTAGGTACTATGTGGCTGTGATATGTTAACCAGGTGCATATCCTATAAAGGCTAGCATAGGCTGAGGTACTGGTGGTAGGTAACATGTTAACGAGGTGTATGCCTAAATAGGCAAGCATAGGCTGAGGTGCTAGTTGTCTGTAATATGTTAACGAGATGTATAGAATATATAGGCAAGCATAGGCTCAGGTACTGGTTGTCTGTAACATGTTAACGAGGTGCATAGGCTATATAGGCATGCATAGGCTGAGGTACTGGCTGTTTGTTTTATGTTAACCAGGGGCATAGGCTATATAGGTGAGCAGAGGCTGAGGTACTGGTTGTATTATTTTAACGAGGCATATAGGCTACATAGGCGAGCATAGGCTCGGGTACTGGTTGTCTGTAATATGTTAACCAGGTCCATAGTCTATAAAGGCTAGCATAGGCTGAGGTACAGTGTGTCGTAATAAGTTAACGACATGTATAGGCTATATAGGTAATCATAGTCTCAGGTAAGGTGTGTCTGTAATAAGTTAACGACATGTATAGGCTATATAGGCAATCATAGGCTCAGGTACTGGTTTTCTGTAATAAGTTAACGACATGTATAGGCTATATAGGTAATCATAGGCTGAGGTACAGTGTGTCTGTAATACGTTAACGACATGTATAGGCTATATAGGCAATCATAGGTTCAGGTACTGGTTTTCTGTAATAAGTTAACGACATGTATAGGCTATATAGGTAATCATAGGCTGAGGTACAGTGTGTCTGTAATACGTTAACGACATGTATAGGCTATATAGGTAATCATAGGCTGAGGTACAGTGTGTCTGTAATAAGTTAACGACATGTATAGGCTATATAGGCAATCATAGGCTCATATACGGTGTGTCTGTAATAAGTTAACGACATGTATAGGCTATATAGGTAATCATAGGCTGAGGTACTGTTGTCTGTAGTAAGTTAACAAGTATAGGCTATATAGGCAATCATAGGCTGAGGTACAGTGTGTCTGTAATAAGTTAACGACATGTATAGGCTATATAGGCGAGCATAGGCTCAGGTACTGTGTGTCTGTAATAAGTTAACGACATGTATAGGCTAAATAGGTAATCATAGGCTCAGGTACGGTGTGTCTGTAATAATTTAACGACATGTATAGGCTATATACGTAATCATAGGCTCAGGTACGGTGTGTCTGTAATAAGTTAACGAGATGTATAGGCTATATAGGTAATCATAGGCTGAAGTACAGTGTGTCTGTAATAAGTTAACGACATGTATAGGCTATATAGTCGAGCATAGGCTGAGGTACAGTGTGTCTGTAATAAGTTAACGACATGTATAGGCTATATAGGCGAGCATAGGCTCAGGTACTGTGTGTCTGTAATAAGTTAACGACATGTATAGGCTATATAGGTAATCATAGGCTCAGGTACGGTGTGTCTGTAATAATTTAACGACATGTATAGGCTATATACGTTATCATAGGCTCAGGTACTGTGTGTCTGTAATAAGATAACAACATGTTTAGGCTATATACGTAATCATAGGCTCAGGTACTGTGTGACTGTAATAATTTAACGACATGTATAGGCTATATAGGTAATCATAGGCTCAGGTACTGGTTGTCTGTAATAAGTTAGCGACATGTATAGGCTATATAGGCGAGCATAGGCTCAGGTACTGGTTGTCTGTAATAAGTTAACGACATGTATAGGCTATATAGGCGAGCATAGGCTCAGGTACTGGTTGTCCGTAATAAGTTAACGACATGTATAGGCTATATAGGCAATCATAGGCTCAGGTACTGTGTGTCTGTAATAAGTTAACGACATGTATAGGCTATATAGGCAATCATAGGCTCAGGTGCGGTGTGTCTGTAATAAGTTAACGACATGTATAGGCTATATAGGTAAACATAGGCTGAGGTACTGTGTGTCTGCAATAAGTTAACGACATGTATAGGCTATATAGGCAATCATAGGCTGAGGTACGGTGTGTCTGTAATAAGATAACAACATGTATAGGCTATATAGGCAATCATAGGCCGAGGTACTGTGTGTCTGTAATAAGTTAACGACATGTATAGGCTATATAGGCAATCATAGGCTGAGGTACCGTGTGTCTGTAATAAGATAACAACGTGTATAGGCTATATATGCTAACATAGGCTGAGGTACTGGTTTTCTGTAATAAGTTAACGACATGTATAGGCTATATAGGCAATCATAGGCTGAGGTACGGTTGTCTGTAGTAAGTTAACAAGTATAGGCTATATAGGCAATCATAGGCTCAGGTACTGTGTGTCTGTAATAAGTTAACGACATGTATAGGCTATATAGGCAATCATAGGCTGAGGTACGATGTGTGTGTAATAAGATAACATGTATAGGCTATATAGGCAATCATAGGCTGAGGTACTGTGTGTCTGTAATAAGTTAACGACATGTATAGGCTATATAGGCAATCATAGGCTGAGGTACCGTGTGTCTGTAATAAGATAACAACATGTATAGGCTATATAGGCAATCATAGGCTGAGGTACGGTGTGTCTGTAACAAGATAACGACATGTATAGGCTATATAGCCGAGCATAGGCTGAGGTACAGTGTGTCTGTAATAAGTTAACGACATGTATAGGCTATATAGGCGAGCGTAGGCTGAGGTACAGTGTGTCTGTAATAAGTTAACGACATGTATAGGCTATATATGTGAGCATAGGCTGAGGTACTGTGTGTCTGTAATAAGTTAACGACATGTATAGGCTATACTGGCAATCATAGGCTCAGGTACGGTGTGTCTGTAATAAGTTCACGACATGTATAGGCTATATAGCCGAGCATAGGCTGAGGTACTGGTTGTCTGTAATAAGTTAACGACATGTATACGCTATACTGGCAATCATAGGCTCAGGTACGGTGTGTCTGTAATAAGTTAACGACATGTATAGGCTATATAGCCGAGCATAGGCTGAGGTACTAGTTGTCTGTAATAAGTTAACGACATGTATACGCTATACTGGCAATCATAGGCTCAGGTACGGTGTTTCTGTAATAGGTTAACGACATGTATAGGCTATACTGGCAATCATAGGCTCAGGTACTGGTTGTCTGTAATAAGTTAACGACATGTATAGGCTATATAGCCGAGCATAGGCTGAGGTACTGTGTGTCTGTAATAAGTTAACGACATGTATAGGCTATACTGGCAATCATAGGCTCAGGTACGGTGTGTCTGTAATAAGTTAACGACATGTATAGGCTATACTGGCAATCATAGGCTCAGGTACTGGTTGTCTGTAATAAGTCAACGACATGTATAGGCTATATAGCCGAGCATAGGCTGAGGTACTGTGTGTCTGTAATAAGTTAACGACATGTATAGCCTATACTGGCAATCATAGGCTCAGGTACGGTGTGTCTGTAATAAGTTAACGACATGTATAGGCTATATAGGCAATCATAGGCTCAGGTACGGTGTGTCTGTAATAAGTTAACGAATGTATAGGCTATATAGGCAATCATAGGCTCAGGTACGGTGTGTCTGTAATAAGTTAACGACATGTATAGGCTATATAGGTGAGCATAGGCTGTGGTACTGTGTGTCTGTAATAAGTTAACGACATGTATAGGACATATAGGCAATCATACACTCAGGTACTGTATGTCTGTAATAAGTTAACGATATGTATAGGACATATAGGCAATCATACACTCAGGTACTGTGTGTCTGTAATAAGTTAACGACATGTATAGGACATATAGGCAATCATACACTCAGGTACTGTATGTCTGTAATAAGTTAACGACATGTATAGGCTATATAGGCGAGCATAGACTCAGGTACTGGTTTTCTGTAATAAGTTAACGACATGTATAGGCTATATAGGCGAGCATAGACTCAGGTACTGGTTTTCTGTAATAAGTTAACGACATGTATAGGCTATATAGGCAATCATAGGCTCAGGAACGGTGTGTCTGTAGTAAGTTAACAAGTATAGGCTGTATAGGCTAACTTAGGCTGAGGAACTGCGTGTCTGTTATATGTAAACGAGGTGTATAGGCTATATATTCTAACATAGGCTGAGGTACTGGGTGTCTGTTATAAGCTGAGGTGGTGTATAGGCTATATATGCTAACATAGGCTGAGGTACTGGGTGTCTGTTATAAGAAAAAGAGGTGTATAGGCTATATAGGCTAACATAGGCTGAGGTACTGTGTGTCTGTTATATGAAAAAGAGGTGTATAGGCTATATAGGCTAACATAGGCTGAGGTACTGTGTGTCTGTTATATGAAAAAGAGGTGTATAGGCTATATAGGCTAACATAGGCTGAGGTACTGGGTGTCTGTTATAAGCTGAGGAGGTGTATAGGCTATATAGGCTAACATAGGCTGACGTACTGGGTGTCTGTTATATGAAAAAGAGACGTATAGGCTATATAGGGTAACATAGGCTGAGGTACTGTGTGTCTGTTATATGAAAAAGAGGTGTATAGGCTATATAGGCTAACATAGGCTGAGGTACTGTGTGTCTGTTATATGAAAAAGAGGTGTATAGGCTATATAGGCTAACATAGGCTGAGGTACTGTGTGTCTGTTATATGAAAAAGAGGTGTATAGGCTATATAGGCTAACATAGGCTGAGGTACTGTGTGTCTGTTATATGAAAAAGAGGTGTATAGGCTATATAGGCTAACATAGGCTGAGGTACTGGGTGTCTGTTATAAGCTGAGGAGGTGTATAGGCTATATAGGCTAACATAGGCTGAGGTACTGGGTGTCTGTTATAAGCTGAGGAGGTGTATAGGCTATATAGGCTAACATAGGCTGACGTACTGGGTGTCTGTTATATGAAAAAGAGATGTATAGGCTATATAGGCTAACATAGGCTGAGGTACTGTGTGTCTGTTCTATGTAAACAAGGTGTATAGGCTAAGGTACTGGGTGTCTGTTAAAAGCTAAGGAGGTGTATAGGCTATATAGATCAGCATAGGCTGAGGTACTGGGTGTCTGTTATAAGCTAAGGAGGTGTATAGGCTATATAGACCAGCATAGCCTAAGGTACCAGGTATCTGTTATAAGCTAAGGAGGTACATAGGCTATATAGACCAGCATAGGCTGAGGTACTGGGTGTCTGTTATAAGCTAAGGAGGTATATAGCCTATATAGATCAGCATAGTTTAAGGTACTAGTTGTCTGTTATATGTTAATAAGGTGAATATGCTACATAGGCCATCATAGGCTGAGGTACCAGGTGTCTGTTATATGTAAACGAGGTGTATAGGCTATATTGGCTAATATAGACTGAGGTACTTGGTGTCTGTTATGTGAAAACGAGGTGTATAAGCTATATAGGATAACGTACTGGGTGTCTTGTTATATGAAAACAAGCTGTAATGGCTATATAGGCTAACTTAGGCTGCTGTACTGGGTGTCTGTTATATGAAAACAAGGTGTATAGGCTAAATAGGCTAACATAGGCTGAGCTAATGGGTATTTGTTATAAGAGAACAAGGTGTATAGGCTATATGGCCTGCTTTGGCTGGGGTACTGTGTTTCTGTTATACATTATCATAGTCATAATCCTTTATTCACCATGAAGCTTACAAGAAGCAATAGGTTTCGTCAGTTATAAAAAGTATTTACAATGCATTTACAAGTACAGAAGGTTTACAAATCAATGCATATAAAATTCTAGGTGAAATCAGGTGTAAACCAGGTGTATAGGCTATATAGGCGGGCATTGGCTGAGGTGCTGGGTTTCTGTACCATAGGCCATATATGGCAGCCAAGCCTGAGGTACTGGGTGTCTGTTAAACAAAAACTGGGTGTATAGTCTATATAAGCCAGCATAAGCTGAGGTATTGGGTGTGTGTTGCACAAAAACTTTGTGTGGGCCTATATAAGCCAGCATAGGCTAAGTTACTGGAAGTCTCTTAACCTGAAAACAAGGATCATAGGCTAATCAGTCTAGCATATGTTGTGATACTGAGTTGGGTCATCTGAGTACGTGTTCCTTAGCCTAGCATAGGCTAATAAACTGGTTGCTCTGTCATCTGATAACAAGCTCTATGCAAGTGACAAGCTTAAGTCTTAATTAAGGGATCATATCATGTGATTTGTACACATACAATTTGTTGTGTATCAGAAAATGCAACAAGCCTGGGTACTATGGTATAATGTGTTTTAATGTATTAACAATAATGAAATATAAATTTCTTTTATAACAGATGCTGTATTCATTTGAGAAACTATACATTTCAAAGTGCAGCAATACAAATAGTTTAAATGAATAATTATTACATTAAACACAAAGATTTTTCTTTTATAATTTAATAATTAAATGCAAATATTTTTCACAGTCTTTGCAAGTATTATCTTTTCCAAATTCTGAAGATTTGCATTTTAAAATAGCATGCATTGTACAGTTGCATTAATTTGCAACCAAGTCTTTTGGTGTTCATAGGCAGTTTGCTGCCTTAGTCACAATTTGTTTAAAAACTTTGGATAAAATTGTCTTTAGAGTTGCATTGCTTGAAGGAAAACACGGTTACACACCTTGTCACCACTTTACGCATGTATTTGTACACTGTTATAGCAGCTCTAATATATGCATGGAGTGTACTGCAAGAAAATAATTAATTGTGGTGATATATGCTACTTGAGAAGTTCTACTTCTCTTAAATATGAGTATACGAAGGCAGTATTAACTTGTTTTACATCATAATATGTCACGTATTGTCTGAATTAGTTGTCTTCTCATCCTCGCTAGCAGCTGTGATGATTGTGGTGACTGGTGGAGCAGGGAGATTGGCAGATGCAGGCTCTGCTGCTGCCATTGTTGCTGTTTCCTGCATCTCAGTGAAGATACTGATGAGATTGTTAATGCCTATCAAATAGCCATCTTCATGGTTTCCTACAACCCACTTTGAAGAATGAGAGATTGACATCCCATTTGGTAATATTAATGTCTTTGCAAAGTCAATAAGCCAAACATTTGCATTTGTCCTATCATGCACAAACAGCAATGAGCTCCCAATAACCTGGAAAAGATATTAATAAAATATTAAAACAGAATCACTTAATTACTTATTGGCTGATGAAAAATAGATTAAAAACTTAATACACATATAAAACTATTATTTTACTGTATTGTGAAGTTTGTGTTGCTAAAAAACAGTAACTATTTGCAAATTTAACAAACATCATTGATAGCATCATTTTGTACATTTAAGTACAACAGAATTCAAAATTAATAATGACCAACTTGCAAAAGAACTAGCAAATGAAGTAACATAGAAAAAACGTACTTCATGTGTAGTAAAGAAGTCCGATACTTCCAAAGTTGCCTTGATTGCTTTTAACCTCTGAATATATTTTGGCTGAAAAGAAAACAAAAATTGACAGTTAGTTTAATGCTGTAGAGGAGAACCCATATCATTAACTTACCTAGGTATATATTTTCGGGGAAACTTAACTAGATTAACAGAAAAAATGTTTCCAACAGACAGAATAAATTTCAGTGAAGTACTGAATATATCAGTAAAGAAAATTATACAAGTAGAGTCTCAGAAACTATTTGTAGTTGGTTTATTAATACTCGTCACTTACTTGTTTATATTTATGAGAGACTAGTTTCAAAGGCATTCAAAGGCAAATGCCTTTGAAACTAGTCGCTCATAAATATAAACAAGTAAGTGACGAGTATTAATAAACCAACTACAAATAGTTTCTGAGATTAATTTTGACGTCACTGTTACTAAATTCCTCCAAACACATATATACAAGTAGAGGTTATGAAAATACTAAAATATTAGTATTAGACGGCAATTTATAAATCTAGATCAATAATCATTTATTTATTAATTTTGGGTATTTCTTTAAACTATTTAATTTGGGTTAAAACCATTTTTCTGTGCTGTATTTAAATTCCTCATTATATTGTTTTAGATCTATAGGTACGCTGTTAAGTGTATGAAATTAGCAGCTTGATTCACAGATAAATTCAACCAGAAAAATGATCAGTCTGGACTCGAGACAAAAGAAATTAAAACAGATCACTACTCTTCAAAAGGGAGATTGAAAACTGGAAATACAAAACATGAATATTCCATCCATAGGCATTTCATTAGTAATGGATATTTAAAGATTAGGACAGACTAACACCACAGAACAGATTTTCACTGAAGAAGCTGATAAATAATCATTTAAAAAACACAATAGCACCAGAGCAAAAATCAGGTATATTTAAGATAGATTGTTAAGATTGTGGAAAATTTAGTTTAGTTTATTTTCAATCATACAATATACACAGTCGGTGTTATTGCAGATCACGTCAGAAGCAATTATAATGGATAAGATAAAATATCTCGCCAAATTCTTTAAGTTTCAAGACCATACCAAGATTTTTGCCTTTATCTTTAAATTTTTTATTTTTTTATTTGGGTTCAAAGATTTTCTTTTACAGGTATAAATAATTACAATGATACAATTCGTATTGAATTGGCAAAAAACGAATTTAAAAACTGGATTGACAGAACACTGAAGGAAATTAAATATAATAAAATTAGCAGTTGCTTTTCATTTCTGGAACTTGAACTACATCATCAGAGAGGAAATTACATTTCTGAAACCATTAACAACAAAACTTGAACTTTCAACATGGGAGTTTTATTGTAAAGGACATTCCACATATTTTAAACTTGGATGTGCCACCAGTGAGTGGTCTAATGCACTTAAGTAAGAAATATCCAAGAGAGGGAGCCAGTTACAAGAGGACCATATGACAGCTGGTTGTGATGATAGTGGTCAGTCACCAATCAGCTTACGATGGGTTTGGAATGGTCCCAAAAATGTTCCTATTCTTAATATTTGACATGAGTGAAGTTTAAACTGAATAAAATATGATTCAATATATGAAATTAGCTTCACTTTTAACAATGCACAAACAAATCCTCTTTACAACAGAAAAGTTGGAAATTTGGAGTGAAGTCATAGAGCTCATCAGTAGCCTGACTTTTTTTTTTATAAGCAGAAATAAATGAAGAGAGATATCACACTGAATAGCCTGGCCCAGTTGTCATTCAGCCGATGGAAGAAATCATATGGGTGAGCTCAATTAAGATTCCACCATTTCTCATTCATTAACAAGCCATGGGTAAAATTAAGGAGATATTTGATGACAAACTATGCATGGCAATCTTCACACCTAGAACTCAGAAATTTTCAGCAGCTGAAGTAGCTGTTAAGCTGAGAGAACACTTGACAGTGCAACTTTTAGCTGTCTTTCTCTCCCTGTACTGCCCTGATGGAAAGCCCCATGGAGGACCCTTTGGGATACTCCCTGGTTGTAAGAGACCTGGGTCTTGTTCCTACGGGGACAGGGCTAATGGGAGTAGACTCTCTGCACTCAGATGTCTTTCTCTCCCTATTTTCTAGACAGTGCTTAGATGAAAAGTTTAAACATGTTTTAAGGTAGTTATCCATCATTTCTAGTAGAGGTCGCAAGGGACACTTTGGGGAAGGCGCAATTCAACTCTGTGCAGATGTTTTGAAAGACAATGACCTGTGATTAATTTAAGAAATGAAAGAGTATACTTCCTTGAATACTTAGTAATTTTAAATAACTTGAGTTGAGGCATTCCCACTTTTTATTTTGTGGCACATTTTCAAATATATTATACCATTCCTTTTTAGAGGAGTTTAATTCATAATTATTTTTTATTAAAAAGTGCTTCTCAAGAATGTTGCACAAAATAAATAACATGAGGACTGTAATAAGGTCAAACAAATCCTCTTATTTTAGTTAATTGATGGAAATTAATCATTTTTTCACACTAGCCACGTATAGGCTAAAGTCTTTGATAGCCGTGGTAGCTCAATGGGTTAGAGCGACTGGACGGAAAACAGGAGATCCGTGGTTCAAATCCCGGCCATGGCATTGAATTTTTCATGTTGACTATCAAATCCTTTTATTTTCAATCATGCAATATACACAGTTGGTGTTACTGAAGATCTCGTCAGAAGCAATTATAATGGATAAGATACAAATAATTACAATGATACAATTCATATTGGATTGGCAAAAAGGAATTTAAAAACTGGAGTGACACTGAAGGAAATTAAATTCGGTTCAGGCAAACTTTTAATTAATTGATGGAAATTAATCATTTCTCCACGCTAGCTGTATATAGGCTAAGGTTTTTGAAGGATAGAGTCAACATGAAAAATTCAATGCCATGGTCGGGATTTGAACCACGGATCTCCTGGTTTCCACACAGTCGCTCTAATCCATTGAGCTAACATGGTCAACGTGCCGTCCTGACATTAAATTCTCCATTTGACTCTTATATTTTCCCGGTAGACTACGAGGGGCTTTCGCATCCGAGATACACTGTTTGTGGCGACTTACTATCATAAGTACTTCAGTCTCAGGCTTCATCATTTAACACTTATTATAATATAATAAAAGAGACCATAAAATATATATATATATATATATATATATATATATATATATATATATATATATAGGACATTACTACGTTAAAAAAACTAGAAAACCCAAACATCAGATATGGCAAATTTACATTTCATCCAAAATACTTCAAAAAACTTGAAAAGATATTTAAGAGCTTCAACATAAAATTAGCCCCTCAGAACAAACACAACATCCACAACTTACTAAACCACCCTCTAAAAAATAGCACACCGAAAACTCAATTATCAGGCATTTACCAAATGAGCTGCCAGGATTGTGACAAGATATACATTGAGATTCAACTGTATCGAGATTCAACTGTATTGGAACACCACAGTGAAGCGAAAAATTATTAAATTTTAGATGAGTCGTATTTCTTACACATCTGCTTCACTTTCGTGTAAGAAATACGACTCATCTAAAATTTAATAAGATATACATTGGTAAAACCAAAAGGAATCTAGGAACAAGAATGAAAGAACACTTCAGAAATATTAAATTCAAACACATGGACAAGTCGGCCGTAGCACATCACTTTTGGTCTGAGAATCACAACATAAAACAAGAAATAGAACTGATCAAACAGGCAAAGAAACCTCTGCAACTACAAATTTGGGAAAACATATTTATTACAAAGAAACAGACCTCTTGATGAATTTTGAAATTCCCGCGGTAGATGACGTCAAACTTACCAGGACATTGGATGGCAGCACGACACCAAGCCAGATGCAGACACCGGATGCATCATCAGTCAACCACAGAACTGACGATAGGAGAGAAGTCCCCAGAAACTAGTGTTCATCAAAAAACTTGTAAGTGGAGAAAAGTATATACAAGGTTGACTCAATTGCCTAATTTTAGTAACAATGGCACTCCACTTTCTGAAATACTTCTTTTTATTCTATATATTGAAGTTTGGGTTTTCTTCAAAGGTAGTGTTGAAATTAAACAATTTTCTTTCATATTTCTTTATGAAGATAACAGCTGATGATGTTAGGGAGATCCTAACGAAACACGTTCTAGGTAAATACTAGCAATAAGTGGAGCATTGAGTATTAGTTTGACTCAAAATTATATTAATTTTGTGCTTCATTGTATCATAGTCCTTACCCATTGGGTTTTAGCAATATTTAGCTGAAAAGTGTAGGTGATTTCTCCATCGTTACAGACATGGCAAACAAAGATTACCAGCAGTTTTATCCAATCTGTTTCCAATACTTTTCTCCCAAAGAAGGTATTGCATCCAAATTAACCTAGGAATTATTCTATTTAATGCTCTTCAAGTACCCCTTCTAAATACAACAGTATTTAGTTTCAGGTAATGTAAGAATCTTGTGAATGAGCAGAAACTACTGCCTAATCAATTAGAAATGCTAACTCTTTTTGTGAGGACAACACAAATTCAAATTTTGAAAAGAAATATTCAACATTTGTAATATTAAAAGAAATAAATAATAGAATAAAATAGTACATAATGCACATTTAGCATGCTTTCAAGCATGTATTGCACTAGAAACATGTGATTTAGATGTTAAAAATATTGTTTTGAAAGTATATTCCTATTTCATGAACTTAATGATTTGTAGAGATGAACTGAAAAGTATGATTGCATCTGTTGAACAAGAGTGCATATGAGTAGGGATCTGAGGCGTCCTGGATTTTAGCCATTTATGTTCTATTGTCCGAAAAGTTTTACCGAGGATGCTAAATGTCTTGGCTTTTTAGAGGTTTATTAGTACTGAATATTTTTACATCTTAAATACACTAAATATCTCTAATTTTATTTCACTTGCATTCCTTGTCATGGATAAATATGTTTATTCATATAATCAGGTAAATATCAACTGAACCGTATGTTTACCATCGGCAGAAGTTGCATTCCAGTTTCTACAGTCGACATAATTTGGCTTGTATCTCATTCTATGTGCGTGCTTTCAAGGTGAACATCAGGATACTAAAGTTATTATTTGGTTTAATTTGTTTCCACTGTAACTGTGAAGTAAATTAAGATGCCTAAGCAAAAGTGTATATTTAGTGATTCTCTTAATGAGCAATTTCTGTTTCTGTTTGTATTAGTAGTACTGGATCTGGATCTAAAGTGCAGTGTAATTTCTGCCACAGTGTGTTTAGCATTAGCCATGGAGGGAAATCTGATATCATAGATCATGTTCAATACAATAAAGTTCAGCTAATGGTACTGTGCTAATATCTCTATTAATTCATTATTTACCCTATTTGTATATCCAACAGGTCTTTTGGCTTTCTGATAACATAATATCATAGTGTCCGGTTTTTTCATTTCAGAATCTGGAATCCCTACATATGAGGTATGTGTCAACTCACTGGTTGACTTTAATTCCAACTGTATTTTATGAGCCATATGTGGAAATGTTTTGACTTACTCAACAAGAACTTGCAATTTGACCAGTCAATAACTGTTGGTGCATATAAAATAATGTATACATTATATGAACAGTTACAAAATAGGATTCCTTGTATCTATTTTACTCAGTGAAAAAGATGATAGTGAAGTTCATGCTGACTAAAAGAGAAAGATTTCTGAAAACTTTATACAATTTCTAGAAGCCACATTAGGTTCTCTAAAAAAAAGTGATTTGATTTCAAGTTTGAAAAATGCTGTTACCCGCAACAGTAATTAAATTATTGTATGGAACAAAGCAAGCATTTCTTCTTGAATCGTTCCACATAAAATTATATGCCTAGTTTCAATGGGAAACTAATTTAAGTCTCACCACTGCATGAGGAAATCCATCAGTGAAGTCACGAAAAGCTTGCATTATCTGATCCCTAGTCTTGGTTGTCTTGAAGTCTTTACTGGACTTTCCATCACTTTTCTTAATACCCTCAATGCGGAACCCAAGTGTTGCTGTAGATGATATAGTTTCCCGCCACACCATATACCTAGAAGAAATAATTACATGCAATGAATCAAGTGTAATTATGTTTGAGAAAAAAAAGTCCTGAAAACATTAATCTTTAAGTACATGCACCAACTTGTGTAACACAAGTACGCGTGTGGTATATTCCATACACCAGCATGTTAAAAGAACAAAAACTATTGGGAAAATCATTAATTAAACATTTTAGATTAGGGCGCCGGGGTAGCGCGGTGGTTTCGTTCGCGGCTCCCGTTCTAAGGGTCCCGAGTTCGATTCCCGGCTCTGGGGTTGGCGATTTTAAGTCGGCCCTATCCACGCCTTCACCTCTGTCTAGCACACGTGAAGTATCCCCTATGCCCAACGTGGTTCGGAGTCCACGGTAAAAACTGTAGGTCCTCTCACCTCACCGCCATCTTCACTATCACCCTATCATCGGAGGTAATGGACACCGCCCTCTGGGTGCCTCCACCTGAGAAATGGGTCCGGTCATCACTTGGTGGGGTGAGGTTACCCCGAAGGCCAAGGTTGCCATGTGGGGAGTGTTAGTAACTAACTAACATTTTAGATTTACCACACATTCATTTGCAATAAAACAAGGTGCTTTTTTGGTAACAGTTACGTAACACAATTTAAATAATTGAGTATTTATTTATTCCTTATAATACATCAATACTGGAATCTAGAATATATAGGTAAATTTAAAATTTATGTGTAAACAACTTGAAGCTGATATTACATATATGGATGTATGAGACAAACATGGCCATTTGTAATTTATTGTAAGTTAATAACCAAGCAGGCCATGTAGATGATGCAGCGAATGCTTTGGTTTATTGGAATTCCAAGTTGTGATGTAGGACCAATCAAAATTGAATATTACAGTAACTTAGCAACAAAACAAAGTAAAGAACCAATGATTTTATTCCTAAATTTTCTTTTTCTAGCTTGGACTCTTGAAGAGAGAAGACGTTTTTTGATGGAAAGGCTTCTTGCAACTTTGAGAAGTGATTGAAGTTTACTGTTTATGAACTTTTATCAAAAGTTTAGAATATACAACGAAAATGTGGCGCGACAATAATTAACTTCAATAAAAAGCTGTTGCATCATTAATAAATAAAAAGGAGAAAGTTAATATAATATAATGTAAAAAGTCGCTCATGTAAAAAAACAAAGATGGCGAGAGAAATAAAAAGAAGAGAAAATTGAAATAGTATTGATCATTTATTTCAAGATTACACAAAAAGTAAAATCCTTTTTGTATCGACACCACGCCTGAGGTAATTTCAAATCTCATCGCTCACCAAAGCTGCCGGAGAGAAGATTACTAGGAATCTTTGAGAACATCTCCTTCACGGCTTTTAGACAAAAGGTTCATCGCTCCCACATCAAGGTAAGGATTGGATTCAACACCAGTTGCCATGCCAAGGAAAGCGAGAAACCTCTCGCGCGTGTAGGGCGTAGACCTCACGACGGGGCGAATCCTCCTTCAGGTATGCTACCGCATGGTGTGGCATAAATCTAACCACCACCCGTGGAGAACCGCTCCAAACTTAGAGTTTTCAGTCCACTGAACAATGGTACAACTGTAATTTAAATCATTTGGACACATCTTCAGCATTTTCTGTTTTGCTGCACTCTAAACAAGTGATTACAATTAGAGAATGTTCTTTTCACACTGATATTTTACATACATTACATGATGTTGTTGTAACCCTGTTCTTTCTTTCACATGAAAAGCACTTTCATCTTACTTTGGCTGGTAGCATTTCCTCTTTTTGCTGTTCTTTTTGCCTTCTACGTTTGTAGGAATAATTGAATATCTGAAGGTAGGCCCTTCAGTTCAACTCTTTCTGTAAGGTGTGGCTTAGTCAAAGATGGTGATAAGGCTTTCAGATAATTTCTTCTGCATTTATGACTTTCTCGATGTTTGCTGCATTATATAGAATCTGATTGTTTATACCTGCTACATTAGCTGTTGGAAAAATATAGCTAAAGGGCATCTCCTTGTTCTTTTTGATACTGTTTAAATGTTTTATAATTTATCCAGTGTTAACACGACCTTTGTAGCTATTATAATCAAACATGTCAGGCGTTTTGGTTTCAGTATCAATTGTAGAATCATTGTGCATAGTAGAAAACAAAATTAGACTGGTTTTCCATATATGATGTAAGAGACGACAGTAGCCTCCTTCTGAAACCTTAAACCAGACATTCCTACTTCTCTTGTTTTATGTGCAAAAACTCCAATGGCAGCTTGGCTTTATTTTTCTTCAAGGTTCCAACCATTAATTTGTCTTTTAAAAGAGCTATTGCCAAAAGGAACTTTTGCAGTTATCACAAGTTATGTTTATGTTTTTTTCTTTCCATGGTTCAAGGTTCAAGCAAGGTATAGGTGTATTTCACTTACTGTAAATCTATAGTGCCATTTTCTGATTCATTGCCGCTTCTCAAAATGAAAATATTTAAGAAAATCCAAGTTTACAATTGGGAATGTTCATTTTTTTCATATACCTGAAGAAGATACTTTTTTTCTTTTATGGTTCCTGGAAGTGAATAGAAAAGCTTAAGCAAGAATGTGACTTTGATAGATAGTCAACATGAAAAATTCAATGCCATGGCTGGGATTTGAACGACGGATCTCCTGGTTTCCATCCAGTCGCTCTAACCCATTGAGCTACCATGGCCAACTTGCCGTCACGATAGTAAATTCTCCATTTGACTCATTTCCCTGGTAGACCACTAGGAGCTCTCACATTCGAGATACACTGTTTGTGGCAACTTACTGTCGTAAGTACTTGAGTCCCAGGCTTCATCATTTAACTTATTATTTTAGTTAATTGATGGAAATTAATCAGTTCTTCACACTAGCCGTATATAGGCTAACATCTTTGATAGAGTCAACATGAAAAATGCAATGCTATGTCTGGGATTTGGAAACCAGGAGATCTGTGGTTCAAATCCTGGCTGTGGCATTGATTTTTTCATGTTGACTATCTATAAAAGACCTTAGCCTGTATACGGCTAGTGTGAAGAAATGATTAATTTCCATCAATTAACTAAAAGAATGTGACTTATTTGTCTTGCACTCTTGTTATTTCTTTTCCAGAGCTAACAGCATATTCTTTCAATTTGTAAGCACAATACTGTATCAGTCACAGGTCACGGTAATGCCATTTTTATAGTCTCTTCCAATAAAGAATTTTGATTAATATTATGTCTAGCTTTAAGACATTACTTTATGTTTTGAATAGATAGTCAACCTGAAAAATTCAATTGAATGGATAGAAACCAGGAAATCCGTGATTCAAATCCCTGCCATGGCATTGAAATTTTCAGGTTGACTCTATTGATTCAAAACCTTAGCCAATACAGGGCTAATGTGAAGAAATGATTAATTTCCATCAATTACTTAAATTACCTTATATTTATTTGCTCAAAATTAATTTAATTCATATGATTTGGTTGATTCCATTTAAAAGCAGTGGTAATCAAATGGAGAGTACAGTATTTCAGATCTATTTTAAGACAATTTGAAGAATGAAAATAAATTAAAAAAAAAAAAAGAAGAAGAAAAATATTCAGCATGGCTTGAACATGCAACCATTGTCGTTGGCTTTACAACTTCCTATGCTGCCACTGAGCCACACTGGTACACTTACTAGCAGTGTAGTAAATGCATGCATATACCAATGAGGCAGCATCAGTGGCACACTGGCCCAAATTTACTTTGGCTTATTGCAGAAAATCTTGCACTCTGAGACATAAGTGTCCTACCTCGAAATGTTCCTCTAACATTCCTTTATAACCCATTAAAGTTGTTCGGTTGAATTCTGAAACACATTGTACCTATGTACAGAAAAATCCCTAATTTGTTCTTATTGATAAAATGTAAATTGATTATCAGACATCGGATTCCATACACCTTAGCAATCAATGTATGTGCACAGGTACTATACAAGGTCAGGCACGACATCAACAAATGTCTGTGTCAACAAGTATACTACGTTACAGCATGCCATCCTTCTCATTGCTTTCGATGCGGGAATTACAGTGAACAACCATGTTCATTCGTAAATTGTCAAATGTGAATTTTCTGTGCCTCTCACTGAAGCAACATAAAAATATTGGGAGAAAGTTTGTGCAATGTCACATGATGTTAATGGTGCATATGAGTAGTACAAATCATTTTCATATGTTTATTTCTTATATTATGCAGCAGTGAAAATCCATTATTTTTGTGTTGATACTGGACAATTCAGTTTTTGTTTGTTATGTAGGTGGTGCATTCTCTATATTGTTAATTTTTGCAGACACCTCCTCGACTGCTTTTAGACAGCTCAAAAGTACATTCTTCAAGCGGTTTAATGGTTGCTGATAATACCCAAGTCTTTTGATTTATAAAATGGAGATTGTCCAATAATTGTTGTGAAAGTAATGCTATTAACACAATATGTCCAACACCTTGCATTCTCTGAAAGGCAGATCTACCTGCTTGGCGAGAAGTAGTTGTAATGAAACTAAAGCTACGCGTTGCGAACCGGACTACCCTTGCATGTTGTCCTCAAGACTGATGTCAGCAGTTATATACTGCGAGACTCATAAACTTCCATATCCCTTCCAAGGTGTACGGGCTCCGATGTCCATTGATTATCCATTTCTGAATTTTGCAAATCTTGTTGAAAGAAATGCTTTTATCACTGCAAAATCACATGCTTCTGTAGTTCAGAGTGTGATCTGAGACAACAAAAAACAAATCAATATTTTTTACTTACATTCTTTTCTCCAACTGAATAAATTATAAATTCTGAAACAATGTGAATTTTGCTAGCCTGAATAGATAGGCTGAACTGTATAAATAGTAACACATATTAAGCTTCAGACACTCTTTAGCCGAGCAATTAAACTATATAAGGATTTCCTTTGCTTAAAGTGTTCAACATTATTTAGCTAGACAGTTTCAACTAGTAGCTACAAAAATTAAGTATGTGGTACCTTTCATTAGACTCGTTACTATTAAAAATGTTACATAAAATGTTACAGTACCTTAACTGTTGACAAGGTTGGTTATCTAACACATTTATGGCTGTATGTGTAATAAATATTTTGTGGAAACGTTGAGTCAGACTGAAAAATTCAGTCTGGCTATGGCATTGAATTTTTCAGTCTGACTCAACGTTTCCACAATTTAGCCTACACACGGCCAGTGTGAAAGAATAATTAATTTCCAATAAATATTTTGATTGAAGTTAAAACTGTGCTATTTATTTATTATTTGTCAATAGACTGCAAAACAGTTTCTGACATTGTCAATTACAATCTAAAAGTTTACAATTATAGGATATAGAGCAAAATCTAAACAGTATAAAAACATAATTATAGATCATCAACTTTGTACAAACATTTATCCATTAAAAAGTATTTTAATTTGTTTTGAAATTGCTTCGTACCATTTAATGCTTTAATTTATGTTGGCAGTCTATTAAATAAAATCTGTCCCATTATAAAAACGTCTCTATCAGTAGATCCTTTAGAAGTACAGTCTCTAAAATAGTCAATGTTGCGATTGGTATTATAATTGTGTACATCAGCAGTCTTCAAATTTACCTTACTTACAACAAAAAGAATTGCTTTATATACATATAGTGAGTATAGTGTGAACATTTTGTTTTGTTTGAAAATATCTACACAAGAATCAGTATTTTTTAAGTTAAAAATTATCCTAATACACCTTTTCTGTAGACTGAATACTCTGTCCAGATGTACCCTTGGACAACTTCCCCATAACTATCTGATGATAGATATACAGAATTTTGAGTGTTTTGGAAACGGCAATGTCAACATACTAAGAGAAAAAGGTAACCTAGCAAAAAATTACAGTAGTATTAAACAGCAAATGTCCACACAGCCTGCTATGTTACGCAGAAATTATTAGTGAAATATAAATATTTCTGTATTTATTTTTAATTATTCATTGATATCAATTATGGAAAATATCAGATAAAATAATTGGCTGTAAATCTTCATGCAGTTTTTATGTACAAAAAACATTTAATTTCGTTTATTTATTTCATACAAACTGCATTGTTGTGCTCTGTTGTACCTTTCATGTTTGTGAAATTGACTCACTTTCTAAATATTGCCTCATTGTCTTCGAAGCAAAGATGTCATACTTAGACATTTGTGCAATTAGAACATGTTTATTATGGCAGTTAATATTAGTATCTTATTTTATGGTTACTATAATAATGAGAAAAGTGCGCTCAGATTGAGCATTAATATACAAGCATACAAGCATTGATATACAAGTATTTTAGTCTGTTATAGATTTTAGTTAATTGATGGAAATTAATCATTTCTCCACACTAGCCGTATATAGGCTAAGATATTTGATGGATAGAGTCAACATGAAAAATTCAATGCCATGGCCGGGATTTGAACCACGGATCTACTGGTTTCCGTCCAGTCGCCCTTAACCTTAGATCCGTGATTCAAATCCCGGCCATGGCATTGAATTTTTCATGTTGACTCTATCCATCATGTTATAGATTTTTTTTTTTTTTTTTTTTTTTTACATTCTATTATATGATAGTTTTTGCACTGTTGACCACATAACACACATTTACAATCCACATTCGGTTCATGAAAGTTTTTGATAATACATATCTTATGGTGAAAGCCGTGAACTGAAAGTCTTTATGGTTACTATACAGGTATAGTACACAAATCTTTGACTTTGTTATATAAAAGATGTGCCTTAGCAAAACTTGTCATTTTTCTTTCTTTTCTTATTTTCTTCTTAGAGGTAGACCGTCATTTATGAAACTAAGCAAATAATTTTTATGGAAGAAACTTGAGTGTTTTTCAAGAACATTAAATTAGGATATTGAGAATTGTGTACAAACTACCAAATTTTAATTAATTCTCTTAATCAACAGGGATAGCGTACAAGAGTTAAAACCTTAAAAAACTGAGATATAAAGTAATTGGGCCTTTATAATAAATAAACCTATGTTTTAGTTCCCATCTAGATATAGCATCCACTTGCTGTATAACTCATTATTTAACTTGATTGTTTGTTTATTAATTTGTAAATATTTAGAATGTCACAACAAACTTTTCTTCACATTAATAAAAGAATGTTCACAAACCTTGGTTTTGTAACACCTTTCAGTCTATGTTCTTCTTCTGTTGGTGCATTGGGATCAATCTGTATCATCTTCTCATACATATCCTGCAAAAAAAGAGCAATTCCTTAAAAGAAACTGAAGGGGAGGAGGAGTAAAATCAAAATCCTTCTCAGAGGGTTGCCTATATTCAATTACTTTGGAGGAAACTATTAATATTTGGGGCTTTTCTCCAAGCCTACCTTCCCTAATTAGTTACACTGCTGCATGGAACCATTACCTAAAATGTATGTACATGAATTTTTGTGTTTCATGTAGACAGCCAAACTTTAAAAATTTGCAAGTGTTTAATAGATAACTTTTATACTTTTTGGCAAAAACCTCATCATTTCAAATTTCTTATAATTATATTTCTCATTCTACTGCAGTAAGCAACACCAGTTAATTGACAAATTAATTTTGAGTGTATTATTTTGTTTATTAACATTACCGAAAATAAACATATTGGTTCAAAACTTTGTTACAGTTATTTTCTCTATCACCTAGTACTCCAGCATAGAAAATTTGGCCTGGAAAGATAGTCAGACTGAAAAATTCAATGTCTTAGCCAGGTTTTGAACCACAGATCTTCCGGTCTACGCCCAGCTACCCTTAACCATTGAGCTACCATGGCCAATATGCCAGCATGACATTAAATTCTCCTGACTCGTGTTTTTCCCGGTAATCCACTAGGAGTTCTCATAAACATATGAGACAACTAACTTAGTGGCAACTTACGGTGTTTAAGTTCTTTAAGGACTAGGCTTTACAGTTCAGACCTCTATTAGGTCAGTTAATAGAAATTAAGTAACAATTTCAAAATTTTCACTGTTCACATTAGTTGGCAAAAATAAATAAACCCAAGAGATTACTTCTCTAGTTGTAGGTAATTTTTAAATTTATCATAGGAAAAAATTATTATAGGAAAATATTTTTTGTTGCAAATAGTTATATTTGTGTAATTATCATAGGAAATTTCTTTGTTTGAGCTTATTAGCATACTCATATATAAAATTCTTGAATTTGAAAATTAAATTAATATAGAAGTTGTAAAGTAGGTTTAATTGTTGTATAAAAGTGTTTTGGTTCTTTACTTTCTTTGTCCAATATAAGTCCATCTGAAATCCCCTTAACTGAATTATGGTGAGTACCAGCTAAAGTAATCTTGCTATCGTGTAGTGGACTGGAGCATAGCATGGTTCACAGCTAATATTGATCCCACCCATGCTGATGCAGATCTGAAGTCCTAAGTACAGGATTGTGTCCACAAGCCAGGAAAGGGAGCGATCCTGCCCAAGAAATTCAACATTCAGGCTGGCAGATACATGATGTTGATCCATCATCTCTCTGTATCAGAGGCCATCTCTGTCATGGTATGTGGTAATGTTGGTTTGTCAGGCTGTAACGGCACTAGGTTATTTTATTATAATCCGCTAAAGGTTCCCCCCCCCCCCCCCAACTGTAGCACTGAGTTTATTGTGTTCATATAATGAAACCTTTATGTACAAGTTATCCCCCTCTGCAACTTTTGTTAATTCAGAAGAACAAAATTCTTAATGCAGTAGCATAAACAGTCTCTGATGGCATCTCAAACCAATTCTGATGTCAGAATAAATGACTGGCTTATTCACTTTCCAGTTCAGTGCACGTGGTTATTGTTTATGAGGAATAATTGATCAATTACTTTACAAAAAGTATGAGATGCTCAATGAATTAAAAGCGAATAATCAGTAGATGCTATCAAGAGTGCTGTTTAATATTTAAGCCACAGGAATTTATTGAATGTTCAACAATATATTATTCACTGGATGCACTGCATTCTAGAAGCAAAAACATTGTTTTCTAGCTACCAAAGGCAAGTTTAAGTTTGCCATAATTTTTGTAATATGGAAGAAAATATTCTTTTACATGGAAGACAACAAATAACAAATGTATTAGAACTGAGCTTGAATACTTTCTGCAAGGCCAAGGATCACATGCACTGAGGTGTCAACTAGTGGAAGAAAACAAATTGTCTATACTGACAGGCATTGTTCATTTCACAGCTCAGCTACGATCATGCAAAAAATGTCAGTTAATAAATGAAGTAATGTGTTTGTGGAAAATCTGTCAAGATGAAGAGCAAAATCAAGTACCATTGAAGTGGATTCATATTAATGTACCAATTATCAAATTTCTGCACGTACACCCCTAAAACTTGTATAATTGGGTAAGGCTTATGTGCAGGCAATACTCCTTATGCACTTGCTGGTTGTGAAGTCAGAAGGAATTTTTAGAGAACAGCTGCGGTTTTGCAAAGTCCTACATAGGAATTTTACTTCTAGCCTAGTTGCTCTTATGATCTGAGGACACTTAACCAGTAGGTCCAAGTTGCACCTTATTTTATGCATTACTAGGAGAGTAGTGCCAGAATAGTCCTTCATTAGTGTACAGGTGGCGTAAGCTATGAGAGCCGTGGTAGTACCTCATATATAAGGTCTTTAAAATGTATGGTGATGCTTTTGTAGCCTCTCACTACTACGCAAGGAATCTGAGAGTGATCAGGAAATGGGTACAGGCAGAGGTGCACTAAAAATCATACTACTCTGAAATAAGCAATGTATCTCTCATTGTTTCATTAAACTAAATGGGCCCTATTATTACTCTGGCACTTATAGCACTCCTACTCCAATTTTCAGGTCTCTTTTTTTGTAATTTACATCCTTTAACTTTTTAAAGTCATATCGGATGATGAGTGGAATGAGTAAAATGATGCTTAAATAGGCCCAGGGTCCATGGAGCTTAGAGTTACCCAACATTCATCTTTTAGGATAAGGGAAAACCCTGGAAAAAAACCTTACCCAGGTAACTCAACCTAACCAAGATTCAAACTCGAGACCTCTTGAACGTGAGGCAGATATGTTACCATCTATGCTACCGAGGCTGGCTTTAAGGTCATAATGAGACATTTTATGTAATAGCACAACTATTTTGAAGACCATTATCGACTATGTTCCAGTTAATTTTTTGAAGTAATTTTTATTTAAACGATTTCGAGGCAGTCACTAAATTGGCACTGATTTTATCTAGTTTATTTTCTGTTAAAAATGTTTCTTAGATATGTTGATCTAATACCAAATCCTGAGCTTCAAATGTATTAATGATTGCTTGAAAATTTTTTCTTGCAGGTAATAGATTTGGACACCTTTTAACAAACTTGTATGCACATGGCGAAGCAGATTCATGTATGAAGTAAATTGACTCTTTCACGGATAAATTGTGCACCATGTTAAGGGTAGCAACTGGCACAATTGAGTAAATGGACATTATGTAGCAATAACAGTAAGACATGGTGCCAATACACCTTCAAGCAGAAATTAGCAGTGTCAAGTCACACTAAGTTGGCAAGGGAACAGCAGAGGAAAGAAATGCTCCAAGAGCATTACCATATACTGTAATGACCCTGTATAACAAAACCAGTATAAAAATCCAAGTATTGTTTCATTTGTACATTATTTTCATTTTAGTTTTCAAGATTTTTATAGCCTGCCTTGGTAGCATAGATGGTAGCGTGTCTGCCTCACGTTCAAGAGGTCCTGAGTTCGAATCTTGGTCATGGTGAGTTACCTAGATACCGTTTTTTCCGGGGTTTTCCCTTATCCTGATAGATGAATGTCGGGTAACTCTAAGCTCCATGGACCCCGGACTTATTTGAGCCTCACTTCACCCATTTCATTCATCGTCTGATATGATTTAACGTCGGAGAATGTAAATTTAAAATCTTTATGTGTTTTTGTAATACTCTTACACAGATCAATTTTATAATACTTATGGTTTGTAATTCACTGTAATTTATGCAACATATAAATACAGTTTGCACAACTCTTTTCTTGGTAATTTAACAAATTTAGGAGGTTTCATGTCCAGGAAAAGATAAGATGTTGCCAAAGAATTACATACTTTCCTGAGCTTGGGCTTCTCCTTTGCCTTAGCCAGTTCTTCCTCCAGATAGGTTCTCACACCAATCTTGCAGTCCATTACACATGGTGATGTGAAATCCCCTAGTAAATCTTGCAGCTGCAAATATACTGCTGGAATGAAGTGAAGGAATATAACTTCCACTGTAGTTTTATTAAATATAGAAATTACTTGTAGTGTTTTACTTTTAGTCTATTATACAAGCAAGTTTTATATTGCAAATATTATATTAATATGTTATCTATGTAGGACATATTTTGGCTATTTATTTATAAAATGCAGCATTAATTGTGTTACTCAGCGCAGAAGGTTTGCATTAGCTTATTTGTAGATAACGGAGTAACTACACTTACTTCACATACGTGCTGTACAGGACATTTATGTAAGCACAATAATAGCACTACCAATCCATGTGCAATGCTAAATGACCCTAGTAATATGCACAAACGATACTTCTGATTGATAATACACATCATAAATGTTAAGAACAGCAGGATAATCAGAGAAGAAAGATGCTACCCTCCTGAATCAAAACTTTTACTGCTGTGTAGGTATGTGTGAGGAAATTATGAAGGCACAGCACAGCATTACAATTAGAAATGGTTATTCTCTGTATGCAACTGCAAAGCACCTCATTTGGTAAGCGCTGTTATTGGCAGTCTTCAGCCTTGAAATCAATCATTCATTAATCCTAATTAAATTACCAATAAACCTATCAGGACTTGGTATAAGTGCAGAAGATCTTGCAGAGTTATAGTTACTGTCACACAAACACTTGCACATGCAGTTTCTTTTTTTGTAAAATGCTTCATTTATACTCTAAGAACTCAAAATGAGTATTTTCTATGACATCTAATTTTTGAGTGGAGAAAATACTTCCTCTGCTCTAGCTAAGCAGCAGGAAAGTAGAAGGTGGAGTAATTTTGGTGGGCTACACATGAATGGACTAGCAAGTGATGAGTGAACTATTATTGTGGCACATCAACTTGACAAATTTTCAAACACATGGCTTGCATGGCGCTACAACTTATAAAATATTACAAATAGCAATAAAACTACGAACGAAAGCATTTATATATTTTTGTTTTACCAACTGATTCCTGTATAGATAGGCAACATGAAAATTTCGATGCCATGGCCGGGATTTGATCCACGGATCTCCTGTTTCCGTCCAGTATATATATTTGACTTACGATAGCAAGTCGCCACAAACGGTGTATCTCGAATGGAAGAGCCCGTAGTGGTCTACTGGGGAAATATACAAGTCAAATGGAGAATTTAATGTCAGGACGGCACGTTGGCCATGGTAGCTCAATAGGTTAGAGTGACTGGATGGAAACCAGGGGATCCGTGGTTCAAATCCCGGCCATGGCATTGAATTTTTCATGTTGACTAGCTATTAAAGACCTTAGCCGATATACGGCTAGTGTGCAGAAATGATTAATTTCCATCAATTAACTAAAATGATTTCTGTATGCTCTTAAAACTAGTGTATTCCAACTCCTATGCTGTTTATGTATATTGCAAGAAATGCTTGGTGTTCAATGTGTCTCTGGTGTGTCTTGCAAGTATATACAAGCAAATAACGACTGTGGAAGACTCCTACCCAATATGGTGAAAGTTTCAAAATAACAGATATAAAACATTGTTAGTGAAGTTTCTATTCTGGGATATATCATAAATGATGGGTTCTTCCATACATCTCATTAACTGTACCTAATTGTACATACATGGGCTGGTTGTCTACACCATATCTGGCCAAAGTTAGTTGGGGCTGCATAAATTCCTCGGTTTTCTACTATCAATCGAAACTAAGAGCTGTTGAATGGTATGCAATAGAAATGCCCAATTATAGAAAAACATTGCATGTAACAGACCTAGCAGAATCAACTTAACAATAAACAGTAGTGAAAAATCTCCAAAAATTCCTTAAAAAGATTCACAGGTTGTTGCCAATTATTGATTTTCAATGCAGTAGAAAAACTCAGGTACTACTAATAGATCCTTCACCCAACAGAGGAATTAGTGTAGGTACCATGCAACTTTGCATCACCAATATGCAACTTCGACATTTCTGCACAAAGTCTTAACAAGAATAAACAAAGCAAACATATTTCAGGACAAACCAGCTAGTTTAGAACAAAGTTTTGAAAACATTAGCTATTAAATACGTAAAATATGAAGCTATTAACAGTGAAGCAAACAAATATATACAAACATAATAATGTGTAACATAAAAACTTCACTTATCTTATTAGCCATTGTTTAAAGCCACTCAACTTAAACCAGACATGCCATGTTGTGACCCACGGTGCCATTCTCTTACTCTCCCAACCCTCCGCCACCGTGTGTTGCGGGTGGTCGGACTTTACGGCGACATAATGCTAACAGAATAAACGCTCCTTGGACAACAGGTAAAGAGAGGAACAAAACGGGGGCAGGATTAAACCTCGTATTTCATCCATTAGAATTTCTTACTTAGACTAGTAGTAAAATATTAGCATTTTCTTGAGAGAAACAGTAAATGGTAGTGAAGGGCGTGGCTTGTTAACGATTTAGAACATTTTACAATAAAAATAGCCCTACGTTATGACGTATAAATAGAGAAAAACACAAAACTATGGGAAGCGTGAATCCATAGTGATTTTGGGAACCAATTAATAAATATTCGGAAGCCACATTAATGGTCAACATATGTAATGTAATTTGGAAGTAAGGAATAAATTACTGTACTTGTTTTGGTTGTACACCAATGAAAATGCATATGTGCTTACAAAAATAGAAGAAAAACCGTGCACAAAAATATTGATTTACTTAGGTTCAGTTTAACACAGTAACAGGGTCGAAAACATGACAATACTGGGGGATGTAAATAATAAAAAAAGAACACACAGTTCGAGGAATATTTCCGCGGCAACTTAAGGCTAAGTACACTTTAGAAAATGAGTCACTTTCGGTCAGATTCATATATAAATTCGGCATTGAAAGAAGTGTGAAATCAGCGTAAAATCTCCGAAATTAGTGGCAGGTCGCGGTAGTACAAATAGAGAACGGTTACACAAACGAAGTGACCGAAAATTGTAACAATAGAAAGGACCAAGAATATACCCAAGATGAAAATAAACTGGGACTAATTCCAAGTGTATTTGAAAAAAAAAAAGCTTTAAAAGAGAATTGAGGTGATGTTCCTAGAAAGCTAGAAAGCTAGGTACATCTTTTTTTAATTTACATCCTCCAACGTTAAGTCATATCGGACGATGAATGGAATGGGTGAAATGATGCTCAAATAAGCCCAGGTCCATGGAGCTTAGAGTTACCCGACATTTGTCTTTCAGGATAAGGGAAAACCCCGGAAAAACCTTATCCAGGTAACTCACCCTGACCGAGATTCGAACTCGGAACCTCTTGAACGTGAGGCAGACATGCTACCACCACGCTACCGAGGAGGGCAAGCTAGGTAAAGTCTGTCTACTCAACGCAAGTGCACGGCGGCCGCTTTCTTTGAGGAACCCTCATAATCGTTTTACAACATGGACCCTCCTCCTGACGGTCCTCTCTACAAGGTTGCAATATTTTAACATCACCGTCTTGCACCTAATGAAACAGAACGACTGGAAGTTGGAACTTTGGCAACTGAGACTCCACGCGGAGTAGACATGCAACTGTAATTTTCAGAAAATCGGGGTTGCTATTGGTCCCCAACGCCAGTGTTCCATTTCTGAAGTGTGGAGATAGATTTATGACGGTCATTAGTGGGCGGGCGGCTCAGGTTCCTTTGACTCGGAACTGCACATGCGTTAAGTAAACGGACTTTACATAGCGTAGTATTTTTCTACATGTGGAACCTTAGTTTGGACACGTGGCCCACAAAAAGAGAACGTCCTTGGCACCAGGAGCACGCTGTTTGCCGGCGGAGTAGGAATTTCATAGCTCTTTAAATTAACCCTTCATCCCTGTTACCTTGATATCTTCCATTGATTGGAGTAGAGTAACTTTCCCATGTGGAGTAAATCACGTGATAGGAATTAACTTTCTTTACTACTGCGAACACTTAGTTGTGATATCGGTCAAATTTTAAAATGACATAGGTATGCATAGAGAGGAGGAAAAGTGAAGCAGAAATATAACTGGTTAAAAATTGTGCAATGCAGGGCAAAGCAATTCCCCGTAATATGGCCACAAGCCCAAACGAAAGCACTATACAATTCAGCATGGAGTTCATTCTGGTGTAGTGATAATTCTCACTTCCAGTCTTATCATCACTTCTATTTCACACTCAAGAAAATGAAAAGGGCATCATTAAACATTCGCATCGCTCCCCCTATTTTCCAATTTCTTTTTCGATAGCCTTAAATATTAGAGGATTCTCAAATACCCTAAGACGAATACAATCAATGCTGAGGTTATAGAAAAATCAAGCGGACAGGCTTCCTTTAGTAGTAACTGAGGACTACACCTGGATAACAAGGATAGCGTCTTGAGTTCGAACACATTATCTGCCTCACGTTAAAAGATAAGGGGCTACCGTGTTCGTAAAGAACATGGACGTGAATTGTCGTTGCATAATTCATTTTACAGCCGGATGCAGACACAATTGTACAACGTAACACATCCATCAGTGTTTCGTTTATTTTTCTTCAGTTACGCTCTTGTAACTGTGGCGTCTATTTCTCATATCCAGTAATAAACCAGCTGCACTTTGAAAAGCTAACAATCGCAACTGCTCCCATTTAAAACAAAAACTCAATTGTGGCAAGTTAACGTTAGTAATGGAATGCTGCATCATCTAGCTTGCGGGTATTTCGTAACATGGCTTCTTTCATGAAAAATGGTTATTGTATATCTACTTACATTCTAGAACCGATTGTGTGGCTTTGTCGGATGCTCAGAAGAAATGACAGACTTCTATTTAATAATAATAATAATAATAATAATAATAATAATAATAATAATAATAATAATAATAATAATAATAATAATAATAATAATAATAATAATAATAATAATAAGGGTGATCTTTATGCTTCGGGCGTTTTCTTTCATTTTTACAAACATGGCAATTTTAATATCTGCATTTTTCTGCTGTCTGATTCGCTTTCCACTCTAAGATACTCATTTTAAAATCATCGCAGTAAAACTAAACTTTAATTTTAAGAACATACTTCTTTTGATGGATAGAGTCAACATGAACAATTCAGTGCCATGGCCGGGATTTGAACCACGGATCTCTTGGTTTCCGTCCAGTCACTCTAACCCATTGAGCTACCATGGTCAACGTGCCGTCCTGACATTAAATTCTCCATTTGACTCGTATATTTCCCCGGTAGACCACTAGGGGCTCTCGCATCCGAGATACACCGTTTGCGGCGACTTACTATCGTAAGTACTTGAGTCCCAGGCTTCATCATTAACTCTTATTTTTTAAGTTAATTGATGGAAATTAATAACTTCTTCACACTAGCCGTATATAGGCTAAGGTTTTTGATGGATGGAGTCAACATGAAAAATTCAATGCCATGGCCGGGATTTGAACCACGGATCTCCTGGTTTTCGTCCAGTCGCTCTAACCACTTCTAGTGGTCTGCCGGGGAAATATACGAGTCAAATGGGGAATTTAATATCAGGATGGCACGTTGATCATGGTAGCTCAATGGGTTAGAGCCGGAAACCAGGAGATCCGTGGTTCAAATCCCGGCCTTGGCATTGAATTTTTCATGTTGACTCTATCCATCAAAAACCTTAGCCTATATACGGCTAGTGTGAAGAAATTATTAATTTCCATCAATTAACTTACATACTTCTTTTGTTTTAATTTGTTGTACCGATGGGATAAATACCATTTCGACAAGATAATAGATGTACTCATTGTGTTAGCTTTCAGACATGCTAGCAGAATTAACATGGCATTTTAATGGGTATTTGCGAAAATATTCCTAAATACTTTGTATTTTAAGAGGCTCTTAATTTAAACTAACATTTACCTTTATTTTGTACAGTCATCAAAGAATTTTAGTTGCGTCCATAAATGTTGCTGAAAGTTTTATATGTGGATAGTTTTCTGTATCACTTCCGACATTTCTAGTTCTAAATAAATAGCCAAATGCGTCCAGGAGTATTTTCTGTTTACAAAAAATCGTAACAAAATACTCTTCGGTATGTTTTCTGGCCCGGATCTTTTGCATCATGCCACTATTCTTTATTCCGTTCTTAGACTACTGGAAGATGACTTTCTGAATAAATTCAGGAATATGAAACTATCAAGCAGTAGCTAATAATTTTGGCTTTATGCGAAATATATTAAATAAGTAATACTACAGTTAAATGCGGCATAATAGTCCTCTATTGAAACTTGCAAGCATTAACGTAAGGACAGTTCCAAGATCTTCTATCATACACATACTTTTAACCATTGGTTTGCTAACGGATATAAAATATTACACTAATGATAGCGTAAATACAAAACTGGAGGATTGTTTTGGATATATGCACTGAATCTAAGGTTGTTTTCCTACCTCTAATAAGCGCTCATACTTTAAACCAGAAGATATTCTCGAGTAGATTTAGTGCTTGTTAGATCTTTTCCTTTATTCAAAAATGTTCAGCGGCAAAATGTAAAGGAGACGTTTGGCACGCATTTGCTTATAATTTGGCAAGATAATTCACGCTTGAGGGGTGCTAATCCAAGCGCAATGATCTACGATAGTTGGGTTCGACATGATACCGTAAGAGGGACACAATAAAAATGCCAGTTTTTTTTGTTTTTTTTTTTTGTTTTTCAGGCTAGTGACCATAAACCTCTCACCTGAAATGAAGCCAAGATGCATATTGACAAGCATGGCAACATTTTTTGTCTTTTTTGTTTTACTAAAAGGAGGGTCTTTTATGATAATTTATGAATAATAATTTTACAAAGTCTATCGCCGATGAAAATGCCTCAGTGTAAACGTTTCTAAAAACAGCGAAATTTTATCAACTTCAGTTTCGGTTATTTAATACCTAAGGCAGCGAAATCTTCTAGCGTTTATTTATTTATTTATTTATTTATTTATTTTTAGGTTTTCCACTTTACAGCAGTTCACCCTTTTCCACAGATTCCTGTCGTTCCATTGTCCTTCTTCCAGTCCCCTCTTCTTCCTATGACCATATATTTCCTCGTACTACGTTCTTCTGCCTGGTACTTCCCACTTTAGGACTTGTTTGGGCCACCGTTCTTCCGGCATCCGTTGTAAATGTCCATACCACTGTAGAGCTCTACTGGACATTCTGTCTAACAGTTTCCAGTGCGTCCATTTCATGTCTAATGTAGGTGTTTCCGAGATGTTGTAACCTTGATACCTATCCTCATACTTCTTCCAAGTCCATTCATTTCTGTCGCTAATATTCTTTTCTGCATTCCTCCAGTTAATGCCCAACTTTCGGAACCATATGTAATTATACTTATTATTGTTTTTAAAATTTGTTTAGTCTTTCTAGTCAGATTCCTATTCCATAAAAGACTGTTCAAACTTCTACTCGCCTTCCTTGCCCAATTTACCCTATTGATAATATCTTTATCACAAGTGCCATTCTTAACTAGTACAGATACTAGGTACTTAAATTATTCGACCCGTTTAATTACCACATCATTTACTTGCAGATCTTTCGAATTTCCTCCTATTACCACATGTTCTGTTTTAATGGCATTTTTTTTAATCCGCCTACTTCAAATGCATTAATTTTCTAATCATATATTCTATATCATCTTTATCCTGTCCTATTATAGTAAATGTCAATAAGCTACCATTGATGTTTAGTCCCATTCCCCTACATGACTTATTCCAAATTAAAGGATACAAATTAAAGCCGAAACACCTGCTTTAGGTATAAATGAAAATCGTGCTTTTTTGCCGAAGAAAAGATGGCCCTCTTCTTAGACTTTATCGCTCCAAAGTTCGTCATCTATTTTGTTTGGCTTTTTTCGATCATAAACAATATGATATTTGGTCACGAATGCTGCATCCCTGTTAAACTTCAGAACTTTCCCAAAATAATTTTCTTACAAAGAGAGACAATCGTGGAAATCGGTCTGAAATTAATAAAATTTTGCGAATAGGACTGTGAATGCATTAGTAGTCAAAATATTCTACAAGAATGGTACTGATAGTTTCTAGTAGTAAGAGATACAATAAATGAGGATAAACCAATTTTATTCTTCTACTATTCTATTTTATTCTTCTAAGTCTTGAGATAAAGGATACAGTCCCCATCTTCGCAGGTGACGTGTCCTTTGTACTCTGGAACATACGGCCTCAGTACATCCTTCATCAGCACCTGGAAGCACAGCTCCTCCTTGGGACATAGCTTCTTGAGGATGGTCCCTTGTTCGGGACCCGCCTTGAAGTTTCCTGTAACATTAGAGGATTTTCTAATAAACAATTAAGTTTTAGACGCTTGAAGAGCACAGTATTAACATTTTATGGAAAACATGACAGCAAAAAAGTGTTATTTTGTTCGTTCTGTTTTGTATTACTTTTATTACGCATGGCTTATGATTATATGTGCATAATAAAAATAACTAAATAAAAATAGCTAGAATGCTTAAAGGTGCGCCGAGTGTATCCCGGCGTTCTCGTAGCATTTCCTTGTTTGTCGCCGCGTTGCAATACTCTCTGGCCTGGCTCGCTCTGCATTTCTGAGACTCCCCTTTACCGGGAGTCGCTGCCGCTTGCTGGTTGGTGATCGAGAGGAGCTCCTGGTGGGGTTGTTGAGCGTGAGCTGGGCAAGAGAGAGTGTGTTCGTGGCTGGTGCCTCACGGGACCTTGGTGTTTGTGCTATTTGTTGACTGGGTAAGTTGCGACCGTTTTATGCCTTCCTTCAGGGGTTTTATAGCATAATTATAGTCAATTAAGTTGTTATGTTTTCCGGATCGTAGTTTCCCTCCGTCCTTAGTGTCTACTAGGTGGATTTAACTTTTATAATTGTTTCTGCTGTGGTGCCACACGTTTGTATATTTATTGCAACTGTACCGTGAATATCGAATTTTTGATCTGCCTGGTGCAAGATCCAGTTAATTTGGGGAGAGGGATTTCTGAAAAGCTTGGCCGTCTAGGTGTAGATATCCAATGATATAATTGAGATAGGTTTTATATTGAATTTGTATATTATATTTTATATAGAATATTATATAGAATTTGTATGCAGAATTTTTATACAGAATTTAATAGAATTTTATATGAATTTGTATGGAATTATGTTTTATAACTTCCGTTTTGTATTTAGTGTAGTGCAGTTACCACTTTGCTTTTTATGCCCTTTTTTTGTTGTAATTTACGTCCTCTAACGTTAAGTCATATCGGACGAATTTATGCCTGTTATTAACTACATCTCCCCATTTCATGTTTGGAAGGTTTGCCATAACATTCGCCATAAGGTCTCCCCCGTTTGATTTGCTATAGACGAGATTTCCATTGTTATTTAATTTTTCTTGAATACTAGCCGAATACTAGCTGTTGTGTTAATCCTGTAATTTATTTTTAGGTTATTCAGTCTTTATATGGGCAGACGAATATAGTGTGTTTATTTTGAAGTGATCTACAATATTTAGTCTCATTAGTTTGTCGTTACCTTTTGTGGAGTTTATTTCCTTTGGTATTACGTAGAAGTAAGCTTCCTAAGGAAGTAACAGCCCCCCCCCAAAAAAAAACTCTGGAGTTGATTAGGCATAATATGTTTATGATGTGGACCTAGTTCAACAAATACTTTTGATAGAGTTAACATGAAAAATTAAAAAAAAAAAAAAAAAAAAAAAAAATAAACATGTTACCTCTATCTGTCAGAAACAATAGCATATATACGGCTAGTGTGAATAAATGATTAATTTCCATCAATTAACTAAAATAAAGACTTATTATATCAGGGAACTGGTTGTTTATACATTTACACCCGTTCTCCTGTGTTCCTTCCCAAAGTGAGAGAACCCACTTGTTTACATCCTTACGTTATTTGTGGTTGTTTGTGGCTTACACAGTCGTAAGGGGGAGGGGGAGGGCACAAAGGTATAATTGATTACGGCTTTTAGTAATAACGATTTTTAAAAATTAATAAAGCAATCTACGTAACACAAAACTCGCAGTCTATTTCTGTCATCATGTTTCACTAAAACTTCAACGTTCTATGCTTGCAAGAAATATCTAAATCAACATGAAAACAAGAACTGCCTTCTCGCTTAGAAATATCTTTTAATTAAAAGGTTTGGAAACAATTCTGAATCAAACTTCACAGTTCATATAATCGACATCATCTAGTTTGACCAATCTAATATGGAGCACTCTCACGATTTTGTTCACTTAATACAAATTCATATATACTCCTCCACAGGAGTGAAAGTCTCCGAGGGGCGAGACGCAGGGGGTTGGCCGAAGGTCCCCACACCCTCCCTGGACAGGTTTATGACACCCCATGTCAGTACAGTTATAGACCATTCAAAAACATTCTGACGGCTTCTACTTTTGTGAATGAATCTTCTCGGCTTTAATGTACAGAGTGAATAGGGCGCAAGTTTTTTTTAACGGTCTGCTCCCTGTATAGCAAGCGTTCTCTGCCACATACATTCGCCGTCCTTGTCCCACAGCACATTCCTTACAGGGATTTTCTTTGCGTTGCTATACTATACCTACTATTTCGCTTACCTGCACCTTGTATGACTAATTAAGAGATACTCTTTTGTCTACAGCACACCACTGGCAATTTAATGTTTAACTTGGCCTCACACACGATGTAAAACCAAAACACGACTTTTTATATAGTAAGCCAGTGGTTTTTGGAAATGGACCCATGCGAAAAAAAAGAATTGCACATTTTCTAAGATGTTTTATACATGCCGTATCGCAGTTCAAGATCAATGCGGGTGGCCGAGGTCACTGGGCAACAGATACTTCAAACACCGCAAAGATCATCCTTCCTGCCTTGAGCTCATTTTATTGTTATTGTTTTTTTAATTTTAAGATTTTTCTCATAAATCTATGCCTAGAACTTACCTCCCTCTTTCGCCATAAACATTTCATTTATCACCACTGACCACCGTATATAGAAGAAGCAACATGCACTGAACATTAGATCATTGCAGTTCAATATGAACACATTTAAAGGATGTAACAATAACCGAAATGGTGCGAAAGTAATTTGATACAAATAGCGCATTCCAATCAGCCATGTGTTCTACCCCCCTTCCGAAATACGAGAGGCGCTCAAGTTATAACACCTTTTTTTTTTTTGCAGGACTGGGACCAGATAGAAACTTCTGTCCCCCCTTTTTTTTTAATACACGTGGACTCTTTGTGAATGCATGACAGATGGTAATACTGTACAGTGCATAGACCTCTAGTGACAGCTACGAGAGTTAGGACTGTTTAAGATACTTAAAATAGCGACGTTTTCATTGCAAGGACAACGTGTAATAATTTGTTTACTCCATTTTCGTGGTGTGACCCCTATTGAAGTCCATTGCCAGTTGAGTGAGGCATGTGGTGATGGTACCATGGATGTGTCTAATGAGAGGTCCTTTGTGCGACAGTTCAATGAAGGCAGAACATCGTGTGACAACAAACCAAATCGCCTCCAAAATTGGCATTTCCGTGGGATCTGTGCACACAATCCTGCATGAAGATCTGAAAATGGTCAATCGTCGATCCTCCAAAACAACGTACTCCACTCGCTGTATCATGTCGTCAGACCGGCAGGTGTGTGAGGCTGAGTCTCCAGCAGTACACATACCAATTTCAATTCCAACAAAAATCTGTACCCTATATCAAAAATTAATATTACAAAGGGCTTGGAATGTAATCAGTAATACTTCTGGACATAGTTGAAACTATTGACAAAATTTGGCCTGAAGCCTTGCTACTCAAACTTACTTCAGTGTAATTGAAAACCTATAAAGATACAAGGAATGACTGGAATACATTTATGTCTTATAACGTGACACTCAGTATACGAGGCAGCTCCATAAAATAAGGTCTCCAATTTTATTTAATATAGAAAACATGTATATTGTCAATGAATGCTACATTGATGGAAAGGCGGAACTTACAGCTATTTTTCAACGTAATCACCATTGCGATCGATGCACTTTTGCATGCGCTGTGGCAGTTTTTGTATATCCTTGTCATAGCACTCTCCCGCCAAGTTGCGCAGGTAGCGCTCAACCTCGTTTTTCAAATCATCGCCGGTCTGGATATGTGTTCCACCCAGGTGTGACTTCAACTCAGGAAACAGATGATAATCACTAGGTGCTAAGTCTGGACTGTAGGGGAGCTGGGTGAGGATGTCCCATCCGAACTGGGCCAGGAGATCAGCCTTTGCATGTGCAATATGGGGACGAGCGTTGTCGTGATGAAAAATCACTCCCTTCGTCAACATTCCCCTCCTTTGATTTTGAATGGCATGTTGCAATTTTTTTAAAGTCTCACAGTAGCTAGCGGCGTTCATTGTTGTGCCGGTAGGTATAAAATCGCACAACAATACACCTTTTCTGTCTCAGAGCACACTGGCCATCACTGCCGGCACAAAATGTCTGTTTGAACTTTCGCGGCTTCGGCGAATTCGAATGCCGCCACTGACGAGAACGTTCTTTAATTTCTGGTGTTGTATAGTGCACCCAGGTTTAATCGCCAGTGACAATTGACTTCAACAATTCCTCGCCCTGTTCTGCATAGCGCTCCAGGAATCGGTGGGCCGCTTCAACATGTTGCCGTTTATGGTCTTCGCTGAGCATTTTGGGGACCCACCTCACACACACCTTGCGATAATGCAAATGTTCGATCAAAATCTTGTCAATTGTAGTCTTACTGACTTCAGGGATAAGTTCGCACAGCTCGCGAACTGTCACACGCCGATCTTTAAGCATTTCTTGCTCCACTTTTGCAATTGTTTCGGCTGAAACCGAAGGCCGACCAGAACGCTGTTCGTCATGGACGTCTGTACGTCCGTCTTTGAACTCTCTGACCCACTTTCGAATGTTTCTGACGTCCATACACTGTGACCCATAGACTTCGCATAACTGACGAATTTCAGTGGGGATAGTGCCCTTGGCACTCAAAAAACGGACCACTGCACGGAACTCGCACTTGGTGGCGGAAGTGATAGGAAGCTCCAACGTAAACGGCTGCCCAGTCAAGACTAATGGTTGCAACGAGTTCGTTGTGGTGGGGATTTGAAGGGGTGAAACCAGGCTACACCCTTTATTGCCAGATCTCGCGTAATAGCGTTCCTCACGGCTCCAGCGCATTGGAGACCTTATTTTACGGACACGTCTCATACTTTCAAAGATTTCGAATTTGAGCACTTGATTAGATCTTCGTGAGTCCGGCCGCGCCGTGGCTCAGTGGTTAGACCACTTGGCTCTCACAAAGGCGGCCCGGGTTCGATCCCAGGCGACCGCAAAGTGAGATTTGTGGTGGACAACACCGCGCTGGGGCGGGTTTTCTCCGGGATCTCCGGCTTCCCCCGCCATCTCATTCCACCTGTGCTCCATCTTCATCTCATGTATCATTAGTGTCATCGCCTGCGGTGCCGTATGTAGAAAAAGCGGGCGTTAAACACTACACATTTCATTTCATTCCTTCGTGAGTTGCCAAAAACAATCTAACGCTTAATTAATTTTCCCCCCTTCAGATCTGCTAGTATGTTCATAGTGAATGTTTTCATTCTCTGAAATTTGGAGCATTTCATAGCTTTTACCTACATTCTGTGCACATGGTTTATTGCAATGCAATAGGCACAGGAGTTATTAGACACACTGTATCTTTACTTTTGTTACTAATACATCAGGTGCTTGGATATTTATGGCTTGTCACGCTGGATGCGAAACTTCCTTAATGATACACACATCAGAAAAATAGATCGAAATGGATGTATTGCTGTGATTCATCAGTAGAAATGAATTTATTTAACACGGTCTGCATAAAAACTTGTTACTCTTCCAATTACTGTCTTATGGCTCGTCGTATACATCAAACCGCTACTGGAGCGATTTTTTTACGTCCACTTCCTGCAATCCAGTTTTCATTATTAAGAAGCCCAGGTGGAATATACGTTCTTTTCCTTGTGATGTGAAGAACATTTAGGTGAATGTGCTGTTTTGCATTTTCCAGTTTAATTAAGGAATTTCTCGAATAGTTCCAGTCTTCGGCACTACATATTAATGCAGTTGAAGTTCATCTAAAGGATAATTAGTGGTAATAACTTAATATTTTACTCTCATTTTATATCTACTTAAAATACAACTTAAATAACAACACAACAGTGCGTAACAAAAATAGTATGCAAGCTTAAAACAACGTTCTTGCTGTTTTTATCCACCTCTAACAGATAAGTATTGAAACTGACTAAAATTTAAAATTAGAATTTCAAATCTATGCATCCAGACCAGGAATAAAAAGCTATACACGTTCTCGCATAATTTTCCATATTCTTAATAACCTTATTCTTGTGTCTCGAGGTAGATATTTGTAGAAATGGTCTAATTACATACTTCATGATAGATACAATGGGAGTAGGAGAATACAGTAAGCTTAAGAGATAGTCAAATCTTTCAATAAATGGTAGTTATGTAATGCTTTGAAATTACATGTCCAAGGTATTAAGATTTCATTACGGAGGGGATTCGGTACGTAGGCCACCATGCTGGGCCCATGGTTCCTATGCCCCCAAGTGCGGCACCTCCGGGAGGAAGGATGAGGCGAAGGAGACAGACGGCGGCCCATCCAAGGAGCCACGAGAATACAGAGGGCAGGATCCCTACAGTTTACTTGGATACAGCCTTCCCTCGACAGGCCAGGGCAACGAACTCACTCCCCTACAGCGGGACGGCAACGAGCCCAGCAGCTGAGCCCTAAAGTTGCCAGGCAGACGATCCGAGCCCCATAGGTCCCTGGCTGGCGGTCCCGAAATGGTCCCAGCAGAGGAGCTGAGACCGGCAACCGAGCTATCGGAGTAGGAAGTAGTTTTCTTCAGAGCATATCACGCCACGCACCGCCGAGATTCCCGCCGACACTTCTACCCTGAACGAGACCATCAGATGAGAGATGATGTGAAATGATAATGGAGATGAAATGGAGGGACAGAAACTTGGGGTTGTAATTAACCAACCCAGCATTCGCCTAGTGACCCGGGAAAACCCCGAAAAAAACCATGAGGCAGGTATGTCGGCCACGGGAATCAAACCCAGGCCTCCTGAATGCGGGCTACAGACGAAACCGCCTGAGCCATCCCGCTCGGTTTCCAAGGTATACTAAAACGAATAAGAACTTTCCATTTTAATAATACAAGCATTGCACAATTCAAAAAATAACTAGAAATATCTAGAAATTATTAACTCCTCGACATAAATTGAGTGTTTTAACTATATACCCACATTTTTGGCTTGCAAGACTCTTTCGGATTACAAGTGACGCAAAATCATTCAAAATGAAGAGGACTGCAGAAGCTATTCTCATAAAACTCTAGATTTAGCGTATTTCAACTGTCGTGAATCTATCTCAAACATCCGATATTTCAATAAAAATTGTTAGGTTAAGTACTTTTTCGAATTACTGACTCACCTTGATGTTATTGTTATACATTTTTATTATAAAAATTACACTTGAAAATAGCATAGAAATACACAAAATGAGAGAGTTCTACAATAGTACATTACCCAATAATTAAAACTACTGAATATGTGGACAAAACTGACAATAAATTGAAATAAATACAAACACAAATTATAAGAACGAATAAGAAATGCCAACTCAAAGTGCTACATTAAATTCAAAAGACAAATCTACCTATACATAGATATAAACGTTAAAAACTTTCTTTCAGTTCTATTATTTTACCTGAAACAGTTTACAATCACGTTTATAGGAGCAATTATTCTGACTGAGTGGATATTTCTTTCTGGTTGTTAACACCAGGGCTGATCAACAGACACTTGATTTTTTCCTGTAGCTTCCGTGATATTTTCGTATCTGTAACATAAATATTTGAAAATAGCGGTTATTTATGTATAATGTCGGTAGGCGGCATCGCTCTCGTATTGGTAGATTAGTAGTACCTAATGCTCTATTTTGTAGACTCTACGTGCATTTTGCATACCAGACTGTGGAGCTGACACGAGAGGAACAGTACAGCGCAATCAAATTCTGTTTTCGTTTAAACCATATAGCCACCGAAACTTACGAAAAGCTGAAGCAAGCGTACAGTGCAAATGCATTACCTCGTGCAACAGTGTTTAGGTGGTTCAAGGACTTCAAAGAAAGGCCGACTTGTCAGTGTTAAGCAAGGTGGGCCTGGTGTTTCGGCTTCTCCTGTGACTGAAGTCAACTTCAACACAGCTGCTGTGACTGTCCGAGAGGAGCGGCGTATAACATTACGTAATTTCAGTGAAGTGTTGAGAATTTCATATGGCAGTGTTTTTACAATTATGCACGACCATCTCCATATGACCCGAGTTTGTGCTGGTTGGGTGCCACGTCTGTTGACTCCCGAACCAAAGGCCGTGCGACTGGAGAAAGCCGTGAGGTGCTGCGTCTCTTTGCTGATGGAGGGGATGCATTTTTTAAAATTGAGTATCACTGGTGACGAATCATGGCTGTATCATTATGATCCTGTAGGAAAACAAGCCTGCACAGTGTGGAAATTGCCAGGTTCTCCAACACAAAAAAGGGCAAAAGTTGTTCCATCTGCAGGGAAAGTGATAGTGATCACATTTTTTTGACTGTAATGGAATGATTTACCAGCATGCAGTTCCCCCTCACACTACTGTTACAGCAGCATACTACACGTCAGTATTGGCTACAGTGAGGAAGCACATTGCAAAGAAACGACCAGAGCTTTCTCGGACTGGGTGGCGACTTAAGTCATGACAATGCAAGGCCTCACGTCGCAAATCAAGTCATGCAGTGTCTGGCTCGATTCAACATTACCTGCGTACCACCTTACAGCACCGATCTTGCACCCTGTGACCTTCTTTTATTCCCATCACTAAAGGCAAAGCTTAGGGGTATTCGATTTGAGAACTCGGAAACAGTGCTCAAGAAAAGTGAAGTGATTCTCAAGGACCTGACAAAGAATGGTCTACAGCACGTGTTCAAGGACTGGCAGAGACGCTATAAAAAGTGCATTGAAGTAGAAGGGGACTACTTGGAAAAAGATCATGTAAACATTGAACTGCAGTAATAAACATCTGTGGGGGGGGGGACAGTCTCAGTCTTTGTTGATCAGCCCTCGTAATATCTTATAAAAGGTAACCTAAATAAAACTAATAAAATTTTAACTTTCAGTTCCATCAGAACGCTTAATAATCGTATCGATTGTTTATCATTATCGATTATCATATCGCTTTTAACAACACAATAAATAATGTGGATCGTTGCGATATCGTGGCAATAAAATACCCACAATTGAAAAAGCATAAACAAAGCAAGCAAAACACTTCAATAAACTGAACAATTCAGTGCATTCTACGCACAAGTTTATTTGTAATCATAATTAATCTGTGTTCGGGTTTAGAAACTTTGTGTTATTATATATACTCTTTCTTTTGCACCACAAGGTGTAAATAAAAAGGTTTCTTCATTATCTAAAGCATATTAGACGTCATTATAAGTTTTAGTAAGAATTTCACTTTACTTTAAATGCAATGTTACATAAATAAAGTCACGTTTTCAGATTTAATAGCAGACCTACAGAAATGCGTCTCCAGTCACCTTTAAGTCACAATGTATTGTCAGAAAACACGCACGTCATTTCAAGTGGTTTATTTTATGGTGAATGCTTATTTACGAGGGCTGTTCAATAAAGAATGATCACAATTTTTTTTGACAACGTACCTTTACTCATCCCCATAATTTTAATGGTCCTTCTCAAAATAGTCTCCCCTGACTACGATGCACTTGTCCCGGCGTTTCTGCCAGTCTTCAAAGACATGCTGGAACCCATTTGAGAGATCCTTCAAAATCGCCTCCGCAGCCTTCCCCACTGCTTCTGATGATGGATAATGCCTCCCACGAAGGCGTTTCCTCAAGTTAGGGAATAGAAAAAATTCACATGGGTCTAAATCCGGACTATAGGAAGGGCAATATGCGGCCGCGCATTATCGTGGTGCAGCATCCAGCCTGCTTCACGGGAATGTCTTTTACGCCTGATATGGACTTAGTGTTTCCAGGACATTCCTGTAGTATTGTCGAGTTTCTGATGTTTGTGCAGGTACAACATGCTGATGAACCATTCCATTAATATCAAAGAATGAGATGACCATAACTTTCCCAGCAGAAGCAACCACTTTTTCTTTTTGGGGGTTGGTGATGAAGGAGATTTCCACACAGCTTTGCTGTTTGCTCTTAGGATCAAAATGATGTAGCCAAGTTTCATCAGCAGTGATTACGTTTGAAAAAACCTCCAGATCTTCCTCTAACATCAACTTTAACTGCATGCAGACCTGCATGCGAATGTCCTTTTGTTCGGGAATCAACAGTCTTGGAACCCATCGCACACAAACACGTCTCATGTGTAATGTTTCTGTCACCAACGTGTGGGTGGCACCCAATGAAATGTACAGTATTTCAGAAAGTGATCTTAAGGTAATTCGTCCATCTTCTCTCATAATGGAAGCAGCAGTGTTGATGTTTTCTTCCGTAAGAGCTGTAACTGGAGCAGCTGGTCTACCTTCCTTTGAAATTATCTCCCCCCTTTTAACATTTTAAATCACCTTCGAGCTGTGCTGTAGGGAATAACAGACTCTCCATAGGCCTCCTGTAACATTGTATAGGCCTCAACTGAAGATATGAGACGAAAGTAGAATTTCAAAGCCGCATATTGTTCCTCGCGTGTTACCTCCATTGCAGCGGTAGGCGATACTTGAACATGTCTGAACTTGCCTGGTTTTTACAGGCGGGAACCAGGAATACCAACAATGAAACTACTACGGCGTGTTTGTTTCACATTAAGCTAACAGAATAGAATAAGATTGAATTTTAGTGCGAAAAATTATGACCGGAAAAAATTATGATCATTCTTTATTGAACAGCCCTTGTACATTACATTCTTGTATCTCAAAGCAACAAGCCAAAGTACCCGAAACGATTTAGAAGAGTCTAGTATCCAACCTGAAAACACACAACTTCATAATCCAGCTTGACACAAACACAGACGAAAATAATCTAAACAGAACTTCCTGAGAATGATGTTTAATTGTTTAGTATTTGTTAAGATCTATATTTCAGCGATCCCCTCAAATTTTTTTCCTCTCTCCTCCCAGTGTAAGACCCTCAAGCTGCCTTTCCTAATACAAAACACTATTCCAAAGCACGCGTGTCATACGAGAAAGGTAACTTCTCCATTGTTAGATCAGTTTTATTTTCTTTCACACCTGTGACTCCTAAGACATTATAGTGATGCATACAGCAACAGACCGCGGAAGAAACAACGTATCCATTGCGACATTGGAAGGTGTGACGTCATTCAGCGGTACGTTGGAAAGGAGAATTTGGGGCTGTTTGAGCGACATTGAAGTCAGTGTCACTCGATGAGAGTGCGAAAGGATAGAAATCTTTGTGAAAGTGTGAATTGCTCACAAAATTAAGAAACAATCGACCAGATACCGAAGGGGCTAATGCTTTTTATACGATTTTTCAGGGAGAAAAATGCAGTCAGTAACAGTATACTTTCCATTTCTAATCTTTCAAACGTCATTTAAGTGACGCAAAAATTATCCTTTTGATGCAAGTGTTAATTTGAGAAAACTTATGTGTTAAATGAAAATGTTTTTCATTGTAGTATTTAAACAGTTTGATTACTCAGTTTTATTGTAAGTTATCGGTTTTCGCAGTTTGAGAATGCAATACTTCTTTTTTTTTTTCAATAGTTGTTTAATAGCAAGCAAGGTAATATAAAGACGACGGAAGGGGACTTAGGCACCACGGCTCATGTAGCCTTATATAGCCTCACAAGGGAGCACCCTCAAGTGAGAGGGAAGAATGGGGTGAGAGGAGATGAAGAGCGACCGATCCAAGGGAGTTGCTGTAGCATTTTACCTCGTCATTGGATTGCTGTGGAGAATGTGTTAAATTTGGGGGGAAAAAGATTAATGTGCTTGTAATTCAGATGCTATAATAAAACATTTTCCTACTAAACTGAGAGCATATATTCATTATTTTAAAACTGGAATTCCATCCAGATATAACCATGTAATCGTGCATAAACCTCACGCCTGTCTCGGATACAGATACACCAACTATTTTCCCTTAGAATTTTGGGCTTATATTTGTACTGTAATGTAAAAAGTTTACTCCAGTCGAGTGCTCACCGAGGAATTCCACCAAAGCTTTATATTCAGTGCAGGCTGAATGACTGTAGGCATTTCAGAAATTTCTGCTTGGAATGTTACTTACATGAGCGAGGAATGCTACTCAGGTTTCATCAGATCTAGCTCGAGTTACAACAAGAATAATCTCGCATCACACCTGCAGTAGCCAGCTGTGATAATCTGCAATCGGCTCCTCATTAGAGATGCGTACCTCTATACAGCGTACCTAGTACAGGTGTTGTATTTTGTCAAAATATTCTATATTGAAATTTGCTTGAAATGTATTTTTTGATACCCCTCAATCCAGATATATAACTCAAAAGGACATGCTAGAAGATGCGGTAGGAACATTTTCATGAAAATTCCCTCCCCGCAGACTACCTTTTACATGGAACGATTCCATTATTTTTGTTTTTTCTTAAAAAAAATTCTAATAATTTTGATTAAAACATCATACATTTAAAATATTTAAATGACAAAACGACAACAGGCATTTCAGAACTAATATTTAAAATGTGTTTGTATTTTTAAATATTTGTCAGTTTTTCATAATTTCTGGCGATACCTTGTAAAGGATATGGAATTAGGTTCAGCATTGTTACCCGCTTTTCAACATTTGATTATTGCTTCGATCCCTATATCCAGCTTATACCTACAATGAAATATTTGTGAAATTATTTCTATAGAAGTTTATTTCGATTGATACACCTAATTAGAAAAGTGCTGTGAATTATTTTCAAACTTATGACCAGGGCCCGGATTTGTAAGCACAATCAAATGATGAAATAAGCAAGCAAATAAGCACGAAAAATGAAACAAATAAGCACCAAAATAAGCAAATTAAAAATAAAAATTTAATCATAAATGTATTATTTGGTAGAATTTTTGCTTTACTTACGCTTGTTACAGTACACAAGAGAGTTATCTTAAGATTTTTTTGTTTGTTCCTTTAACTTCAGTGGTCATATCGGCGGCCGTTCTCCTTTGGAACATATGGAAGGTGTTAACTCGTATTTGTTGAGTTCTAATCATTAGATCGCGCATACTTTCGCACTCTCATTCTTACTTCCAGACTCTGAGGAAGATGGGGAATCATCTTGGCAGGAGAAAAACCCACACCCCACATTCGGGAATCGAACCCGGAACTCCTTTGAGATTTTCTTGTGGGAAGCTCCTGCGTTTTACAGTGAAAACATTTTTATATTGTGAAAAGGTTCTCTCAACGTCACATGACGTTACTGCAACATGCAAAAAGCACCATAGTTCTTTTTGAATGATTTACGTTTTTGTACCAGAAAGTTTTGTAGAAATTTTAGTGTCTCGTAATCAGGATTTTTCATTGATACCTTAATGAGTTTCTCAAAGGCAGTTTTAGCAATACTATGAATCTCTGAAGACAACGTTACTGAAATTTCACATATCAAAGAAAGTGAATGTTCCAAGGTATTATTTCGAGTTTCCAACTGTGTTATAATAGCAGGTATTTTGGAGAAGTGGTTACGGATGTATTCTATCTTATCTTGAATGCCAATATTAGCAAAATATTCCTGTTCTGTGGCGATGTTGCTTGTATCTTCTGCATCTAAGGAGTACAACACTGTTTTATTTCATTGTAATGTTCTGCGTAGAATGACACAGGCTTAAACCAATCGAGTTAAAACTGGCTGAGGAGGTAAAGACAAATTTGGAAGGGCTTCATGGAATTTTTTAACTCTAATCGGTGACAGTACACTTTTTTTTACGCTACAGACAAGAAGACCCACGTTTTTATATCGGCTCCTGACTTTCAGCGAGACGATGATGGCTAGGAGTAAAAATTTACTTTTAAATTAATATGATTTGGATAAAATAAGCAAGCACACGCCGTATTTCAGCAACAAAGCATTTATAAGTATTTTGTTTAGAAATCCGGGCTCTACTTATGACTATCGTGTTGCCTGTATCCTCTTTGTGCATACAACAAAGTGTGAAACACGCAAAATAGATTGAAAAATAAAGTTTGTGACAGCACAACAGTGAAGAGGTGTAAAAATAAACCATGGTCGGTGAAGAAAATCTTGTGAATGCAACTAATCAACATTTTATTTATAAAACTGTGTGCAATGTAAAGAAAAAAAAAAAGGCTGAAGATCCAACTAGACATGAAGAAGAGTACATACTAACTTATCTTCTTTGTATGTACGTGGGCAATCTGGAACAACAAATTTCTCTCCGCTTTTCTCCAGTAAACACTGAACATGGACAACATCCGGTAGAGATGATATAGGAAAACATTCATTTATCACCTTTGCTTTGATTTGGGCTGTCGTCAGAAAATATTCGGTTTTACGAACTGAGAACTGCTTGGCGCAAGAAGGCGGTTATTTCTAGGATACTTCTGGTCTGTTCTGGTGCACACAGAGCTGCCTTTATTTGCTCACAGAAGTTCTGAGAAAGTCAACACATACCATCCCGTACCTGCAGCCATCACGTAAAGGAAATCAGACATAACAAGAATATTTTCCCAGAAACAGCAAGTTATTGCCTATTCTTTCATTCAGGTATTTCCTTTACTGTCATTTTTGTACTTTTCCCATTGTTTATGCTGTTTTATTTGTTCATTTTTATTCGTTCAGATGCCTTTAGAAATGCGCAGTGATTGCGTGTGTTTAATTTCGTTCATGTATTAGCTTAAATAGAACTTCATTTCTATCTTTAATTACTTTTAATCGTTAAACGTCATTTAACTCTATTATATACTTTCTTAATGTGGGTTATTCATTTCTCCGCGACTTATTGATCTAGATAAAGGAAGTACTGCATTCGAGATACCATAAAATGCCCTGATATCTAATAAAAAAGGATTAAAATAGCATAAAACGAATAATTTCATATTTAACTCGGAAATGTTATAAGATTGCAATGTTAAAACTATAGAAACTGGAGCATTTTCCCAACCTTTCTTTACTATCAAATATTAAAGACATAACTTTTAAGCTATCATTAGGGTAACACATTGGTACCAAATGAAATGCAAGTCTTGCATTTTCAGTAAATTTCCGATGGTCATAAGCAGTTTTCATAAACATTTTATATAAAGAGGTAAAAAGCTTACTATTTATAGAGTAAGTGAAGTCACTTACTCTTTCTATGACATTGCACTGTCCATAAATGCAAATAATAATTTCTGAACAATTCAGACAAATAAAAAATAGTGGAAACGTAGAGTCAGACTGAAAAATTCAATGCCATAGCTGGGATTTCTGGTTTCCGTCCAGCCGCTCTACCATTGAGCTACTATGGAAAACGTGCCGACATAACATTAAATTCTCCAACTGTCTCGTATTTAATGTCATGTTCAATATCATAATTTAATGTCATAATTTAGTGTCATATCGGCACGCTGGCCATAGATGCTCAATGGTAGAGCGGCTGGATGGAAACCAGAAGATCCATGGTTCAAATCCCGACTATGGCATTGAATTTTTCAGTCTGACTGCGTTTCTACAACTTAGCCTACACACGGCCAGTGGGAAAGAACAATTAATTTCTAAATAATAAATATCTTGAAAATGGCTGATGCCCACTCACCATTTCAAAAAAACTGTTTTTTATTAAGTCTCATCAGTCATTTTTTTAGATGTTCGATACTATGTGTTAAAATTTTCCCAAATTTCACTGTCGCCAAAGAAGAGGAATTTTAAACTATAAAAGCCGTTTTACAATTAAGTAATTAATCTGTATTTAGATCGAGGGAAATTAATCAGATACAAAAGCAATACGGAAGTTGATGCGTTTATTTAAATGCATGGATAATTATTCTGAATACGATTTATAGTTAGGCAGTATAAATAAAGCCATTTATACCAAAGGCGATTCGTCTATTTAGAAAATTGTGTTCACGGTCGTGTGACGTTTCGGTCATCACTGTTATACAACAATATATGGTTATTTTGTTCATATTAGTCTTGCTACGTTCATTACATGAATTATTTTGTGATTACCTTAGTAGATTATCTTCGGCAAATCTAGACGGTTAGAATCTAATAAGTTATTATCTTCAAATTGGCTTAAGATCAAAACTCAGGATTTTAGTGTCGGGGTATGAGTTAATATCCAATGGTGCTACCAGGTCTATGGTAAAGAATGGGATTATTCCGGAGAAACAAATGGTGTTTAATAAAATAAATTGATTACTCAGGTTTGCGCTTTTTATGCGCTGTAAATATACGTCTCGGAAAGGCCTGCTTTACTTCCCTCCCGAAGGCTATACTAATGAATTTTACTTCCGAAAAAAGTACATCGCCTCCGTGTTTGAATCCCATCGGCATTGCGATTTTGCTTTTAAGCTAAAGACCTAACTAGGATTTTTTATTCTCTTTACTTACTGCAAGTTACGCCAATACTAGAAAAAGAAACCACATTACTTAATGGATGCAAAAGGATAATAAAACTAAGCAAATAACATTCTTTCCGTTACTCAGTTCAAACGAAAATAATGGTAATCCTGTTTTGAGCGACAAAAGTTGTTTCTTTTTTGTATGGCATGCAAAAATAGATTTTTATTTTACTTTGTTCAAAGAAACATGATTTACTAAATGTAAATTGAGATTTTTTTTTCGAATAGCAACTCTAAAAATGATTTTTCAACTTTTTTATGATATCTGGATGTTGAATGTATTATCTTCATCGCTTTCGTCACTCATTTTGTTAATATAATGCTCTAATCTTCTTTCCATGAAGAAACGAATGGCGACAAAAGAAATGTTTGTTTTCTGCCGCATCATCATCATCATCATCATCATCATCATCATCATCATCATCATCATCATCATCATCATCATCATCATCATCATCATCATCATCATCATCATCATCATCATCATCATCATCATCATCATCATCATCATCATCATCATCATCATCATCATCATCATCATCATCATCATCATCATCATCATCATCATCATCATCATCATCATCATCATCATCATAGTAACCAACCAATTATGCTATTCTGAATTATGCTATTCTGAGATAATTCTGTACCGATTAGCAATGACAAATCGTGTATACAAAATTTCTTTCTGCACTTGGTGAGATTTTAGAAATCTACGTCTCATTCTAAAGATTCCTCAGTTTGTACTAATAAGCTCACACGAATACATATAATCGCTAATTTTCAACGGTTTGTTGCACATTTAAACGGAGAAACCTAAACACATAACATGGAATATTTTGGAAAAGCGAATGACACTACAATATGATGATACAATACGAGTATTTTACACTTCTTTCCCTAACAGGTTTTCCTCTATCCCTGATATACAAGTTATACTATCAATTAGTATAAAGAGGTTTCAAGGCAATTAACAAGAAATTTAAGATAAATATTTTTTTCTTTATGCAAATATCCTAAAATATGACATTTGAATCAAAATCGTTTAAGCCATTTTTCAGGGTAAACATGATTTTACAGCTAAAGATTAGGCATTTTCCTGAAAATTTTCACCTGACACCCTTAATGTCTACTTCAGCTAATTTTCGTTTAAGTTTGTGAGCACACATGAACCTTTTTCTAAACGTTGCTTTTTGGTTTGCATGAATTTGTGGATGTTCATCACGTTTAACATACTTTATTAGCTAAACTATCAACTGATTTATATTATTTCTATAACAGCAATAATTAATTTATTATATATTTCATAGGCCTTTAACTCAAACAAGAAATTAAGAACCTGCGTATTTCCGGTGTCCCGATGAAGCAAACTCACTTTTATTTTGTTTAATTTAAAAGTTTTGTGGGCTATTAAATACGATTCTTTCTGGCACTATATGGATGACGCAATGTAGCTAGAGAGAAGAGGTGCGCCCATATGAGAAAGTAGACATTAGGCGAGATTTTGTGTTTAGTGTTTCCTTATAGCCAGACAGTGATACATTTTAGAACAAATGTACGTTGAAAGTAATTTGTTATTACAAATTATTGCAGAGAAGCTAAAAGCGATTCTCTCCAGATGAGAAACTACGTGTGCTTGGTAACAAATAAGGAAGCAGGATTTACTTTCGAAAGAAGATGAATGTAAACCAGGATGATGCATTTATCAGACTTCTGAAACGACGTGCGTGTCCACCTCGATAGCGTAGACGGTACCGTGCCTGCTTCACGTTCAAGAGATCCCGAGTTTGAATCTCAGTCATGGTGAGTTATCTAAGGGTTTTTCCGGGGGTTTCCCTTATCCTGAAAGATCAATGTCTAGTAACTCTAAGCTCTCTGGACATGGGCTCATTTGAGTATCATTTCACCCATTTAATTCATCGTCAGAGGATCTACTTAAAGAAACATAAATATGAGGAATATTACAGAACAATAGCTAACATTTAAGGAAGCCTTGCTCATTGCTTTGTCATATATTATTTTGAAGTAGTAATGTCAAACTTTATGACTAAATTGGGTTGTTGTCGTTTTTACTACGCTTCTGTTCTCCAAGTTAAAGTAAGTGCTGGAATGCACACATAAGACACTTGAGCCTGGACGCCCAGTAGAATCCCACAAAACAGGTGTACAAACAATGCAGGAATTAATTAAACGGCTGGGCCCCGAGTCTGTTATTAACGAGCATTTCATATTAGGAAACGACCGCCGTCACTTGTAGAATTTATCCCAAGGTGTCCTAGGCCCTAAAAGGCAAAGACTTCACCTGTTCTCCAAGGGCCAACGACCCTTTTTCTAACGAGCAACTATTGTAACCGATGTCGGGTATCGATCGCGTAATCTGTCAGCTACTTGTATTTTAACGAGACATTCACTCCTCAAAATCTTTCTCACTACCAGTCTTAAGCCCTGAAGCTAATGTAGATGAAGCTTTGATTTGTTGCATGCTTCAGCTCAATGTCAGAGCTATAAGGGACCTTATAAAAATCATTCATTACAAACAACCTGACAGACTGTCACAGCGATACAGACAGGTTATTTTAATCTTAATGACAAGTTTGTAAACTGTCAGTTATAATTATGAGGTTACAAAAATCACTGTGACAGACCGATATTCACTGCATATGCTAACCTACTAGGAAATGCTCGTTATCGTTGAAGCGTTAATTTAATCAGTACTGAACATCTCCTAGACAGCGATGTTTTAAGGTATCGTTTTACAGTATAACAATAGAAATATAAATTAGATCCCCTGCAGTACATACTAGAAATGTTTAGAATTTATTGTTACTCAACTTTCGCTTTTTTCCAATGCAAATTATTAATTTTTAATTTAAAACGTGCAGACACAAGAACACCAGTTACAATCATAGAACTTTCTAATCATTCAAAACAAGGCGAAAAGAAATTAGGTTGAATTGTTACTGTAATTTAAGCAATGACGTCAGAGGTTAAAATCACCCCATCCCTCAAACAACCCAGTGGCGTTTGCAGACAACACTCACCAGATCGTATTTTATTTGCCATAACTACGGCCCTTGGCCTCTTGTTTACATTGTTTGTATTGACATATGGTTCCAGTGTAGCGTATTGTAGCCAACTGCTTAAGAATTATTATGTCGCTAATTACGTATGCAGCTATTTCACATTTACAGATAATTACACAAGGTGTAACTGATTCGGAAATGATATGTATTTGTCTAACATTGCTTCAGAAACTATTAAAAAAAGTTAAACGCTAGATATGTTAACACTTAAAATAAATAAAGATATCAATGTAGGTGTATAATTTATCTTGCAATCATAATTCGTCTCTATGATCCTCTCTGAAGGCTATCTTGCTTGTAAAAGAAATTAACAATTACTGCTATTGATAACAGTTAACTATGGACTAAGGCGTTAATAGTTATGTAAGATCCATCAACACAAACTGATTATCACAGAACCGAAACACGAAAAGTAGTTGGCCACAATCTTGTTTAAAATAGGTATGTATATTTGTCTGATATTTACAACTACAGACTGCCTGTTTCCCAAATAAGTGCAAATTTTGTGGAGTGATCGGTTCATCATATAATTTTGATGACAGAAGGTACGTACGTCATCTTTGGCAAACATCCTGATTTTCAATTTTTTTTTTCTTTTTGATAATTTACGTCCTCCAACGTTGTCATATCGGACGATGGATGAAATTGGTGAAATTATGCTCAGAGTCCGGGGTCCATGGAGCTTAGAGTTACTTGACATTCGCCTATCAGGATAAGGAAACCCCGGGCAAAACTTATCCAGGTAACTCACCCTGACCGAGATTCGAACTCGGGCCCTCTTGAGCGTGAGGCAGTCACGCTACCATCTACGCTACTGAGGCGGGCTCAATTAATTTGTTTAATTTTATTATGTGGGACAATTTTATTGATAAACAATGATAAAATATAGCAAATGCTTTGACAATTATTGAATACAAAACACTTTCACTCGGAATTCCAAAAACAACTAATAGTTCCAAGTTTTTCTATAAGAAACCACGTTTTAACAGTGCATGTGTAGCGGCCACCTTCAAGGTGCTATGAACACTCTCAAAAAGTCAACATTGACAGTGCTAACATCGTTGAGTGCGTGGTAGGGCTTTCTAGCGGTTTTCGCATTTGTCGTCACCCCACTATGGCTTAGAGTCATATCTACTCTCACTCACCTTCCAAATTCAATTAATTTTGTATTTATGGAGCTATTTAACTGGTAGGTTGTTAGCGTCCCATTCTATATTGAAGCTGAAAGACCAATTAATTTTGCTCAGAGCTCCTATCGGCTTGAAGTTCTGTTACATGCCGTAAATGCGAGATACCTGTTTTACTTCCTTTTCGAAGGAAGCCATTTAAGGATTCACACGAAAAAATACACCACTTTAAACCGGGTTTGAACCTGACTACTTGAGAACCAAAGGTTAGCATGTCTCCTAGACCAAGTAATCAATCACCTTCAGCTGATCCGGTTACTCCGTCAGGATTGTACGGCTGAACTACGTCCCCCCCGCTCCAAATATGCGGGCATTTCAATGTCAACTGATTTAAAAAAATAATGTAGAGAACATATATTAATTTTCTTTTAAACAGTCCTTTGGTTTAAGCCTGCATATATATGAGACGTCGCTGCTTAATGACTTGATAAAATTCCCATATAAGTTATTACTATGTTTACAGCGAACCTTGTGCTCAAATAAATTGACGTTACACTATTTAATTCAGGATATTATATAAAATCAATTCTAACATTATAAACTTTCAATCGTTTTCTTCATAGTCTTCCATGTTTATCGACTAAAGGTTTTCCATTTCAAAATGCCTCCAGATAACAATAGCACCTCGGTTTCGTAATTTTGTGACAACTTGCTTTTCTCGTGGTCTTTATATATCCATATATATGGTAAAGTAAATATGCAATAAAATGGAACAATATATGGTGACATGTCTCATTTACGAGTCACTGTTTTTGTTAAAAGCGTCACTAAAATGCTTAAGAACGATTAATCTTCATAACTTCGCTGTCAGAGTATCATATAGTCACTGTTATACGTTTGAATTAAGTGTAAATTCCACGGATCTTGCTCATTTTATTTTATAGTACTGGCCAGGCCAAACAAATAAAATAGGTAATGAAATTACACGGTAGAAAAATTAAATCAATCTTTTGTAAAATAGCATGCCAAATTTTCGTAAAATTGAGTTAGTGGCACTAACTTGTTCCTTAAGCTACAAGTTTCTGTAACTACACTTAACAGAGCTAAACCCAATGCATTAGTAGATAATGTCGGGAAATGTTCAACATATTGAAAAACAGTAAGTGTGTTCTTTGTCTGAAATATGAAATGTATGTGAGCCACAACTAATAGGTTGGTGCCAGTTATCTTGAACTTCTTAATATTCCAGCAACAGAAAAGTATCGTCATACTTTTAAAAACTCCAGTCATACATTAGCTATCAGTTTTGTTGCATAAATAATAATAAAATAAAAACGTAATACTTTCCTGTGATAAAATGTGTCAGATCACACAACAGCTTTATATTCCAAAACAGCATACAGATACGATCTATCGAGTAGAGTCAGTTCAATCCAATAACCAATGGGTAACAAGAGATCAAACTTAGTCTTTTCAAAAGTCCTACTTTAACACAATTCCAAGTGTTATTGTGCCCGGCACTGATTGATTAGCTCTGGTTCAGTGAAACCTACATTTAAGCTTGGAGTCAAATATCTAAATGAAATGTCTTAAAGTAACTTATCTAGCAGGAACATTTTAACCACCATATTAAATTACACATACATAATTAACATTTGAATTATATTAAGACTTCCTAAGCTATTTAGCTCTGAAGAATATACTGTGTTTTATGATATTGTAACTTATTCTGTTACTAAATACGAGGTACATCCAGAAAGTTAGTTCTGCTTGATAATACAATTAAATTGGGTACAGATACAGAAAAATTATTTATTGCATAACATTCTACAACTGTTAAACTACTTTTCCACATAACTGCCGAAATTTTACAGACATTTGTCATAGCGAGGGTCAAGTTTTTGTATACATTCTTCATAGAAGTTTGCCGTCTGTGTCTTCAACCAGTTGGAAACATTTTCTTTCAGCTCTTCGTCATTGTTGAAGTGTTGACCGCCAAGGAAAGATTTGAGATGCAAAAACAGATGAAAGTCGCTAGGAGCGAGGTCAGGGCTGTACGCGGGTTGGTCAAACACGTCTCAGCCAAATCCCTGTGGGATGCTTTTCGTCGCATTTGCAGTGTGTGGTCGTGCGTTGTCGTGAAGAAACACAACACTTTGTGACAGCCGATAAATTTCAGTTGGTTTCACTTTCCTAGCATTCAGAAAACGAATCACAGATCTGATTTCACAAGCGGCGAGATTTTCAATCAACACCGACATTGTAAACAAGCACAACAAAGCGTACGTGGCTGACAGCGATCTCACAATGGCGCACGTTTCTTCTCCGTGATACAGAGCGTCTACCGCGCATGTGCGGAATTGCGATCGCAGCGCTGCAGCGAAGATAAATTGAAACAAAACTTACTTTCTGGACGCCCCTTGTATAAAACAGCTGCTGAAAGTTGATAAGGTGAGAGTCAATTCAAAATAATAAACATTTGAAAGTCTGCTGTAGAATCAGTTCTTTTAAACTGCGTATGTCAACAGCAGAACTTCCATGATAGCTCATTGGAATGCTTTTATTATGGAATGTATTTTTAAAAGTATTTTTAAGTATCTAAAACATATGGAATGCATTTTTCATTCCATATAAGATTTTACCAACATTTTCTTGTTTATCTCAAAACCATTAATTGCTGACATGGTGTGTTTTACAAACTACATATTAAATTATTATAACAATTTAAATATGCTCATATAGACTAATTATCAAAATTGACCATATTTCGATAAACTAATAGAAATGTATTTTAGATGCCTTATTTTTAGTAATAAAAATCCTATTACAAATACTTTTAAACACAAGTTCCAGCATACAGAGGATAAATTGATTCTCTAATTTTAATATAGATGAATACTAACCTTGATGCCCTGCAAGCTGGACCCAGGGATACCTCTGCTTTTTGTACGTCTGAAAGAACGGAGTCCATTGGACGATGTTACGAAGCTTTCTCCAACCAGAAGGCTGAAAACCAAAACAAGAGACGAATGTTATCCGCTGTTCAACAAACGCATTAATCAAGTATTTAAGTAAAAGCATGTGAATATTTTGGCATTTTAGAAAACAAGAGGCTCAAAAGTTTGTATAGACAAAAGACAGTAAAATCAATTGCTAAAAGACAAGTAACCTCAGAACTAATGAATTACATTTGTAACTACATGTGTATGCTTGTAATCTTAGATCGACAGAATGGATTGCATGTGTTATTCACACATGTTGTTGATAGAAGGGGCTTATATGTAACCAAATGGATTGGGGTAAAACGGTTTATACCGCACTGCAGTCTGTTTTGATATTGGTTCCCACGATTGCAGGCTTAATTATTATGATAATAGGGATAACAAATATTACTTTAAGAGTTGCTGTTTTGAACCTTTGACGAAATTCCTCAATCCTAAAAAGAAAGCAACATCTGTAATACGAGGCAGAACTAGGCAAGCACTTTTTCTATACTTTACCTAGAAAATAATAATATACAGTTTTGCCAAAGTGTTTAGGCAAAAGAAAGGAAAAAAAAATTCGAAGAGGAAACAAACCTTTCAATATTTGGCGTTTGCTCTTTTATAAGATGGACTTGAACCAACAACATCTGTACTTTGGTAGCTTTTGTCATTAATGAAGGCCTTTACCTTATAATTTGGAAGTATTTAAAAAAGCCGCGTCAAAAAGACAAATATTTTGTAAGTTTAAGGGCCTTAATATGGGTCGAGAAACTTTGTATTTCAACATTTACAATGTTTAATGTCTATTTCCTCAAATTTAATAATTTCAAAATATTGGTGCAAAAAGCTTTTCATAGATGCTTTATTAATGAATTGTAATTTATGTTTAAAATGTAGGTAGAGCATAGAAATATCTTAGATGGAAAACCAAAGATCAATGCATTAAATATTACAAAACATTCAAAGCGTAAAACTATAAAGAGACAAAAATATGGTGTCAGATTACTTTGTAAATTTGTAGACACACTTCTATAAGAAAAATCAAGAAGCTTAATGCTAAAATTTGATTAAATTTCTACAAGGAACTATTTAAAAGTCCCATTTTTATATTATACACCATGCAGTTCTTCCTGTTGAATTCATAACTATACAGATTTTTAACTTTCTGTGCATCTAAGCTGAGACACAAAATTATACAATTTCGAATTTTTACTTGCAAGTTGTCTTGAAGTCAACAATTTCAATAACTATGTGTATAATACTACCAATATAGTAAATGTGCACATAAGTTTAATTTTCCGTTGCTTTCGTTTAGTAGCAAAATAATGTGATAATTGGTAACAACTGCAAAACTAATCGCATTTTGGGAATTATCCCAAGTTTAACCATGCTTCTGTACACATTGGAACTAAATTTGTGTTTTCTTAATTTCCTTCAGCTTCATGCTGTTTAAGACAGCAAACGAAGCTATGAGGTACTTTGCAGTAGCGAACACACCTGAAGTAGAATGTCACTGCAGGTCTCTCTTAACCCACAATGAGCTCATATGATCAGTTTTCTCAGCTGTTATGAACCAATAAAAAACCAGAGCTAGAACAATAAAGATAATGAAACCAAAGTATTGTATGGTAATACCTAGGAGCGAAGCCAATAATGAAGTGCATACAGTTTTGGGAAAAACCTAATTCGTTCACAAGTGACGAAATAAAGCATGTTTATGTTTGCACGAGGCAAGAGTTTCAGAGAAGTGTTTGCTGTGAGACAGTGAACTCTACAGAACAAATAGCTCCTGTAGTTGTTTGGGTTATGACGTCAAAACGTATTGTGAGAAACTGGATTGGTTACGGAGGGTGGTGCCGCGTACAGCATTCACGAGGATGTTGAAGAAAAGGATGGTGCCACCAGACAAGAATGAGGATGCGGACAGTAACAGAAATAGAGTAATGCTTACTCAAAATGCTTTCAGTCCTTGAATGCAGTTGTGCCATACCAAGGACGGAGTGGTAGCATAAATGTTTTGATGTCAAATGAGTTGCTTTACTCCATACATTAAGCAGCACATTTCATAGGTTAGGTTTTATTTTGTAGATTGACGTGAAGTGTATAATTATTATTACTATATTATTATATTATTAATAATAATATTATTATTATTATATTATTAATAATAATATTATTATTATTATATTATTAATAATATTATTATTATTATTATATTATTAATAATATTATTATTATTATTATATTATTAATAATATTATTATTATTATTATATTATTAATAATATTATTATTATTATTATATTATTAATAATATTATTATTATTATTATATTATTAATAATATTATTATTATTATTATTATATTATTAATAATATTATTATTATTATTATTATATTATTAATAATATTATTATTATTATTATTATATTATTAATAATATTATTATTATTATTATTATTATATTATTAATAATATTATTATTATTATTATTATATTATTAATAATATTATTATTATTATTATTATATTATTAATAATATTATTATTATTATTATATTATTAATATTATTATTATTATTATTATATTATTAATAATATTATTATTATTATTATATTATTAATAATATTATTATTATTATATTATTAATAATATTATTATTATTATATTATTAATAATATTATTATTATTATATTATTAATAATATTATTATTATTATATTATTAATAATATTATTATTATTATATTATTAATAATATTATTATTATTATTATTATTATTATTATTATTATTATTATTATTATTATTATTATTATTATTATTATTATTATTATTATTATTATTATTATTATTATTATTATTATTATTATTATTACTGCATAATAATGCTGATAATACTCTGCTAACTAAAATGTACTGCTAGAACAGTAGAAGATTATCCCCATATTATTCATATCATAATATTAACTTAATATGTTCAGAATAGGATGAAAGTCGACAACTTGTTGGTATTGCCACCGTCCACCCATATTTTGGGATAACATAATAAAGGCTGGCTCCGTAGCTCAGTCGGTAGAGCACCTGCCTGCCGTGGTAGGGGTCCCGGGTTCGATTACCGGTAGTGGGTGTGGGTATAATTCCTCATCTTCCCCAGAGTCTGGAAGTATGAATGAGAGTGCGAATGTATGCGTAAAGCCCAACGAATACGAGTTAACACCTTCGATATGTTCCAAAGGAGAACGGCCGCCGATATCACTATCGCATTTAAAATGAAAAAAAAAAAAAAACTAATAAATTTGTCAATCAAGTAATTATACTCTATATGGCATTCAAGTATGTACGGGTGTCAAATTACACCTTAGCACAACTTTTACAGCGAGTGAAATAGTGGAGCGCGTGTGGAAATAGTTACTATATTGTGTATATCATGGCTTATGATACATTCAAGTAATGGACGGGGTGAACAAATACTACAACTAACTTCCAAAACCATTAGTACATGGGCTGCAGTGAAACATACGATACGACGGGTGCGATAAGATTCGGACGTAAACAGCTGAACGCAGAGGTCAACAGGTATTTATTGGTGGAGTGACACAACCGCACTGCTTATGTACCTCCCCACTTCAAGACCAGGGAGGCTGTAGAAGTATGTAAGAGGCAAGATGAAAGGGTAACGCTTGAAGGTTGGACGGGGAGGGGATTACACATTTAATTATTGCAAAATATAGGGTTAGATAGAGTTCCTCTTTCGTGGTCCGCCCACCTCTCTCCAAATATGTTGTAAAGATATTTTAAAAGCCATTTCTGCAAAGTGTTCTATAGCTTAAAAGTTTCCATACCGCTTACTTCGTGCCTATTAATTTCTTCACTACCGGTTTTACTCCAAGAATTCTTATAGTTATTTCACTGTTATCTTGTTTTTTTTTTTTTTTTTTTTTTTTGCGCCGGAGTTGCAGGACAGACAATTGAATAATATACAGTTCAGAACTTAATGTACTGTCATTCAAGCGATTTTAATAGCAAGTATATACACACGGGCTTGTAAAAATACATAAATACCTACTTACTCTACCACTATGTAGGGGAAGTTTGGACAAAAAAACAACTGAGATATCACAGAATATGCGTTTTAAGATTCATTGAAAAAATGTGTGTGTGTGTGTGTGTGTGTGTGTGTGTGTGTGTGTGTGTGTGTGTGTGTGTGTGTGTGTGTGTGTGTGTGTGTGTGTGTGTTTCTTTTTCTTTTTTTTTTTTTTTTAAGGGGGCATATTCTAAAACGAAACGTCGGATAAATATCTACCAATCTTTTATACGAACGAGATACTAACGTTTTCATAAGTAACTCTCCTACTCCAAACTACCCCTTGTCTGGAATACACTTCGCAATTTATTTTCTACAAATGGTACAATAATTTTGATTTAAAATATCATATTTAAGAAATTTGCAAGACAAATGTGTATCTCGAGTTTTCTACAAATGAACTTTAGCCTCCGCTTCTTTCTGAATGAACTCAAAACATTAATACGATGTATAGGTATCGTTAAGACTATGCACGTAAATATTTATACTTATGGTCATGCAAAGAACGGAATTTCAAAGCGACCTTGAGCCTCCAGTATTACTCTGAGTTACAGCTAATTGGGTGTTAAAATTATTTTAATATACTTTTATCTCAATCAACATAAAGTGGAAAGCTTTATTGAGAAAAGCTTGTGGAAGAATAGGAAGAGAGGATAATATGAATTAACTTTTTCCCCTTAAAATTACGACGGGATTTAACATCGAATGTTGCGATTCTGCACCATGTTGAAGCGACATTTACGACAGGTTCTCGGTGCTGGGAAGCTGCTGCGTGTTACAGATGATGCAGCGTCCTGTCCTTGGTGATGGTGCCGATGTTCTACGTCGTGCATTCGTCTCAATCTGAGCTTTTGCTCAGATCCAGTGTCTCAGGATGAGCAATTCCTTGGGCAACAATGACCGGGCTAAACAAAATCCGTGAACAGGGGCCTTCCGGTCCAGCATCATGTTCATCGTCAACTGGACTTCCAGTGGCGCCGTCATCAGCCGCTCGCTTCTAGCGGGGACATCCACGTCTTCCCTCAGGATATGTTACCCACGGCTGCTGCAGTCGAAGCATGAAAACCTCTTACCTCGGGTTTAGTCTCGGTCGGAAGTTGGGACTAATTTACGAATAATTCGTACTGTATGAAACGAAATAATAGTTCAACTTCTTTTTAAATATGCCAATAATTCATTCAATATTAAGTAGCGCGCTTCGGTAGCATAGATGGTAGCATGTTTGCCTCGCATTCAAGAGGTCCCGAGTTCGAATCTGGATAAGTTTTTTCCGGGGTTTTCCCTTATCCTAAAAGACGAATGTCGGGTAACTAAGTTCCATGGACCCTGGGCGCATTTGAGCATCATTTCACCCATTCCATTCATCATCCGATATAACTTAACGTTAAACGACGTAAATTAAAAGAAATATATGAACTTAACAAAACTCATCGTAATACAAATTAATAAGTTAAGCGTCGGTTTTCTTTACAATATTAACTCAAAACATTTTTATAAGTATTCACAATATAACTTAAATCGAGTTCTATCACACTGATAAGGTTTTGCTTCTGAACTCGACGACTTCCGTATACAGACGAACGCTAACTCTGGCTGATCTGAAATTACTGAACTGGCCGTTGCTATGTCGATTCAATAATCTCATTAGTTCATGTCATCTTCAGTGGCCCACTTCTCATTGTTTAAATCACATTTAAACAATTGAACATTCAAATAACATTTTTTTATTTATAATTTTAGACTACTATTATCGTCGCTAAACACATTAACATTATTCCTTTTCCTTCGTTTCTACCTATTTAATCACAAATTTACCTTCAATTGTTTCTTAATCTCGTTCACTTTTGACTTAAGTTTAACAATTTCCAAAGAATTCTTTTCTTAGTAAATTTAAAATAACAAAATTGAACTATAAACAATGCTAAGCGGTTTAGAATCAAAATGATCGGTGATTTTGAATTAAATAGCGTGGGTTAAGATATCTGCAAAACAAAACGTGCATTTTGAGGTTTAACTGAACTACCTGTGAAGTCAAGTTCATTCTAGCGTACGTATTACTAGAAAAGTATTAGACAAAAGTTACTGCAGGAGTTCTAGTTAAAATACTACTATCACGTAGTGTTATTCTCGTTTACTTTAACCTTTTCTTTTCCAGAGGGCAGTCAGAAACCGTTGAATTCAGGACTACTTCCACTGTTTCTTTTCTTCTTCCCCCTCCCCAAAGGTCTAAAATACTTGGAATTGAATGGTAGTTCCACTTAGTGACCGTTTTCTCAAGATTCTAATCTGGAAAGAGAGATGTAAGGCTGAAATGACAGCCAAGTCCATTGTTTTTTGGCAGTGATAGAACACCACAAAGAAGCGAAACCCAGCAAGCAAGGAAAAAACCTCTTTGCTGAATTTGGGTACGTTTATTTGCTACAGTATAATTTATGATATACTTTTTACCCCGGCTTTGAGTAGTTTCAAAATAACCTATGACCGGCTGGCATATTTCAAAGTTGATTGTTGCCTCGAATCCTTTAAAAAGTGTATTCAATATATTCTACTAAGGTATACCTAATTGTACCTATGCGTATATCATGAACAATTTCAAGGGAAAATGTGGGTTGTGTAAACCTGAAACTGATATTTTAATTGCAGCCTGGAGATCTAGCCTGATCGGACACCTGAGATCATATTGGAAACTTTTTTGGATGGAAGTACAGGAAAGTAAATTATACGTCTTTCTCGATACTCTCTACCTCAGGCTCTTATTTAGCAAAAAGAAATAAAAAGTTCCCTTCTTGATAGGATAGTCACATTCTATAACAGTAATTATCAAACTTGAGGACCTTCGCTCTATTTGCAGGGGCACAGATGATGGACAATTTACTTCAGGAGATAACAGAAGAATGTGATATAACAGAAAAAATAAACAAGTAATTATTGAGATGTATGCTCTGAAACCAAAATGCACATGACCTGAAGGGAATTCAGAAGCAAGTCGTGGAGAACATAATTATCATAGTTCACTAATTCCTGGCGTATTATCTTTCATGTCACATTTAAGTTGTCAGTCTATCCAAATGCGTGCAAAGCGCGTGCGCACAGCCATAAAGTCTGGAGCGCATTCAGGAAAAAATGTTAGATGCTAACTGGTTTGACTTAACGGCTAGACGTCACGTTACCGCCGCTGTAAAAGGCAAGTGGTATGAGAAGACACATTGGGAGTTGCACAGATACGGATCTATACTGCCACTGCTTCTTACATATTAACAGTCGCTTACCTGCTCTTCTAGATGGGGGTCTGTGACAGCAGAGAGTACCTGCTGCGTTTCAGATCACAAATACGAGCAGACTGTTCATCGGCAGCACAGAAGTATTTTAATAGAAATAATAGTGATAAGACAAAATTATTGCAGTCATTGGTGCCACTCGCTTTTCTGATCTTTATACAAGAATTTATATAAAAACTGATACATCAACATTACTCAACAATGGTTGATAAGTTGAAAGTTCGAGTTCTCTGAATGTATGGTCCTTAGAAGTAGAACAGAAATTATAGTGAAATGAAATGGGATATAAGTAAAATAAAGATACGAAATTAACATGGGTTTCTGTACGTTTTACTTGCCAATACTAATACCATTTCTTACTTTTCTACCAGTATTTTCACTGCTTTAAGAATATACTAATGATTACCTCTTTGTTTAATGTTAGAAACAAGCACTCATATCACTACCAGGGACGTATTTAAGGGGGGGTGTTACAGGGGGTCCGGATCCCCCAAATGACATTTCAAACTTTTAATAAATAGTTGAAATAAGACTTAGTTTAAAATAAATCGAAAAAGTTTATTCAAGCTTATCTTAACGTCTCTATTCACTGTCAGGCAAACATGAAGCTATTTAAGAGATAAATGAAGTTACTGCACAGCATCTGTAGAACTCGTTAAAATACACAAATAATATCAATTACAATAATATGTTGCAAAGTTAACCAATTCTGATATATTATAATTTGTTGATTAGAATTTCCAGATACTTAAAGGTATGTCATTTTTAACTTCTTTGTTCCTATTCCCTTTTTCATTCAAGGAGAACTAATACTTCAAATTCATCAATCAGTGGTTCGCTTTTTAAATATCTGATTACTGCTTATATCACTTTATCCCAAGTATAAGAACAAAAAATGTGCAATGTGCAAGGCCTTTCTACAGACTTTATCCAAAAAGAAAACTAGACAAGAACAATCTTTTCTAAGAACAATTTGTAGAAGCTTGGGTGGAGAAAGTCATTTAAATATAATATATTACATGTGTTTTTATTTTTCACTAACATGATAAAAACACATCCCTCATTAATTATTTACTAAAAGAAAGTAATTCAACTTAGATTTTTGGAACCCCCGGAAACTGAGTTCTAAATACGTGCCTGATCACTACCGTTTTACACTTCAATATAGCATCCACGTCAACTTCAAAGACACTTCAACAATATTTTTGTAATCCATAACTAATTTTGAAGTGACTCAAGTGATAATACATTTTTTTCCAAACAAAGTTTGTGTAGAATAAGGGCTGAAAGGTCAGTTGGCGACCTATAGCCATGGTGAATGAATTTCACTGCATGGAAAGTGAAGTAGTTCAAATCCCGGCTATGGCGTTGAATTTTTCAATGTGAATCCACTTTTCGATAACTCAAATGTTAGAAACTGAATAAAGGAAAGCAAGCCACATTTGGATTGTCAACCCCTGTGCTTTTCTCTACAGCTTCAAGAATCTTAGTTTTATTTGCGAAATAGTACTAATTTTTAACATCAACTTCTCTCCCTTTGCTAAAAGTTTTATCCACGGCACACACTTGTTTTGGTGAATGATGGAACAACTGAAATATAAATTCATGTCCTCTCCTCTACAGCTTCATCCACAAAACACAAGACGATAGGCACAGATTTAGATTGTCAATTCTCCATTTCACGCATTTCTTTGCTACTTCATGCAACATTTGAGTTTAACTTCACGCGTTTGTTATACGGTTTCATCCATACTACAGTACGGAATATTTATGTTCAACTTCTATCTCTTCGCTACAATTTCATATACAGGACATATTTCTTTACTAGAGGATTCAACATTTGGATTTAACTTCTGTCCCTTGTTTACACTTTCATTCACATTTCTATGCTCATTTAATCCAAAGAATACATTTCTTTGCTGGATGATGCGATAAGATTCCCTTTTGATGTTGGTAAACGAAATATAACTATAACGGTATGCTTTAATGCATTAAAGGTATTAAAACCTCATGTTAGAATTAAACATAGGAAAAATATGAAATTTCAGGTTCTAAACCACGTTTGCTATAAACGGAGCATGAAGCTTTATATTTTTTTAATATGTAGAATTCAACCATGAGCCAACATATTTATATTTCATAACATTTGGTAAAATATTTTATAAATTATAAAATCTCCATATTTATTTGTGTTTTGTAAAATTTAGAGTTTTTCGCTTTAAAATAATTTCCGCTAGCAATGAACCGGTGAGTTGGTGTTTCCAAATATTATATTCGGTCAGAAAATCCAAACCACTGTTTCCAACAAATTGGTTAAAACTGAAAATATAGAATTTTCTCTATGCAACGTCAGACACCAAATGACTTCATATGCAAAGTTAAGCGTTTCTATTTTTGAAGAGTTTTTATTTTAGCGATGCTTACTTTAGGAGGTATTTTGAAATTAAATTATGCAAGGACAAAGCAAAGAGCAACGTTCGTTTTTATGTAAGTATAAGGGTTCTACAATTGAAATATATAAATACCATGTAATTTATTGTACTTTATTTGATTTAAAAGTGTACCAAATCTATGCAAAGGCTATTTTTTTTCCAACTAATGATTCGAACTTCCTCTAAAATATTAAAGAATAAGTTTTGGGTTTAAAACATATATTTTGCAATATTTTGATTTGTTCCTTTATATTTAGCAAAGTTTTCTTCATATTTTACGTGTCGCTACTTTTTGATAAAGGCTCCAAGTAAATTTACATATTAGAATGCGCGTAACATTATGCACTCACAGAAATCTCAGAAGTTTTCTTATAACATTTCTGATGTTATGCCAGCATTAAGATGGAAGCTGAAATTTCGGTATAACGTTTCAAAATGTGTCCGCTATTAGTCAGAAGGCTTCGTTCTATTAGATTCGTGAAATGGGTTTTCAAAAGAATTGTTTCCCTATACAATTTGGTTAAGTACAATAGAGGAGAAATACATTATCACATGGTTGCATTACATAACCTTCCTCCTTTGTGGTTTTTGTCATACATTTTACATGTTTTCTAGGAAAGTGTTCACACAGATGTCCTCTGATCATATAACAATGTTACAATGTACATCACGTAAAGGCTCACCTAGTCTACGAATTTTTGTGTCAAATGAACTCGCTGTTTTAGGACAATGCTGTCACAATAAAAACAGGAATATTTACTTTATGTAGCAAGTGGATAAACTACGCAGTTTTCACGGGCGTTCTACTAAGATTATCCACAAGTTGGACACATTTGATATAATTTTACATTATAAATTATGAGAAATAAATAGTGAAATAATTACAAATTCACAGCAGATATGAGACTAGCTTGCTATGTCCGCAAATTAACTTTTCTCGCTGATTTTATCTGGCGTGTTATATGCACTTTCTTCTGGGAGAGAAGTGAGTAAATGTTACGGACTGTGATGTAACTTATTATCAATACCTTCATGGTAAGAGGTTATAAATTCACGTTACTATTATATGTTCAATAATGTACCTATATGAAGGGTTCTGAACTTACATTGCTCAGGAAAAGGACGTCACAATATTTTTACATCTTCCTATAAACCATGATAAATGAAATACCGATATGTCATTGCCACAGGAAATATTTCACTACTATTATTGGCACGTGTGATATAATAAACCATTTATGCATTCTGTTGAATACAGTGTCAACTTGTGTATAAGGCTAAGGTTTCATTGAAAAAAAAAAACCCTTGAACTAATTCTAGTCTAATGACCCTCAAGTAAGATTAACTTACGTAAGGAACTGAAGTTTGAGAATAGGAGGTACAGCAATTAGTTAAGTTTTTGTTTTCTTTTGTTTCATTTATATAATCCTCGATAATTTATGTCTTAATTTCGGGGATTTTTACATGCAATTTTTTCCATTGTACCATAAACATGAACCGGCGAAACTCCAGATAAGACCTGATAGTGTTTTACATCATGTATCTCGTTTTCAGAAATTTTGGTTTCCTCCTATGATTGCATAGTTTACATTGGTTGCGTATCAACACTTTGTTGCTCCCGCCATACCTTTAGACAATAAAAAAGATTTAAGCAAGAGAAATGATGCATATGTAACAATCCTGTGACTTTCCCCACACTTTGATGCACACTCATGGCTTCATGTTAAACATGTCTTATACAAAGCCTGGAGGGTGTACGTTGTTCCATAGGTATACTACACATGAACTGGACTGTTATCGCTCGTGCATGTAAACAACTGCAGATAGGTATTACTCGACAGAGCGTTGAGGCGTATTGACCTTCAATGACCAGCGCTGCGATCGTCTCTGATCTGGCCTTATCTGCTTGATTAGGAGAGTGAAGTATTAGCAAGTTGGCGAGTAGTAAGCTACGAAACACAAACAGAGCACTTGGAAGCTGCGTGTGTCTGCCTTGAAAGGTTAGCCAATTATACGCAACGCGGGTGCATAATAATACAAAATACCTGTAATGATTTTAAATACATTAAATATGTATCCATGTAATTATTTATTCTAATATTTTTCAAAGAATGAAAATGAGGCTAAACAACTCTATCTTCTGCAATTTTCATAACGGCAAAAAAAGAAAGAAAAAACCAATTACACTTCTGTTATTAATCGACTACCGCAATTATAGGATGTGCACGGTAATATAGCTAGTTTTCTAATGCGATCGATCTGTACAAAGGGATTGGTTTATAAAAAAGGTGATTTACTGAACTAGCAAAGGCGCAATGTCAAACATATTATCAGCAATGTTACGTCGCTGAAAGATCTCAGCCATTGTCCTTATCAACCTCGAGTTTCTTGTTTCAGTAATCCATCTCTTTTACTACCAATAATTACACTGGGCAACAAAAAATAATCTTTGAATGTTTCGAGCACTTCATGAGGCAATTCCTACTAATTTTGGTATGAGAAAAACAAATATGACAATGAAAAAATTTTATTAGCTCCAGTTTCTACGATATACACAAGGTGGAAGTATTACATATTAACGGATTGAGAGAAAAGGATACATTTTAATTACATACAATGAAAGTGCATTTGATTTTTTAACTGGTAATTACATGCTAAGAGTTCTAAATTGATGGAAAAATACTTCGAAGATAGTCGTGTCTGAAGAGAATCATGTGGTGGCCTATTTACTTTGTCGTCTTTTAGCTTGCTTCTTGTGATGGAGTTCCGCAGAATCCCTATACAAAGACCAACAGTAATCCGCAAGCATTACTTCATTCCAATGGCCCTGATATCTTTGTTCCATAACAGAAATGTCCTGATGGAATCTCTCCCCACGTTCATCACTAACAGCTCCACAACTAGGAGGGAAAAATTCTAGGTGGGAGTGGAGAAAATGGATCTTAAGGGAAATGTTGCATCCAAGGTTACGGTATTTTTTGCAGGAGCACTGTCACCAAATGCTTGTAGTTGTCATCTCCGGTATTTTAACAGGTGTGCCAACTCCTAAAAAATCCCCAAAATTTAAAATCTTCACTCCAAAAAATGAAATGTCACTTTATCTTCAAAACAAGAACTAATCTCTCATTTTTATAGTGATTTTTGAATTCAGCAGATGAAAATACATCTAAATTCACTATTTTAAGCCCGAAACATTTTGTTGCCCAGTGTTATCAGTTATTTTAGTCTTCTAGTTAAAAATCTGGCATTAATGGAAAGCTTTCTTTATGAAATAATTTCAGGAAGTATATGGAGTAATTTTCTGAAGCGTGATCAATCTGTATAAATACAAATACGTAACAAACAAATACATCACAATGTGAAGGGGTACAAAATTATGCGTATATAATTTTAGATATTATTATGAAATATAATCTATTATTCAATAATGATGAATCTGAATGAAAATATAAATAAAAATAACGATTTTAATTTCCTCTTCTTTCTCCTTGTCACAATATTCAATTACGTTATATATGATTTCTTGTGCCTGCCGATGTGCTTTCCAGAAGACAAGATTGCATCTGAACAGAGTAGATACACTGGACTCTCCGAGTATGTGCAATAACTTCACGTAAATATCTCTGTGTTTGCAATTTTTCCCGACAAACACCTCGCTTTGCCATGTAGTATAAGCGTGACCATGACGAACGCCTCACTACCAGAGGAAATAAAACAGTCATGTTATATTACACCTTAACCTTGCGCCTGCATACAATGTCTGCATTGTATGCAGGCAATGTTTCACTAGTTCGCAGAGTGCTACATTACGTTGTTTTCGACGCATGTATATTTGATGTCCGTGCTGTACATCTGACGTCATTTATACTCTGTGTCCAGCTAACATATCACATTGTGAGTGCACATCCCTCCGACCTTTATTAATAAGGTTACTAAATGCTAAATCCTTATGGTCTCAATACATATTTGTTGTGATTACACAGGAGCACAGAAAGTGATGAAACAGTAGTTAAAATTTTAAAAATCTGTTCAATTCGAACAAATAAAGAATATCTTGGAAATAGTGAACTACTGATACTTTTCGTTATAAACTCTGCATTAACGAGATTAGCTATACTTTTATGTAGTCAGATTCTGTCTGCATCTTAAACCTTAACAGTTGCACAAAAGTGATTCAAGAGTGAAGTGGACTTCGAAGGATATTCTCAAAAAATTCAAGTTATAAATAAATGTATATGACAAAGTCTAAAACAAACCATTTTAATGAAACTCATTAAGAGCCATTTTCTTTTTCAGAAAATAAAATTTTGAAAAAAAGTTCCGTATAACATTTTTAAAAATCTATGTTAACTTAAAAACCCAGTTTGGTGATTGACATAGTTCATTTTTGAGTTACACTTTTTAATAGATAGACATACACATAGAGGTTTTCCAAAAGTGCTTTTAGTAGCTTCAAGGTTCTCAAAGTGTGAATTTCTGGTGCCCTTGACCTGAAACTTTAGGAGGAGCACAACACTTTCTCTATAAGTACTAATAGACTGATACAGATGTTAATATGTGAAGTGCCAGAACGATTTTAAATTTATCATTTATGTTTCATATTGACATGTTTAAACTGAAAGTTTTGTTTTGAATTGGTAATGAGTTATAGATGACCATGACTGAATAGAGTAAGTCACAAACAGGTGAAGATGAATGTTGATATCCAATCTAGATAAATGGTAAATACAATAAATTAAATAGAAAGATAAAATTATAACAGGAAATTGCATTTAGGACTTTATATTTGCAAAAATCAGAAAATTATGTAATTCAGAATTAATGTATTGGCCACAGGGAAAAGTGATGTACAGTAGAATAATTACTATGGTGATAAGGTAAAAATCAATAAATAAAAAGGAGAAGTTAGCGTTGTTTACTACGTCACCGTAAAGCGAGCAGACGCGTGTGCAAACCATTGCATGTTAATTCAAAAAGCCGTTTGCAAACCTGAGATTTAGAACAGTTATAATTATTTATCAATGTGAGTAGAAGCTTGAATATAGTACAAGTTAGATGTCTGCGTTGTGAGAATTTGAACTGCGTTCGAATTATTCTCAAGGTAAAAAAAAAAAAGTATTATTGTAAATTGCGTGAATATATTGATTCAAAATACACATTTTATTTAAATTGAGCTTTGAGTGTAAATTAAAGAAAAACGTTGAACATATCTTTTTATTTCCCTAACTTTGAGTTCCATAATCCAAGTATCCGATACCACAATCAAGAGAAGATATCGTGCAAACCGGAGCTACAAATAACGTCATGACGTGGTGCATCATAACATCTGCACCATCGCAACATCACCAATAGAATACGGCTACAAATGCTGCATCGACGTGGGACAACCACCATTACACCGTCATCACCATCGCGAAACTACTTCAAGACAAAGTAAACATTGTAAAATGTTTATATAGTAACGTGTCCTTTATAAGCACTACAAAATGTAAATGAAATAGGTTCATTGGTCGACCAGCAAGGTTTTTTTTAACATCTATATCTCTTATTTCGAATCTTCTGCGAGTGCAGCATAATGAGGACGGGCGTTGTCATCCAACAGAGAGACATTCAGCAAGAGTTCTATATGTATGGGTAGCAATAAACGACGTTATTTATTGTCTTCTTTGTGCTGTACCAAAATGACAACTTTAATGCTGAGATGAGTAGGCTTTTGTTTACGACATTGCTGCCATGTGTGCAATCTCAAGTAGAGGTAACTCCAGGAATAAATATGTCTCGAAGTTTCCAGACGCTGATTGTTGGTTATGACCTCACGTCTGTGCAGAAGACACGCCGATGTTTTAAATATAGTGTTCTGCCTGAAGCTATCTTCATCGTTTTGAAAGTAGCTTTCAGAATTATACCAGCTGCATCCAAGAAACTAACGTAGGAAGAATCCGATGTACAAAAATCTTATAACTTTACCCACCAATTTTTTATATTTTCATAACTATTCAAAAATAATTAATATAAACGTAACTGTTTCAAATTAATCACGAAAAGTAAACATCGGAAATGAATTCAATTATGTAATAATTCTATTACGGCAGTATAAATCAGAGTGAGATTCAGTATTTAGAAAGTAAGCTAACAATTAATATGGTAGTGTTTGCAGAAACAAATGGCATGCTGAAAAGAAGGTGGAACTAGATTTTTCAATACCAAACAGCTGCGTTCCATTATGGGTCACATTTTAACCAATAAAATATAAATTAGTCAAATATGAAATGTGTGCATGTAATGACATTTTGAATGCTTTAAGTGTTTTATATTTCTGGATTATAACTTTTACAATCAAGGATTAAATATTGTATAATATTAACACTTTCTATAAATATATAATAGTTGGGTATCCATCTGGCTGGCGGACTATAAAGCCCGGGACTTTAATGCAATTACACTTTGTAAGTCACCACTGAGATAATTACCTCATGTGCATGTAACTCCTAATGTTTACCTCCCGCCTCCAAAAAATGCGATTCAGTTGGAGAATTCAATGTCGTGCTGGAATTTTCCCAAGGTAGCTCAGTGGTTAGAGCAATCGGACGGAGACTGGAAATCTGTGGTTCAGATCCCAGCTATGGTATTAAATTTTTCAGTCTGACTTTTACACTATCCATTCTAGTGTGAAAGAACAACTGTTTTCCATATTATATATAAGTGCCTGTTCCATCACTTTAAACATATTCTTACATCTTGTTTTCGCTGTTCATTCCAGTTTATTTTAGAAAACTCAATAGTAAAATGCCCGCCTCGGTAGCGTAGATGGTAGCATGTCTGCCTCACGTTCAAGAGGTCCCGAGTTCGAATCTCGGTCAGGGTGAGTTACATGGATAAGGTTTTCCGGGGTGTTCCCTTGTCCTTCAAGACGAATGTCGGATAGCTCCAAGCTCCATGGACCCTGGACACATTTGAGCATCCTTTCACCCAATTTCTTTACCGCCCGATATGAAAACGTTGGAAGGACGTAAATTTAAAAAAAGTCAATAGTAAAAATATCCCTGACTGTGTTATGAGCGTTGTGCAAGGTTAGATTAGTGTAATACATAATATATTAATACATATAATAAAATTATACATATATAGTTTTATTAACACCTTAAACTCAAAACAAGAGATGGATTTAAAGCCAACACTAACCTAACCTTGCACAACGGTCGTAAAACAGTCAGGGAACTTTTTACTATTGAGTTTACAAAAACAAACTGGAATGAACATCAAAAACAAGATGGAAGAATTGTTTAAAGTGATGGAACAGGTATCTGACCTACATTTTGAAAAAACGATGCTTGATCACAAAGGACTTAGGTTCGTCATCTACCCTACTAGAATGCCTCTACTGGAAAACTAAACAAAAATTGATTAATGACTAACTTCACTTGGGGCCGAATTCAATGTGTCCTCTAGCTTGGGCTATAGTGACACAGAAACAGCACACGCACCAAACACGGCCTATAGCAACATGTTCATTGTTCCCCAGAGCAGATGTGCTGTTACCGATAGAGGCTTAAAATGAACGCCACTGCTTCCGAATGTGTGCAGTGACGCAGTTGAGTACTATTATGGGTCTATTATCCAATCAGATAGGTCTGACGCACGCCGTTGATGCTTACAAAGGCGGTATCTAGCATCACGTGTGTTACCCACGTCATACCTTTTGTAAAAGTCTATTGTCCACCCAGTTCTTAAGAATATCATGCGGTGTCCATCTCCTCTGCACGCCTTCGTCCCTTTCTGTTAGCTGTCTACCAAAAGAAAGTTGCGGGTGGCTTAAATGTATAGTGAGAGAGAGAGAGAGAGAGAGAGAGAGAGAGAGAGAGAGAGAGAGAGAGAGAGAGAGAGAGAGAGAGAGAGAGAGAGAGAGAGAGAGAGAGAGAGAGAACGAGAGAGAGAGAATGTGTGTGTGTGCGTGCACGATATACGTTGGTAAAAGCAAGCACATTAAGTTTGAAATTATATTCGAAGGTAAAAATAACCAAACAATAAGAAAATAAAAATATTCTGTTTTACATTCACATCATTTCTTTTTGTGTCTTCTACAAAAATCATTTAACAAAAGATTATTTTTATATGTGCTGTTATGGGGTTACAAAAATACATGTCTGCATAAATATTTCCATAATTCCAAGTATTTCTTAATCATACGTGAAGTGAAACGATAGTCAAACCATAAGAAAGCAGGTCATTATGTTCCGACTTTGAAAATCCAAACCTTTTACACGGTATTACGCAAATGAATGGCCAAGAATCTAAAAATATCAAGATTGGAAAATTCAAACTAAGTACAACAATGTATCTTCGATGGCCATATGGGTTTTTTTCTGAAGGTCAAAAAATGTATAAAAATGCCTAATACCATACATATAAATAGTTATGTAAACAAAATTCCCTTAGTAGGAGCAGATGTACATCTTATTTATCAAATGCAAATACCTCAAACACGTGATATTTTAATTCAAAATATAGTCGCAAACGCATTGTTGAGGCCAGGCGGCGCGAGGGATGAGTTCAAAGAGACGGGCAGTGCACTGCGGAGATAAAAGCTCGCCGAAACGATGGGGGGGGGGGGGGGGGAGACGGATTTCTGGAGGGTTCGTCTTTCTTCTAGCGCCGTCTTGATTGTTTGAGAACATTCCGGAATAATGAGTAAGCTATAAAAGGAGCCGCTGCCGGCCACGGAGAGTCAGTCGGTAATTGGTCGCGTGTGCGTGAACAGCTGTAAAAGTGGACTTTGTTTGTGGTGGACAACCTTGCAAGTTGTATTGTGTATGTGACGTAATTCTGAACTGTCAAGTTGATCAAAGTGTGTTTCTAGGGAGATAAAGAGCAATTTTTAGTGTTTGTACCCTGGACCTTTAATTTCACGAACCCACAAAACCACAATATTAAGTCACTTTTGAGAAAATTACATTTCCAATGAAAATGGTAATTTAAGGCAGGGAGGGTTTCTTGAACATCTCCGTTTCGCATAATTGAACTTAAAATGTGATATCTATTTGACATATCGATTTTGAATATCTCGCCCCCCCTACCTCCTCACACACACGTAGACAATAAGGTTAACATGTAAATAATGAAAGAAGCAAGAAAATAACAAGCGGAATTAATGCATGGAAATCAAGTAATACAGTTTCGGTTATGCTCAATAAATAGATATTGACACAAAAAACATGGACACACACAAAGAAAGTGAGAGAAATGGAGATAGAACTTTTTTCTTCTTCTAAATATGGTATATCCTGGGCGATATTCATATTACATTTCTAGGTGGAACACAAACTTATCCAATAAAATGTGTTATACGGGCTTCTTGGCCGTGGCCAATTGGCTGAAATAGCACTTCTAGTGCTATTTAGTGAAATGGTGCTATTTCAGCCAATCGACCACGGCCAAAAAGCCCAGATAACACATTTTATTGGATTAACGCCGGCCGAGAAAGCCTAAGCATGTACAATACTTATCTCCTACCTAGTACCTGCAGGTGGTAGAGAAAGAATTGAATGGGCTCTGAAGTTTGTAAATTTTGGGAATTATTAAGAAAGGAGCTTTTGCATGTGACTCAAGAGTAACTATCAGTTTATTTAAATTTGTCTAGTTTTTCCACTGTTTGTATTCATGATAATAACCAGGCCTTGGGTTTTAGGTGGAAACTTCCTTTGTTCCTCATGATACATACATAGAAAATATATACTAATTGTGTATATACTCAGATGTATATATATAGTTGGGTAAATACTAATAATGGAAATATAATATGTTAAAAAATGGTGCTACTATACAACCTCAAATACCTAATCTCACCTACTTTTCAGCTGATTTGGTTTTGATAGTATGGAAAAGCTTTTTATGTCTGTATGCCAATCGTCCCTTGACAACAATCGCAGTGAACAATGGATTCCTGGATTCTTATTATTCCTGGATTATTTTTCCTGGATGGAAGAATTATTCGTTGCGAGATGTGATATTAGAAGGAGTAAATTTTATAAATGTTGTTACGTTACTTAGATTTGTGTTAAGAGTTATAATTATTCTAATTTTAATTAATAAAATAGGGATACTCCATTTGGTGAGTACCATTTGACTAAATAATTCGGAAAGGATTTTTATTTTTATTTTGTACATTTCAGGGGCTACCACATTTTGCTACATAAGTAAATTACATTTATAAACACTTCACGAAATGAATGATAAGTTAATGTTTTTAAGTACGATGTGAACTTAGATCACACTAACCCAACCTCGGTAGCGTAGATGGTAGTGTGTCTGTCTCACGTTCAAGAGGTCCCGAGTTGGAATCTCGGTCAGGTTGAGTTACCTGGATAAGTTTTTTCGGGGTTTTCCCTTATCCTGAAAGGCGAATGTCGGGTAGCTCTAAGCTCCATGGACCCCGGACTCATTTGAACATCATTCCACCCATTTCATTCATCGTCCGATATGACTTTACGTTGGAGGACGTAAATTACACACTCACCCATCCACCCACCCACCCACACACTAACCCAACACGTTTGAGCTGAACGTGAAAAAATTTGCAAGAGAAATACAATTTTAAATAAACGTTCATGACTACTCAACAATCAAACGCAACAAACCGAAATAAATTTCATTCAAACTTGTGTCGAGCCCTTGTTGAGGCAAACGTTCCGTTCAGTAAACCTGAAAATAGCCACTTCAAAGCTTCCTACAGAAATATGTCACCGCAGCATTTAAGCAGATTCCACACTGAGAAAAAGCTATTTACATATGTGAAGAACCATGAAACGAGGCAAGAGAAGATACAGGGGATTCATATAAATGGATCTCTGTCGATGAGACAATCAACAGTTTAGGTCAATGTGCAGCTAATCTATCGTTGAAAAATTGGATCCTATCTGTGCTATCTGTAGCCCATTTGATCTGTAGCAGGGAACTAAATATATTAAGCAGGAAAGAGTTGCCCACAAAACACGACAATCGAGATGAAAATGAGGTGCAGGTAATCTACACTGATACAGCCCCGTACATGATTGCTACCCTTAAATTGCTCGAGTATTTTATCCTGTCGTGCTCCATAGAACTTGTCCTGCCCCTGCCATGAATCGCGTAGTCGAGACGATAAGTCTTGAATATCCACAAGTGAATAAGCTGGTTTCCACAAGTAAAAAGGTTTTATTAAAGTACTACGAGGATCCAATTATTTCGAGAGGAACTTTTGAAGATTCTACTTCCATCAGAACCTATACATATTAAGACTATTTTGAAAATGGGGGGATGATGCAATGAGCATTACTTACTTCAGCAAGACCCAACAATTCCTCATGATACTGCATGCATCAAATCACATTATATATTTCTGGTCCCCGTTATTAATGCTCAAAGATTCTTGAGGCAAACAGGTCTACATGAACTGGGATTGAAAAAAAGAGGTGACAGAAAAAGTCCACTTGGTTTCTGGTTATGTTTGTGAAAAAGTTGGGACTGACAGTTCTCCGCACAGTTGCTGACATCTTGTCTGGCGTTAAAAAAGAACACTTGGATATGAAAGAGCTGTTTCCTTGTAGCTAATACCACATTTAAATATGCTCCGGTGATATTAGTTGATGTGGAATGCTCATATTTATAACTTACAAAATATCTTACTACAACGCAGTTTCTCAATGGAAAACTTAGAAAAGGTGTTATTGGTCATTAGGGACATGTATAATAAAATATCAAATATTTCGGCTAATTTGTAATGGGAAATAATGTAATGTTTCGTTCACCTATTTTTGTAATTTTAGAAATCTATTTTGATTTGTGATAGAATTTAGTTTAGTACCTAATTTAAGATTTGTGGGAACTAAGTTCTGGGACTGATAATACCACTGAGCAGTCTTAAAATAAAAATTTAGGTACTTTGTATGCTAATGTCTATGTTTTGTCATACGAGTTTCTGGATTTACACATAAAAACAAATAAATGAATGTTTGTTTTCCGTGAAAAATTTGATACTGACATACACTGAAGTAACCTGAAGCCAAAAAAAGAACCTGTTTTGTCAATGTGCAGAACTAAAAAGTCCTTAAACCTGGCTTATAAAATATGTTAATTATTTTTTCCAAGCATGAAGGTAGTAAAGAAAAATAGAAATATCTGGCTTATTCACTCTTGAAAATCAAAGCTGAATAACAACTTAGAAAGGATAATGTTTTTGATAACTTATTAACAAACTTCCTTGAGATGAATATTTAAGAAATTATACAGATTATTTGTTATTATTACGGTTACTGAAGAAACAAAGTTCTGACTGGACTGTAAACGTAATAAACATTTACTGATATATGCTGTTTGGTAAGCACTTATTGCCATTTTAATATTGCATGATACAGACAGAGAGTAGACAGACAGACAGATAGCCAGACAGACAGGGAATGAAGGCTGAAGGAGAAAGTAGAAGGGAGAGACAGATAGGAAATAGGAAAGACAGAGGACAAGTGAGTAATGAAGGAAGAAAGAAAGGGAAAAGATCGAAACAGTATTACAATTTCTGTACCTAGACCTGTTACCATAGGTATCAGTGGAGTACCGAAGGTACTGCTAACGAAAGAAGCAAGGTTTATACACTATTAAACTTATTAGGTTTTATTTTCTATAAACACCACAAAAATCAGTTTTAATGCTAGCTTTTTAAACATCGCGGTACATATAAAAGTACCGAGAAAGAGAGAGATACAGACAAGAGGTTAAATGTGATAATGGTAATGGTTTGTCAAACCTGAGAAAACGGAAACGACAATTTTCAGACCTAAGGTATGTTACTTCAACATATCCTGTTGATTCTGCTGATAGCAAGCAACAATAGTATCCCCTCCCCACCGTAATTTTTGTTTGTTTGTTTGTTTGTAATTTACGTCCTCCAACGTTAAGTCATATCGGACGATGAATGCAATGAGTGAAATGATGCTCAAATGAGCCCGGGGTCCATAGAGCTTAGAGTTACCGATCATTCGCCTTTCAGGATAAGGGAAAACCCCTGAAAAAGCTTATCCAGGTAACTCACTCTGGTCGAGATTCGAACTCGGTACGTCTTGAACGTGAGGCAGACATGCTACCACCACGAAAGGGTAGAGCCAGACTGAAAAATTCAATGCCATAGCCGGGATTTGAACCACGGATCTTCTGGTTTCCGTCTAGCCGCTCTAACCATTTGAGCTACTATGGCCAACGTGCCAACATGACATTAAATTCTCCAACTGACTCGTATTTCTCCCGGTAAACCACTAGGAGATCTCAAACGCATGAGAACTACCTTAATGGCGACTTACTATGCTGTAAGTACTTTAAGGCCCGGGCTTTATAGTTCGGACCACTAGCCGTGTGTAGGACGTACAATTAATTTCCATTAATTGTACCTAATAGTGGTCCGAACTATAAAGCCCGGGCCTTAAAGTACTTACAGCATAGTAAGTCGCCATTAAGGTAGTTGTCTCATATGTTTATGAGATCTCCTAGTGGTTTACCGGGAGAAACACGAGTCAGTTGGAGAATTTAATGTCATGTTGGCACGTTGGCCATAGTAGCTCAAATGGTTAGAGCGGCTGGACGGAAACCAGAAGATCCGTGGTTCAAATCCCGGCTATGGCACTGAATTTTTCAGTCTGGCTCTACCCTTTCATAGTGCGTCCTACACACCGCTAGTGTGAAAGAACAATTAATTTCCATGCTACCACCACGCTACCGAGGCGGGCTCCCCACCGTAAAGATGCTACCTGTATAATCTGCAGGATTCTTTGTTCAGAATGACAAGTCTTGGCAGGTTCCCCTAGAAGTGAAATTTAACGAAAACAAGAAACATTAAAGAAGGAAGGAACCAAAGTTGTTGCGACATGCTGTAAATAAGACAGATATGGGTTGACATAATTTGAGGCTCAGTGTAAATTATTTTGTAGGAGTGAATAAAATATGTTACTTGTCTGGCTAAACGGTTCACGCCCACTTTGTTAACTACGAGGAGTGTAGTTTGATACTGAAAGAGACAAGAAGCTGTTTTAACATTTTCAACACCAACCGAAGCCACTGTGCACTAATGTAGCCAAGCTTTTTGAACCTAAGTGTACGCTATACTTTTGCTATTTTATTACAACTGAGAATCTTGCGGCTAGACTTCTCACGGGTTAGCCGAACAACAAACGTGATCCACGAACTTGAACATACATGAAACATTATTAGGAACACAATCTTTGCTTGTAGTGTTTCATTGTGCTGCCACAATGCTGTATTATTCATTGCGTGTGACCAGTTGACGCCCTTTGCTATAGATTACGCAGACCTTGGAAATGTACTGCTGCAACAAACCGTTTATCTTGTGACGCTTGCAGCAGCCACATTGGTCCAGAAAGCAACCTCATTGTGACTTAACACTTTTCAACTTGTTTAACAAACACAATCATTTTAAACGAATGTTTTGTAGGAACAGACGTATTATTTGAAGTAGCTCTGCTATAGCTTTTCAGCACATACCTACGTATATTGTTCTTTGTAGCATTTATGAATACGCCTCTGTTTAAGTTGATTATTGCCATGGTAGTTGCCTTTACTTTTTAATACACCAAGCAAGCATTTTAAATAAACAAACGTTAATTTCTTATACACCGATGCAAGTAACGCTTTCAACCCAAGAATACTTAACGCAGTCCCACAGGAATACGTACTTTGGGGTCATTAACACTTTTTCGAATGACAAAGAGGATGGAAGGTCTCTCAGGCGAATACCTCGAATGCAAATAATATTTTGATATATATTTTATTATTGTTTCCTTTCTTCAACCTGATTCTAACGATTTGGATTAAAATATTTTGAGTTACAGGAAATGATACGAAAAATAAAATATGCATTCTTTCATGTGGAGTTTTACCATTGCATTTAGAGGTTTACCATATTTGACTTTCCATATGAACACTTCCTTCAACCTAGCCATCACTTTTTCTTACGACATGCAATATTTAAAATATATTTTTTATACTTCCATATAAAATGTATGTATACATACATACACACACATACATAATGCACATACATGTATTTCACATGCTTCAGTCAATAGAGGTGGACAAACTAAATCCTATTTCTTAGAATCTTGCACTGTTGAATTATTTTCCCTCATGAAGCGTTTCCCTCACCCTTCCCATTAACTAGTGTACGCCTTCGAATGTCAAACAAGCCATGTGCAATGCAAGGAAATACACTTCCTTTCCCCTGAGAGGCAGGGTTAAACCGAAGAATCCTCCCATCTATTTATTGATAAGAACTTGTACACATTTATTAACTCCATTATGCAATGTATTTAATTTATAGATTACCATAATTAAATCCGACAAGTATCTTCGAATATGTTAAGATAAGTGATCATGTTAAATAGGGAATTATCTTCAATCGCAGAAGAACTTATTCCACAGCAGCCGACTAGTCACGTGACAGTCACGAGAAGCGCGGCAGTCATGTAGAACAGTCGTTAATTTTGTCATTCTTGCAGTCCGAATGACCAGTGACGCAAGTGTACAAATTGCCTTGCGTAGCTCGTGGGAAAACAGCGAATGCGCTTCTCGCAAACGTGCAATGTACTCGTTGATCACCACTGATATAATTTTGATGGATATATTTAATAGAACTTTATTAAACACAATGTGCATATACAGATTACATTTTAGTTATGGCTCTCACCAGTCTTAAGTCTCTGTGTTCAGCGGATGAGGTATGCTTCCACAGTTCATTAAATGATACTTGGGACGTGGTTTGTTGCATGGTTTGCTTATGCATTCCTCTTTGGGGTCGTGGTATGTTGCATTCAGGCATATCTTCCCATGAAAACCATGGCTGGTCAGAAGTTTAGTCCTTTCCATGCATCTGACTTCACTGCTTCTGTGTCCATTGAGATGACGGCCTGCGTCTAGATGTTGGCTCGGTTTTTTCGAACCTTTTCGTTCAAGAGAACGGTGTATCACAGGGATCGGTGCTAAGTGTTACGCTGTTTGCTATTGCGATTAATTCTATCTCGAAATGTGTACCTCCGGGGGTCTCGTCATGCCTATTTGTAGACGACTTTGCCGTCTACTGTACATCTCAGCGCACTTCGTTTATAGAGCGCCGTCTCCAGACCACCTTGGACAACCTTAAGGTTTGGAGTTTAAAGAACGGCTTCCGATTCTCTGCTGAGAAAACCATCTGTGTTAACTTCTGGCGTCAGCGGAGTCGACTACCTCCAAGGCTCCGGCTAGGCGCTGATCTACTACCTTTTGCAGATGAGACGAGGTTCCTTGGATTGATATTTGACAGAAAACTTAGTTGGTCGTCGCATATAGCACAACTGAAAGCACGATGTGACCGATCTTTAAATATCTTGCGGGTACTAAGTGGAAAATCGTGGGGAGCGGATCGTACAGTGTTATTGCGACTGTATCGCACCCTCATCCGTTCCAAATTAGATTATGGTAGTATCGTTTATGGCTCAGCACGACCATATGTGCTGAAGAGATTAGACACAGTCCATAATTGTGGCATACGTATAGCAGTTGGGGCATTTCCAACGAGCCGAGTTATAAGCCTGTATGCTGAGTCCGCAGAACCTCCTCTGCAGTACAGGCGCAACATGCTATTAGCAAATTATGGCTGTGGACTTAATTGCATGCCCACACATCCAACGTTTACGCCGTTCTTTAACACATTCATGGACGTGCGTTATAGGAACGCTTCTATAAAACCAAAGCCACCTGGTTTTCGTTTCCGGGAGCTCCTTAGACGTCTTAATAGCGAAATGCCTAAGATGTATCCTAGGGGGGAGAGGACATACCCTCCTTGGTTGTGCAGAGCGCCCCACGTTGATCTGGGCATGACCACACACGATAAATCTACCATGTCTATGTCTAGTATCCGCACTTGCTTTTTAGAGTTTTTATCGCGATATCAGGACCATATTAAAATTTACACCGACGGGTCCAAGAATTCAGATGGTGTTGGTTGTGCTTACGTGTGTGGAACCGAACCCTATACATTCGGATTCCACACTAGCACTTCCATTTTTACCGCAGAGCTCTATGCAATATACCGGGCCATTTTACACGTACGTCGACGAAAGTTGGGGAACTGCTTAATCCTGAGTGATTCCCTCAGTGCACTTCAAAGCCTACGGCAGCTGTACAACTACCACCCTATTGTGCAGCGGATACAGGATGCCCTCCACGTTTTACACGCTTCTGGCGTGAGCGTGGTGTGTGCATGGATTCCTGCTCACGTAGGCTTGCGGGGGAATGAAATGGCGGATTCGGCAGCCAAGAGGGCTACCATGAAGCCCAGGGTTCGACTACCGTGTGTGACATCTGAAGATTTTAGGGCGGTATTACGGAGAGCTGTGCTAACCTGCTGGCAGGAAGAGTGGTCCGCTCTCCGCAATAATAAACTGAGATCTATTAAGGAACTTCCGATTCCCTGGGTTACCTCCTGTCGGTCATCTCGTCGCGAGGAGGTGACTTTGGCTCGGTTGCGCATTGGGCATTGTTATTTTAGCCACAGCTTTTTATTGAATAGAACCCCAGTTCCCGTTTGCCCACTGTGCAGTGGTGACCTGACTGTCCGTCACTTGCTTTTAGATTGTTATAGCTTGGCACGTCTCCGCAGGTCTCTCCAGCTGCCGGCCAGCTTGGCGGATATCCTCGCGGATGACGAAACGGCAGTGGGCAAAGTTTTAGCATTTGTTTCAGCTGTGGATTTTAGAATTTAACCTCAAGTATCTTTTTTTGTTGTTTTTTTTTTAGTATATATATGTGTGCAGTTTTAACAGGTTTATAGATAATAATATATATTTTTAGAAATCTTTATATCTGGCTTTTGCCATGACTTGTTTTTTAAAGGGCGCTGATGACCGCCGTAGTTGAGCGCCCCTATACACATCATCATCATCATCATCATCATCATCATCATCATCATCATCATCATCATCATCGAAGCACTTCCTATATCAGTGGCCACCATCTCAATGCACAGTGTGCACAGTAGGTCGTGCAAATTTACCCGTTGCACGGCGGAATAGTCTACCGTGCACTCCGTAGCCTTCAGAGCAGTGACGGAATGCCGATTTTGCAATTTAAATGCACAATTGACTGTGCAATAATCGAATTGTAATATGAACGATATAATTGTTATATAAATTGTTTTAATTGTTTCTTTCATTATCATTCAACTATGAACCTTTATTTTAATAAAAAAAAAACAAATGAACAATAAATTGATAAGTTTAAACAAAATGAAAATAATCGACAATCTACTTACAATACAGAATTATTAAATAACAGCTCGAAGAAAAGCAATAAGCACAACATATTACTCAGAAGTGGAACCTAGTTTTCTAGATTTTTGTTGTCTCTTTTGACACACTAGTTTTTCAAAATTAGGTATCAATGTTTGTGCAGCAGCTAGTCTAAGTTAACATCTATTAAGTTAACATTTATTTTCCATTTGACAATTGCATTGCAAATCGATAAGTTCAAGTTGCAATTCAGATGGAACATTATCAACATCTGCAGAGTAAGGCTCAGCAAATATTTGGAAAATTGTCTCTAATTGCACCACGTCTTGAAACCTTTTCTGAAATTCTTGGTTCAACTCTCTTAATATATGAACATATTCTTACAAGTCCATGACCTGAACAAACTGCTGAACTGTTGAGAGCTTTGGGAAATGTACCAAGTTCTTTGAGGTTAACTGCCTTTCCCATAAGGATAGTTTCATTTTGAATGCTCTGATATTATCACTTTCTATAAAAAAGAAACACTCTTCCCTTGAAGGCATAAATGTAGTAGATGTCTTACGTGTCACATTACATTCTCCAACCGACATTACGTTTACGAAAACAAACCGCAAGAGACGAGACAACACTGCTGTCCAATTCTACGTCTTGTCTCAAACTGAAGTCGTACGGCACTCGTGGCAGTGCACAATGCTGCGTCATTTGCTCTAGCACAAAATCGATCCACTTGGTGAGCGCTGGCCTATATCTTCTATGAAGAAGGACTCCTGAGCTTTTACATAGCCATAGCTGTTTCGTATGAACTTTGAGATTGACAGAGCTCTTTTTATGAATCTGGCTTTGACGCTCTCTAATTTACTAAGGTTTTCACCGTTAGATGTGTCCATATTAACTGAATTCTTACATGGCAATTGGTATAATTTTGAGTTTGAACAGCTTCTTTGCAGTTGTCAAGCACTGAACACTCAATCAATCAATCAATCAATTGGGATGCAAAGCAAAGGAAGGTGGTAAATAGAGGAGTATGGGTAATATTTCACACTAAGTGCTTAGTATCCCGGCCCTGAAATGGATGGCTGCATTATTCCTTTCCACATCAACAAGTTCTGTTGTCATTTGAATGCCAGTGTACACACTCAACCACGACTGTGATATTAGAATGTGTGAAACCTTCAGTTGAACCACAAAACACGCCAAAGGCATAGTACAAAAATGCTTTGCTATTCAGAGCAAAATCCAACTTCTGCAACATCAATTAGAGCTCTCGTTGCACGTTGGTACCGCAGATTTCTTGTCAGCGTACCCATTTCTGCTGATTGATGGTATGAACGACTTAAGACTGGAGGGAGCAAACTTCCACGCTTTCACTGGATGTTATTGGCATCTATCATATGCTTACTAATTTTCTTAACGGCAACAATTCACGCCTTAAAGCAAGCATACGTAATACTGTTAATTTAATGGCCTTGAACACGTGCCACCTTTACTTAAAACCCTACAAAATGCATCTGAAATGACTGGACAAAAAGGGCTAAAGTGTAATTCTGTTTATGAAACATGTATTATATATCGACATGACTTGAGCAACTAAATGTGTCTTCTCAATCTATGCCGTTAGGCAAGTACTCATTTTAAATTTTAATGCAAAAAGTCATATTATACACTTGAGTGCGGCATTTTTTTAACTTTCTCCTTAGCTTATCAATAGTTACTATTATTTAATAAAGTCTCAACAAACAATATATAATATACAAATGGATGTATGAAAGTATGTGTACAGATTACTCAAACACCTGGAGGACTTACAGTTAAAATTTGTACACACATTCCTTACAATTTGTAAAATAATACTGTGGAATAAAAGGGGACGACGTGCAGAAATAAAAATGACAATTATTAGTGCAGAATACAGTTTTCAAGATCACTGAAAACGATTCCATTTAAACTCAAGCACAGCCCCATCGATTGTACTGATTGCACCTTTCCTTTACGAGGCGTGTCTCTCAGTTGTTTTGTGTTTCCCTTTTTCTCCGTGTGAGCGCGTGAAGTTTGCTTTGGTTCCTCTCTCGGACAGCTCTCCGAGCTGACGAGACAAGGTGTCGGGGTTCTTCTTTCATAGTGCACGCACGGTGATTTATAACTGTCTTAGCTCCCGGGTGCAGTTCAAAATCATGTAATGGCAGAGTGAAGTTATGTGTACAAAGCTTAACTTTCGAGGAAGTTTAAGTTAAGTGTAATTGTGCAAGTAAGCTGTCAGTGTGAATAAGAGATTTAATAAAGTTTTTTAAATTATCAAAGTAAGTTGTATAATTGTACCTGAGCCTCCGGGTACAGTTCACAATATGGGGATGCAAAGGAGTTAGAAAATGATCACAATATCTAATCCATATTTTTAGGATCGCTGAAATGAATAAATTTGCTAGAACCTATCTGAATGCAGTTCATGCACACCTTTGTCCAATCTCGGGTTAAATCCTGAAACCAGAGAACCTGTAATTTCATTGCTGCCCATTTGTTTTTGTATATCTCAGTGTATATTTTTGTATACCTATAATTTTAAAACATTTGTGTGCATATTTTACTATTTTATTACGGCTATATTCCGGGCTTGTTTATCACAATTAAAATGAAGTTCGAGGAGGAATATGGTTACACATGAAGGCTTCAATGAATCCTTATGAAACGTTAGTGTGTGGTCTAAGCATTCATTTCCAAGTAAAAGTAGCACTCGATTTTATAAAATATAGTATCTGCTGTCATTTTATAGGTATTATTGCGTGCTTTGTATGTTATAGCAGCTCGCCATCACAAAAATTCTTTGAAAAAATTATATGACATCTTTAGTGAATGACAATATCTAATTTGTACGCGAGGGTTTTCATCTCTTTGGTGGCCATTGTTTCAAGTTGATAGACATGTATGATAAACTGGTTGGTTAGGTTTGCAGATGGCACATACGCCATATTTCAATGCTCGAAACACTGACAATGCCATCCTTCACAAGTTTGATGTATGATAATTTCAAATATTCCTAGCGTACAGTATATGAATTTGTTTAAACGGGATGGTTATAGCGATTCTATAATATTTTTGAGAGTATCATCTTTACTACAACTTATCTAGAGCAAGTATTACTAGTATATAACATTAAACATCGATATTATATCATAATTTTTGAGGCGTGCCTACACAACGAGCTTAAAGAAAAAAATCACTCATTACACACTGCGGAATTTATGTTAAAACAATAAAATATTACGGTAATTAATATTAAATTAATAATCTGAACATATGGTGAATATGTATTGTAACTTGGGTTCATAGAATTAAAAGGTCGAGTTGCAGAAATTAAAAATCTCGTTTATTTTCGTCGAAATACACTATTCACTTCTCACGTAAGAACATTAAATCACATATACACAGTCTTACAAGGTCGATCACAATAACAAACAGTGACAGCAGATTATATCTTTAGCTCTCGTTACAACAGCACAGCTGGCTATCTCTCATTTCACAACTACTGCTTACTCACTCTTGTTTACAACAGCTGTTTCACAACTGACTCTGCTGGCGTGTCACCATCCCTTTTATATGTCCAATCATAAGTCGAGAACATTCCCGCACAAACAAGAAAAACAACCATTCTCCGTCAATCGAGATATCTCTAGAAATTTCCAGACATGAAACCCTACCTCTGGCGGCGAGTCCTTTATCTAAGATAACATTGTTTGCCACCTCTGTGATCACTCGCCGCGTTATCGTTAACTGCTCATGCAAGCTCATGAAACATTATCCGCCGTCTATTATCGATTTGTGCCGTAACGTTTATGCCCCAGCACCGCGACAGTATGGTGAATAATCCACAGTGGATAACTCTTCCCTTTTGTGTGAATAGGGTAAACTATACAACGGAATGTATGATTTGTCACAGATGGAGAAAGTCTTGAGTATACACACATTTTTATACGTTTTATTTTCTAAAGCATTCAGTGACAGTAACTCCAAATTGTCTGACATGCCAATTTTTTGTTAGAAGCCTACCGTATTGTAAGAGAAATTTTAAATAACGTTGAAGTTAAAATGAAACTTCAAATCATCTGTATTCTATCTTGGAAGTCAAAATTAAACGCATTAAGCATGAGTTGGTTGTTAATATTCAAGTCACTCTCTTAGCTTTGGTAAGTTCGGAAAAGATTCTTGAACATCTTCCATAAAGTTTGCAGATATTCAGTTTCCACCCCAATCAGTGTGGGTGGCTCAGTTGGTTAAGCATTTTTCTACTGATCTCAATCGCTGGTTCAAGAACCCACGGACTGATAGTTTTTAAGTGTACTTAAAAGCAATAGCCCCATGCTAGTAAATTTACTGGCATTTACATCCCAACCTTGTGTGATGCAATTCCGGTACACGGTGGCTCTCATATGACCCTGAAAATCGACAGGTTGTTGGCAAAGAAAATATTTTTAATTTTTCTATTCTTGCTAAGAGACGATCTATTAACTCCGCACCCTGAGAAATGTCAACTTGGATGGAAAATTTTGCACTACGAAGTCTAAATATGTACATATTGACTTTTGAACATTGCCATTCAATATTTTTAACGCAATATTGTGTCAAACTAAGTATTTCATTTTGCAAGCAACACATACGTTCTAAAGTAACAGTCAATATCAGTATAAAAAGAAATTACATTCATAATTTCTCTACCACTCTTCTACAAAATCCTTTGTCCATACGTTTATTCTCGTATCTACTTCTTGTTAATAACTTTTAATATACATGTTCACATTTCATTATAGGTTTAAGAAAAATTCAGCACGATAGAGGAATATTCAGATATTTAAGAGTATGTTGCTATGCAATGGCTTTAAATAGCATGTTCTTTTTATGGCCACGAGGGAAAAAACAACGAATTACCACCTGAGGAAATTATATGTAATTATACATTTACATTGATATAAAAGGAATATTTAGGATATCGTTAATAACTCACAATAGAAACTGTGTGCTTTACAGTTAACCAATTATAGAAAAAAAGTCGTTCACAAAGAGAACTTCAAGCTATTTCGAGAAAATTCGAATGCATTTTATGCATTTTATTTGTCATGAAAATATTTAAATGTATTGTAACGGCAGTATCAGGCACCGATTAGGAGGCGGCGAATTAATTGAAATCAGATAGTTAAAAAAACGATAGATTAATGAAAATTCTTTGCAAAACTAATATAGAAACCTTGTTATATTAATATGAAATTAGAATGGATAGAGTAATGATTAAAAAAGCGGTTGAATTAAAGAATAAGAAGGGAAGAATATAATTTAATATAACATATATACTAGCATCCAGGCAAGGAAAAGAAAATATTCTTGCAAAAATCTGTACACGTCGGAGAGACAGGAAGGAAGGACCGTTATCCTCTTTGTGCTAGTAGAGGTTCAATGTCTGAAAACTATAGAATACTCCCAGCCAGGAATGTGTTGGGACAAAAGGTTTTCCAAAAATGCGGCGGAGCATGAACGCTAAAGGGATTTACTTCACTGATTTGATAACGATGTATACCGTTACCAACAACTCAGGGTAGGCGTTCCCCAACTCAGGGTGTGCTAAACGTCAATGAGTTAAATGAGTTTTGAAAACCAATGCGAAAATTCGAAATAAAATGAGAAACCAATAATAATTTAACATTTGAGAAGGGTAAGCTAGTGTGGTCATGTGATAAAGTTAGAGAGGGGATCAGAATAAGGTTCGAACTGAAACGTGAAGTAAGAAAAACTTACTTAAAAGGTGATACGACAGGAAGGACGTGTTCATGCGCATTAAGGAGAAGCGAAGATTTATAAGTCCGAAATGAAGGGAAGTTAAGAATAGCGCAATCAGCGTAAGTGGAAGCAGCATTAGAAGTTTATTAGAGCAAAGTAGTCGCCGTATAAAGAAGAAATAGAAACCACGTGGAAGTAACTTTAAACAAGTAATCCAGGGTTTCAAGTAAAATTGAATTTATGTTAGGAATTTCACTAACAGGTGGTCACCGATACAAGTTGATAAGCAAACTCAGCAGGAATTAAACCAAATAATTTTTGCAACGAATCAAGTGTTGTTAATAAAACTGAGTAGCCAACAACCACCAAAATTCATTTCCTACAACCATTCACCTGAGGATAAGAGAACTCATATCGCCAATTAGAACCCAATCAATTTAACTCTAGTATGCGGGTTTGCCGCAGTATATAGTCGTTTAATCAAAATTAGCGAAAAATTGTGCATAGATATAAAATAATTTGAAGTGGGAGAATTTCTTTTAAATTTTTTGTCACTTCCTTGAAAGATGCAAATTTTTATATAAGTATTTAAGTTTCGCATTTAACAGTTTTAATTTCTGAGGTATGCTGTTCACGGACAATACATAGGTATAGGTGTATATATGTATACATAAAACTTTTCTTTTATTAATGGGGCCTAAAAACTTGTATTTCCAAAGAAATATCGCTATCCAAGTTTTGAGTAGAATGAAATACTTCCCTGCTTACCACAGTTAGTAGTAGAGACAATACAAATATAAAACAATCATGCCAGGGTACACAACATATTCTCCCAGAACAACAAGTATCAAAAATGCAAATTTGGAGTTCATAATATTCCATAAGAGAAATAAGAGCTCATTTATTGTTACAGTTTCACAACTATTACGATTTAATTTTAAACTATGTGAAACAAAAAGCAACCACTAAAACGTAAGAATAAAATGAACGTCTTGTCAGGACATTGCCTTACAACGAAATAAATTAAAAAACCATCAAGCATTACTGCAATGGCTGGCCATGCAATGTGCACACAATAACTCAATTTTCCACTTAACATTCATTTACCGACACTTCCTTAACGAGAATGGCAACTCCACCACGAACAAAGCTTACTTCCACCCCCACATAGCGCTATGACGTCTGCTTAACTTCCTTGATCAAATTATTTGATCAAGAACTTAATGTGCCTTATGAAGGAGCCGCCACTGCTTGCTTCGAATTCAGATAGAATGGTCTCTGACGTCAATGCCACTCTCTCCCACACGCCCGGGTTCCCATAGGGTTCGCTGCCGTTCAGGGTTCACTTTTGAGAGCATGGTTACACAGTTTCTAATTGACATTCTTTTTAAACGTATCCTTGTCTAAAGTAAAATGTCATTATTTTCCGAAATGACGTTTCGACCGTTCCATTTTCGAACTCTTATCTTAAACTCCTACTTATTTTGAGCATATTTTTCAGTGTTAGATTTCTCATGCGATGAACTGCATTCGCTAATTGCTTCCAAATCAATGTAACATTCCAAGCTGGAAGACTCAGACGGTGTCTATGAGGCACCGAGTTCAAATCCCGTCACCCGACCGGGGCTGTCGCTTTGCTGTGCTATCTCCTATCTAAATGAAAAATAGGTAACATTCTGTAATCTATCTACAGATAATGGAAGCCGATAACAATGACACGTCAGAACCAGAATTGCAAAAACAGTGCTCTTTTTTTCCTTTGAAAATTTCACCTATGACCCTTCCTGTGTTAAATACGACTATAACAGCATGCTTTATTTACATTAGTTCTCAGCAAGTCCACTAATATTAATTTAATCAAATTCAATCAATCTCGTAGAAAAGAATGCAATATTATGAAGCAGGTTCACACAAGGAGTTTTTTCCATTCATTATCAAAATGACCTCCCGTGCGATATTCTACTGTTTTCGAGGTCAGCCTAACGAATGTAAAAGTAGTATGCCTGTGTCGTCACGCCAAACACTGATTAATATTCATTCCGAATATTCAACGACGAATTTCCGTCACCGATTTCCCTTTCAGATGTCACCCAAGTTTAAACATGACCGCTTTACTGTTAGAAGTAGGTACGTTCGGCGTGAGAGTGCAGCAACGAAGTACTCTATGCGACGTAGTTGTCTTTAGTTCCAAGCGATTTGTCACGTATTTATTACCTACCCATCACCCATCCGAAAGCCATTGCATAAAATGATTATAGCCCATGTATCACATTTTAAGCTTCAAACCCGATGTGGAATACTGATGTATAATGATGGCTATTTTATTCGGATGTTAACTAGGAACTTTTAAGAAATGTCAACTTTTATCGCAGAATTTACCGAAGTCGAACTCTGATACGCTTACCTCTGGAGTTAACTGTTTGATTCAAATGTAAATTATAGACATTTAATAAATTCCAACTTTTAACAAAAGTATGAAACCGATATACACAGCATGTGAAATTAAGTCAGTTTTAAAAATTTAAATTTTTTAGAAAAAAAAAAAACCAATAGTTCAAGCTCTTCTATGGAAGCAAGCTAGGTGAAAAGATGATTAGAAATCGACTTTTCGGAAGCGTACATCTCTCCCATCATCAGGATAATATATATAGGACAAACCGGAAGGACCATCGCTAGCAGAATAACCGAACATGAGCGGAGCATTCATTTAATGCAACCTGAGAAGTCTGGGCTGGAAGAGCATTGTTTTGATAACGACCATAGAGCCAACTTTCGGGAGACGACCATCTTGGCAAAATGCAACAGTTACCGTGAGCGGAAAGTTAAGGAGGCTGTAACCGCAGTATCACGCAGCGATTAGGAGGCGGCGAATTAATCGAAATCAGATAATTAAAAAAAGGAAGATAAATTAATAAAAATGCTTTGCCAAACAAATATAAACATCTTGTTATAATAATATGAAATTAAATGGAAGAGTAATGATTAAAATAGCAGTTGACTTAAAGAATAAGAAGGGAAGAACATTACTTAATATAGCATATATACTAGCATTCAGGCAAGGAAAAGAAAATATTCTTGTAAAAATCTGTACATTTCGGAGAGACAGGAAGGGAGGACCGTTATCTTCTTTGTGCTAGTAAAAGTTCAATGTCTAAAAACTATAGAATATTTCCAGCCAGGAATGTGTTGGGACAAAGGGGCTTTCAAAATGCAGTTGAGCATGAACGCTAAAGGGATTTACTTCGCTGATTTGATAACGATGTATACGTTACAGAGAGCCCAGGTTAGGCGTTCTCCAACTCAGGGTGGGCTGAACGTCAATGAGTTAACTGAGTTTTGCAAACCACTGCGAAAATTCGAAATAAATGAGAAACCAATAATAATGTAAGATTTGTGAAGGGTGAGCTAGTTCGGTCATGTGATACAGTTAGAGAGGGAATCAGAATAAGGTTCGTACTGAATCGTGAAGTAAGAAAAATGTACTTAAAAGGTGATACTACGACAGGAAGGACGTGTTCATGCGCATTAAGAAGAGAAGCGAAGATTTATAAGTCTGAAATGTAGGGAAGTTAAGAATAGCACAACCAGTCTAAGTGGAAGCAGCATTAGAAGTTTATTAGAGCAAAGTAGTCGCCGTATAAAGAAGAAATAGAAACAGCGTGGAAGTAACTTTAAACAAGTAATCCAGGGTTTCAAGTAAAATTGAATTTATGTTAGGAATTTTACTAACAGGTGGTCACCGATCCAAGTTGATAAGCAAACTTAGTAGGAATTAAACCAAATAATTCTGCAACAAACAAAGTGTTATTAATACGATTAAGTAGCCAACAACCACCAAAATCCTAAATTTCCGCCAATTAGAACCCAATCAATTTAACACTGGTATGCGGGTTTGCCGCAAGGCTTTGGCCATTTCCTCCAAGAGGAGTAAGCTTAATCGTGATTTTGGATTTCAGTTCAGCTCCTCTTGGAAACCGGCCTTAACATGGAAGTCTGTCGACTTAAGAAGCACAGATCAATACAGCTTGATAATCAAGTTAAGTAGTTACGTTTCTTTGGCACAATTTTCTATACTCACGCCATCTCCTGACCTGGCATTTAATTTACTAAAAACAGTCTTTTGTTCAGTAATGCGAATATTGATAGTGTTTTGTCTTTGCATTTCTGTTATATCCAGTGATTCATTTGTGGTTATAACATTTAATAAATATCCAGATGATGGGAGAGATGTACGCTCCCGAAACATCGATTTCTAATCGTCTTTTCAGCCGGCTTGCTTCCCGAGAACTTGAACATATTCGTCGTCAGGAAAGCTTCAGGTCTTATTTTGAAGTCTATAGTTATCTCTAAAGCATTAGTATACAGAATTGCAGTAGTTTTTGTGTGCCGTGTTAAATATTTTGTGGACAAGGGCTTGTGTAAACATAGGAGATAAATAGAAATATGTTGGATAGGATATTCCTTGCAATCCAACTATTTATTAAAATAGAATAGAGATTTTATTACAGTTTACGAATATTTATCCCCATACAATTACAAGTGTTAATGACTTAAATGGGGTCATGACTATTATGATGTTTATTCGTTGAATGTAATAGGAAGATGTAAATAAGATCATGAGTCCAGCCTTGTACTTAGAAGAGTGTTTTATCTACTCTCTTCAAAGGGGTAAACGTACCTCAGTTCTTAGACAGACTCAAAAGCCCGCCAAAGCACTCCGAGTAATTCAAACTTAGAATATACCTGTCAGGCGCATCTAGAAAGCTAGGCACCATAAAATACATATTCAAAGAAAACTCCCAATACTTTGCTCAAAATATCCCTCATACTACAAATGCAGATGAAAGTAAAAATTACTCATGATAAAGACACGGGGTAAAACGCAAACCGAGGGGTGTTGTGATAGAAGAGGATGACAAAACAAAATGAAATAAAATAACTTGCATGCTATATAATTGTAAATTCTGGTATAATCCGCAGAAGTATGTTATTTTACTGGACTTTGCATTTTCAATAAAATAATATCAATTTTAAAGAAAAGGACAAGGCACTCTCATTTGGCAACAATATTGAGAAATATGTAGGTATAAATTTTAATTACATACAATGACCCCTATCTTGTCAAACAATAAAGCTTATGTTAATGAACACTGCAGGCAGAAAGAGGTATGGTGGTATTCCAGCTAGTTATTGAATTCTGTGAAAATATGTATCACATTAAATAAACTAATGACATGTTCGCCAAACTATTTTATTTTTCATACAACATTTTAAGAGGCGAAAGTTTAACAAACCAAACTTTAATCTGCTTTATTTTTCAGATGCAATCAAAGGATATAAACCATCAGCGTACCATGACTAAAAGCACTTTTGATTTAGTACATTTTAATTACAAGTACTATACTGAAAAATCAAATTGTAAATAAGTTTTGGGACAACTTTAAAGTCAATCTTATGCATAAGTTTCGGTGTACAAGGTCTTAAGGTGTAAAAATGGAACAAGATGGTTTATTTCATTTCCCACCCTGTGTCTTTCAGTGGTTGGCTTTTAGATTGTGTGGGGCTTAGATACTTTCAAATAATGTATTTTCTGATACCTAGTTTTCATAGTGACTAATGAATAATTTTAGATCGGCGTGTTCAATCGCCGTTAGTTGATGGAACCGTTGATTGCTCGGGCCTAAATAGTCTAGCTGTCAACTGGCCGGAACAATCTGAGGTTGGTACTTTTGTCTTCGGTTATCTAGGTCTGAAAACCTACTTTGATATCAGGTGGAGTGTGTGGAACATCTGAATATTATTTAAGAATTACTACAGTATCGTTATTATACCAGAACTTGAGTATTTTGTGCCATCACCTGTCTTTTGTGCGATGTATTGCCTGTTTTGCTGGATGTACGTAAATCCCTTAGTTTTGCATCTCTCATAACTAGAAACACATAAAGGAGACATAAATATCGAGTAGCACTTTCCTCTGATGCAATAATTTTGTGATCAAACAGCGATTTTCAAAGATGAGAGAACAGATGAAGCAGTTAAAAATAATAATACGAAAAGGTATATTTGTTTCCTTTTAAGAGGTCCATATATAGTATCCTTTGGGAACTGTACAGTACTTTCAATTTCCTTACTAATCGCTCGGATCAAAATCAATTGGCCGCCTTTGTGAATGGGGGCAGCGTGTTTGTCTCAGATTCAAGAGGTCCCAAGTTCGAATCTCGATAGGGCGTTACCTGGATAAGGTTTGCTCCAGGGGTTTTCTTTAACCTTAGAAGAACAAATGTGTAACTATGAAAGGGTAGAGCCAGACTGAAAAATTCAGTGCCATAGCCAGGATTTGAACCACGGATCTTCTGGTCTCCGTCCAGCCGCTCTAACCATTGAGCTACCATGGCCAACGTAAGGATATGACATTAAATTCTCCAACTGACTCGTGTTTTTCCCAGTAAACCACTAGGAGTTCTCATAAACACATGAGACCTTAATGGTGACTTGCTATGCTGTAAGTACTTTAAGGCTTTATAGTTCGGACCAATATTAAAGTACTTACAGCATAGTAAGTCACCATTAAGGTCTCATGTGTTTAGGAGATCTCCTAGTGGTTTACTGGGAAAAACACGAGTCAGTTGGAGAATTTAATGTCATATCGGCACGTTGGCCATTGTATCTCAATGGTTAGAGCGACTGGACGCAGACCAGAAGATCCGTGGCTCAAATCCTAGCTATGGCACTGAATTTTTCAGTCTGGCTCTACCCTTTCACAGTGCGTCCTACACACGGCTAGTGTGAAAGAACAATTCATTTCCATTAATTGTACCTAATCAGATCAGAGAAGCCAACGTTGTTTTCCGTCCCACGGTTTTTACCCGTTCCTAGATAGGCAAATGCTGAAGTGAGTTATGGCATGAATTCTATGAAATTTTTTTGTAATTTTCTTATCACATTTCATAGTCGAAGATCAGGTGAGTGGTCGGCAACGTATATGGCGATAGAGCTTGCTTAGGAACCTACTACTCTGGCATTTGGCGTGGGCTGAGCCTCAGAGACCCCCTCGTAGAGATAGGTGGACCATGGGGGAGGGGGTCCCGGCGTCGTCAGAAGTCATTGGGTCTGGTCATGCTCTGTGTCCTGCGCTTCATCTCTTTGCGCTGGAGATCTCCAGAAACGCAACAGGGATCAGTGTGTTCAATGCAGAAAACTTCTGTCATTTCTTGAAAATACCAGAATATGTTACCAGTTTTAGATGTGGCGAAGTGATAGTAAAGTATGGGTTATAAGATAAAGGAATTTGCAGTTTCTTGTAGTTTTTTTTAATCGCCTGTTAAATTTAGATTTTTGTTCTGCATACACATATCCTTCCATGTCAAGGAAGAAAAAGACACCGAACCATAAAACAGAAGTAGTGGTAAATAAACCACTTGAGCAAAACTGTAAGAGTCATCCAGAGATTCCGCAAAAGAAAACTACGTAATTTAATGAGTTAAGTGTTGAAGAGAGATAAAAGTCATGATGTAGTCACGATGCAAGCCATTAGGCTTGAGTGCGCGTGCACTGACAGACAGGATACATCCTTGTTACTGCTGCCTTTATCTGAAACAAACAGGCAACACACTCCCCCAGCCATTCGATTGTTAACATGCCAACTGCTTCTAACAGGTTCCTCCTCACAATGTGCTTCCGCTCGTCAAAAGCGTTGTACTCAAACATTCTAGCATATCCTGTCAAAAAACAGGATATGCTTGTGGCGTACCGTCATCAAATTACACAGATGCTAGACATTGGGAATTATCACAATAAAACTTCCAGAAAACGGAATTTCAGCAGAAGCTCGATTTCGTATAATGCTAATAATACATAGTGTGATCCATGTCAACCTGAACCATTTCAATAGGCCATAACTTTTGAACCAATAATAGGGACACACGTGCAACTTTGGGAAAATATAAGACAATTGGGAGATTACATTACAATATTTACATCTCAGAGAAAATGTTGAAAGTGTCCTCCACTAGCATCTATACTTGTTTGCACTTGTCTCACTATATTCTCTGAAGTTTTACGGAGAGTATCCTCGCCAATGTTACTATTTCGGTTCGAATGGATTCCTTGAGAACATCAATTTTCGTGGCCTATTCTTGTACACTATTTTTTTTTTTTTTTTTTTTTTTTGATGGCCACACAAGAAAAATTCCGGTGAGGTTAGGTCAGGGGATCTGGGGTGCCACACACCTTTTGAGATCATTCGATTATCAAAGAAACTGGTTACAAGTTCCATGCTGTCATTAGATGTATGGCACGCTGCTCCATATTGCTGGGAATAACCTTCTCTCAATTCGGCATCATCTCCGTAAAGCTTCAGAGAATATGGTGAGACGAATGCAAACATGTATAGATGCTGGTGGAGGACACTTCCAACATTTTCTCTGAGATGTAAATAGTGTAGTGAAATCTCCCAATTGTTAAACTTCAGAGAATATGGTGAGACGAATGCAAACATGTATAGATGCTGGTGGAGGACACTTCCAACATTTTCTCTGAGATGTAAATAGTGTAGTGAAATCTCCCAATTGTGTATTATATTCTCCCAAAGTTGCACGTGTGTTCTAGACAGACCACGTTTTACTAAAACTCTTGAGTTCAGTACGGCATTTTGAAGTGAATGATGAACCTGAGAATTTTATTCAATTAGCAAATTTGGATGAATACTTTTCGCATATGCTCTGACAACCTATACTGCTCCCTATCTCACTTTTGTCTCCGATTTTCGTATGTAGCAGCAAACCTTTACTAAGTCCTTTAATATTAACAATATTGATAATATCAATAATAATAACAACAATGGTAGTGATAATAACACAGTAAAAATTGTCTGAGGTTTTTTAAACTTCCTTTTATTGTGATAGAGTGATTTGATATTTGGAGTTGAAGCATTTATTTTATATATTTCATGTTGTTAAGAATAATAATAAAAAGATTAGTATTTGTAATAAAATAAAGAAATAATACAAGGTAGGTAATGATGTAACAATGACAACGTAATATGATAAGTTGTTAAATGTTTTAAAAGGTCTTGTTCTTCTGCTTATGAAATTCTTAGGGGTAAGGCGTGTATTTGTCTATCCAAGTGTGTGCAGAAACAATTTTCTGTGTGCATCAAAGATGCATAAGTAGCGTGTGCACTAGAAAAATAGTTCATCGTTGCATCAACCGCTGTTTGTAAAAGACAACACTAATAATATTTATTTATTATCCAAATTTTTTGATTCCTATATTACCCAAAGGTTTATTAGGAATATAGTTCACAAATTTATGAATATAACACAATTTACAAAAATATAACAAAATTTCATATCAAGCTGACAAACAGTAAATATCAAGATGAATTATTTAGCTTAAGAAATATTTTGTTTAAGAAGGCCATGAAATACTGATACGTTTTGTAATTCATCAGAATGTGTAAGTGGCTTTGAGAAAGTGTAACCTAAGGATTGAAGCAATAATTCAAGTTCGTATCTTTCAAAACAGAAAAACGGGCAATCAAATAAAATGTGAAGGACATATTTGAATTTGAATCGAAATAAGTAAGCTGAAAATTTGCCATGTACAGTTAAGAATTGAGTGTGAACATAGTTAGGATTAACGAATTTACATTTATGCCTGTCAGAAACTGCTGAGAAATATAATCCTTAGTCAAAGTACCACAATCACTTTTTAACCAATATTCATTCCAGTCGTTGATGTCCTTCAATGTTTGCCTCACATAAGAAATAGGGCATAGAGTGTAAGTCTCTGGAAGATTTGAAGTCGCAGCTCTCTTTGCAAGCTCATCTGCATGTTCATTTCCGGCAATCCCCACGTGTCCTCTGACCCATTTAATACAGAGATGAGAACTACATAATAATTTACTTCTTATTTCAGCCGCAATAGGACTGCTGTTTTCGGTATCTTTCAAAGCTGCAATTGCTGCTTATGAGTCACTTTAAAGGCGAGCGGTACATTGTAAGTTGTTGCACTAATAATATTTGAATTGTATCAAAGAATTTAAAAATGTTTATGAGGAATTAAATTTCCATCTTTGAACAAGAAAAGTATTATTTGTTCATTCTTCAACAGTTGTAATACTCACTTTCTTAGCCCCATAACCGCGACCCTGGGGAAGAAAAAGAACTCATCGCTCAAGAATAACAAATGCGCCGACTTATCCAGAGTTGCAGAAGAAACTTCTAGATTTCTTCAAGATCGTCACCAAAGGTGAGAAATTCATCTGCATCCACCTTCATCCCAAAAATTCCTGCTTCAAGATGGTGTCTTAACGTGGTGTATCATCATAGCATCTTCAAACATCGCATGAGCACAAAATACTGCTTCAGAGTCCATGATAAATTTGATACGATGTATAAATCAGTGATGCAAATATTTACTCTTTGCTTCAAGTTATTTTGGCAATTTTGGGAATATACTCACGATAATGTGTGATGGCATCCCCATTGCAACAAGAATTGTAAATGACTGGCCTCCCTGAATACAATGTGAAGACGGAAAAATAAATGTAGAAATGCGTCGTGGAAGAATTACATGTGTTTTAATTTAACTAGAGAAACGCAAAGATAACGTGTTTCTTGTGGTTTTCTCAACCTCTCGCAGGTTGAAAGCAATACTTCCACTAAGCAATAAGTAAGTAATAGGATTTACGTCAGATAAAAGGAGCAAAAGGAGACATTATAGATCTAGAGTACCAAATGAGAAGAATAGAAAGACATATGGAGAAAGAGAGAGAACTGAAATGCAGGCAGTCGAAGGTCAAGAAAATTACAAAATAATGGTGTAAAATCGAAATACTTTAAAACAGAAAATTGCATAAAATGAAAAAAAAAAAAAAAAAAAAAAAAAAAAAATGATGCAATAACAGGCATTTATATAATATAGAATCAGATTTTCGTAAACGTTAGCAATGCCTATGACGTAATTGATAAACGATATGTGATAGAATCAGGGTCCTGATAAGACATGTGGCTAGAAATGTTGGTGTGGTAATGTATGTAAAAAGAATGGAAGATGTATAGCAGCCATAATATATTTTAGAGAAGAAGCCTTTATTGTTTTATGTCTCCCTTTCTCAACAATGCTGGTGTTAGGAGTAGCTTGGATCCCCTCAGAGCGAGGGAGCCGAAGCATATTGACCTGATAGATGAGATCAGGGTTGGGGGGTCGGCCCAACGCCTGAGATGAATGAATGATGGAGCAATCGGTGGAATGGTGGGGGAAACCGGAGGACCCAGAGGAAAGCCACCGCAGTGTCCTGTTGCCCACCACAAATCCCATTTTGCGGTCGCCTGGGATCGAACCCGGGCCGCCTAGGTGAGAGCCAAGCAGTCTAACCACTCAGCCATGGCGCGGAGAGGTCTTTATACAAAAGAAATAAAGAACGAACCTTGGCATACATAAGCAACCACGACTGACGTTAGAAACAGGCATGGAATAGTGCAAGTAATTTACGGTTTGTAATAAGTGCTTAAAATAGGTGTCAAAATATATTTCATAAATGTAATGGAGATTAAATATCTGAATATTCAATGCCAACCAGTGAATTCCAGCCAAAATAGCTTCCTTAACAGCAGCAAATTTAACCACTTGTTTTCGAGGATGATACTTAAAAAATATTTATCTCATGATAAAAATGAATACCGCCTATTGATTATTCATGCTTTCTTTGTCGCTGATAGGGCAATAAATTCTGCTGCTGCCTTTAGACGGTCGGGCAGCTTTCAGCACTTCTCGAAGCCATTTAGCGTGTCTGACGTTTCTTGCAATTTGCATTTAAGATAATTGTTTCTTGAGCCCAGTGCTTCATGATCTTGCTGTCAAAAGCCTGTAATTAAAGTCAATGATCTCCAAAGCATTAATTCTTTATGCCGGACCACCGCTCTTGCTTTATTAGCGCCATCCAACAGAATCTGGATGGAGCCACTTTGAACCAAGATGCAAATACGCTTATGAAACGGCCGCTTTTAGATACCATGCACTTATCTATCATTCATGGACTGGAACCCAGATGGGCAAGATGTTTGGAACCTGAAATCCTTTATGAGGTAACCAGCACAGCCATCAATGGAACGTAGTAGTCCTAGCATAGCATTTTATAATTTATGATGCATTACACTCTAGGGTCAAATAATAGTTTTTGTAAAATATTAAACATAAAAATAAAATTTTAAATAAAATTTTTAAAATGCTTATTATACCACGTAAAATAATTTGTTCTAACCACATACAAATTTATAACCTGAAAGGTTACCAAATCCCGTACAGACTGTCCTGAAAATGTGCGATTCTGAATTTTCAATAGCTATAAAGATACTTTGTAACAGCAGTATCAGGCAGCGATTAGGAGGCTGCGAATTAATTGAAATCAGATAATTAAAAAGAAGATAGATTAATGAAAATGCTTTACTAAACTAATATAAAAATCGCGTTATATTAATATGAAATTAGAATGGATGGAGTAATGATTAAAATAGCGGTTGACTTAAAGAATAAGAAGGGAAGAATATAATTTAGTATAGCATACATACTAGCATCCAGGCATGGAATAGAAAATATTCTTGAAAAACTCTACACACTTCGGAGAGACAGGAAGGGAGGACCGTTACTCTCTTTGTGCTAGTAAAGGTTCAATATCTGAGAACTATAGAATACTTACCAGCCAGGAATGTGTTAGGACAAAAGGGTTTTCAAAATGCAGTTGAGCATGAACGCAAAAGGGATTTACTTCGCTGATTTGATAACGATGTATACCGTTACAGAGAGCCCAGGTTAGGCGTTCTCCAACTCAGGGTGGGCTGAACGTCAATGAGTTAAATGAGTTTTGCAAACCAATGCGAAATATCGAGATAAATGAGAAACCAATAATATAAGATTTGTGAAGGGTGAGCTAGTTTGGTCATGTGATAAAGTTAGAAAGGGGGTCAGAATAAGGTTCGAACTGAATCGCGAAGAATACTTAAAAGGTGATTCTACGAGAGGAAAGACGTGTGAGTTCGCGTTAAGAAGGAAAAGCGAAGATTTATAAGTCCAAAATGCAGGGAAGTTAAGAATAGCGCAACCAGCGTAAGTGGAAGCAGCATTAGAAGTTTATTACAGCAAAGTAGTCGCCGTATAAAGAAGTAATAGAAACAAGTAATTCAGGGTTTCCAGTAAAGTAAATTGAATTTATGTAAGAAATGTTACTAGCAGGTGGTCACCGATACAAATCAATAAACAAACTTAGTAAGAATTAAACTAAATAATGCTGCAAGGAACCAAGTATTATTAATACGACTGAGTAGCCAACAACCACCAAAATCCATTTCCTACAACCATACACCTGAGGATAAGGGAACTCATAGCTCCAATTAGAACCCAATCAATTTAACATTGGTATGCGGGTTTTCCACAACTTGTATAATTGTAGCATAATATTGTATCTCTGTGTGCAACTTCAGTGTTCTATGTAATGTTACTGCATTTCATATATTGTATGCATTATACATATACTTTATTTTTATCACGTAGTTGCGATATGACCTTGCTGTTAAAGCGACTTTAAATAAATTAAAAAGAGATACTTGTAAGATTAAAAAAAAAAAAAACACACACACACAAAAAACACCAGTCACTAACATTTCATTGCACTGCGTATTAACAGCTGTGCGAGCTTTCTCAAGAGATAACTACTTCCTACTATTATCTACTGAATGTGAGTCATATTTATAGCCTTGCATAGTAGAAGCACTTTTATAATAATTAAAAATGCACAATCGTAAATTTTTACGAAAATCTGCATAAGATTAGAAATATCTGTGGGATCGGGGAACATTTCATATTTTTAATCTGTTTTATAAATATGCTCTATTCAACCTTTTACCTCTATATTTAAATATTTAAAAGTGAAAAAAGAAAACGACTATCTCCGTATGTGATTTTCATCCAGTTATGCTTAAAGTTTCAAAGAACTTGGTGGATATCACCAGAAAATTCAAGATATACATTTAATTTTTCATTAAAACATCTTAAAAATATAAGCTTGTGTCCATTTTAGAGAGTCAGCATTTAAAGAAATCAAATTCCACGGGAAAGATGGTTTAGAATAGAGAGATTTTCAGAAAATAGTTAAAATTGCTTTGTCATCTAGTTCTGAGCTATGTATTAAGTTTCAAGTCTTTAGCTTATCGTGAATTTAGTTTATACTTTTTTCTACATAAAGGGTAGTTTTGGATGGGAATATTCTCTTGAAAGTAAGCTAAAATTTATTTGTTTACCAATTATGAGCTATGCTTAAAGTTTCTAACTCATCGGGAAGTTAGCTTAGAATGGTTTGCAAAATATATGCCTAATAAAAAAGAAAAATGTTAATAAAACAGTTTTTAAAAATGTTAAGTGCAGAGTTACTACCCCTGTTAGTCCTGGACCCGTAGGACCTAGGACCTGGTCTCCTTCATACCCGGGAGCGATGGATACTCCGGGGCTCTTTCCATAGGGCAATACCTGATTTCTTATAAAATAAACCCCACTGAGCACAACGTCAAGACGGGATGGAAGTGGATACGCTACTTACGCGCGTCAACCCCGCAGGGAAGACTACCGAAAACCTCGGTGGGTCCGCCTGGTGATCTAGCACACCTTCTACTAGCTCTGCAGGCTAGTACCCGGGACTTATTAGGCAACCTTCTACCCCCTCCGGGCGGCCGTAGCCTGGTCAGAGGTACCCAATTCCCCGTGGGTGTCGGGAACATACTGCCCCTTCGAGTCCAACCCAACCCGAACAACTCCCCTATGGGAGGGGCTCGGCAGTTCGGCCCGAGGTTCCTCTGGTAACGTCAGAGGTACCACGAGTGCTAAGGGTCCGCAGCGCCCGCACCCTTAAAATGTAGCTATCTCAGAAGTTTATAAATAACCGACTGCATTGACTTAATGGTATTTGGAACTTCTGATACTCTAGGATATAGATGCTTTTCATAGAATGAAAATTGAAGCCCCAAACCACACGTGTGTAATAGCATTTTTGCTATTGGTTCTGTTGAATATTCGTGGTTGTGTTTTCAAACTATGTTCTGTAAACTTAGTTCGTCCCATCATAAGGTAACATAGGTTTGATATCCATTATGCCTCTCTCTCTCTCTCTCTCTCTCTCTCTCTCTCTCTCTCTCTCTCTCTCTCTCTCTCTCTCTCTCTCTCTCTCTCTCCCAGACATGTATGCCCAAAACCGCTTATTACATCTCCTCTACGTACAGAGTAGCTAGAGAAGCTATTGCAGTCCAATTAATTCGATATCGAGATTTCACCAGAAATACACGTTCGAGATTTCCAAACAAAAAATATAAGCACTTTTAGGAAATGTTCCTTGCATGTGTATGAGCGTATGAACAGCTTAACTATGAAATGAATATTCGGTTTAATACCAAATTTAGTATCCTTCAAGAATGTGACAACGTTTACAAGCAAATTCCCCTTCCCCAAACTATCACTGACTTGGAAAAAGCGTCGAAAACTTTAATTTCCCAAAAATGACTCTGGCTACTTTGATTAAAATACCACATATTGAAGAAATTTCTTAAAAACTCAGTAGATAAAAGAATTGAAGTGGTCAGAAGCAGAAGTTGCTAAGTCACTGTTTCAAAATTGTGCAGAAGAGCTGCTGAAAGTTTTCAAAAGTAATTTTAAATACCAACATAGTATAACAAGTGAAAGAATTTTATGTGATGGGTCCGTTTGGAGGTACAAAGTTCTGTGTTGAAGTGTTTCTCACGGTTTGATATATGGAGCAAGTGTGACAGCATATTTTATTATTAGGATGTAACAACTTTTAACTTAAAAAGGATGAAAAGTTGTTGAATCACTTAACAGCTTCTGAATCTTAATGTTAAGAGTTTTTGCATTATACATAAATGTACATGGATAAACTATTACTTTTATTTTCACCAATACATCTCTACTATGGACTAATCCAGTATGCACTTCATTTTTTTTTTTTTTTTTTTTTTTTTTTTTTTGTAATTTACGTCCTCCAACTTTAAGTCATATCGGACGATGAATGAAATGGGTGAAATGCTGCTTAAATGAGTCCGGGGTCCATGGAGCTTAGAGCTACTCGACATTTGTCTTTCAGGATAAGGGAAAACCCAGGGAAAACCTTATCCAGGTAACTCACCCTAACCGAGATTCGAACTCGGAACCTCTTGAACGTGAGGCAGACATGCTACCATTTACGTGACCGAGGCGGTCGTGCACTTCATGAATTGACATAACATAACTCCATCTCTACTGCATCATCTTCTACCTCACGTCCATATGGCATTGTGTCAAACTGTGGTACCTTCTGGCAGAGTGACATGTTCCAGTAGTGAACGAATATCGTAATATTTTGCCTTCTTAATCTTCCGAAGCCTATCTGGTGTGTTTTTCGCACTATCACATGCCTTGTGTAAGGCTTGCAATCTCACTACTCTCCTCAAAAGAGACTGGGGAGAATAAAGTGAGGAAGACATTGTGTGGCGAACTTTGGTACACATCCTCTCTGGAAATACACACCCCAGATTAAAGTGAACTCAGGAATACTTCTTACAAGGACATGGTCGAGGGCATCTTTGAAGTCATAAACTTCAACAACTGGAGTGCCATCATGTTCCCCGCTATCGATCAGTGGACGTTTGACATGGACAACATCAATGGGCTTCTTCTGTAGTGAATCTTTGTTCAGTTTCATCCACATGGAAGGGACTAAGACTTGGTCCATTGATTGTTTCTTCTCCTCAATATTCCCCAAAATGCTGTCAATAGGCATGAAAGAGTATGCCCTGGTATTGGGAAGTACAGATAAACTTTCTGAAAGTGCACTTGAAGAATGTATAAATGTCTTATCTAAAATGTATCAACAGCTGATATCAAAGAGCTTGGGTGGCACAGTGTAGTTGCACCACCAAACGGCTAATGCAGCAACTACTTGACTTAACAACATCTAACTCGAAAAGGCTGACTTAACAACTTTTGTTTCTGAAATTGATGCCCATTCAGCATCCCAGGGTCATAATATGTTCGACCTAACATCTCCTGATCTGCAAATCTTTTAGCACTATTACAGAACTGGTATTCAGAATGCTTATCGCGTGTTTAAGGATCTCTCAAAAACATTGACTTAACTTTTGAATCTGAGTGCTTCAATTTTAAAGCATGGTTGGTTGAATAGAGGATATCTAGAGAAACTCGTGTAAATATTCTTTACTTTAATGCGTAAGTGACATTTAAAAGCTTAGGGATTAGACACTACCTGAACTTTATTTATTACTAATGCTCGCAATTTAAATATACCTGTGTATAGCACGCAAGCTATAAACACTGATTTCTCTATCCACCTCTTTTGCCTGGAAATGACCAAATTAATCAATAAAAATTTAATTAGAATAAGCAGAAAGACCATCCTAGTATCAATATACAAAGGATGAATAAATATCGATGCCAATTTGTGGGAGAAAAAAATCTCAAACTTTCACACATTTTCGTACAAATTCAGGTATTTACACTTGCGAATATTTAAACTACATCTTTATAGCCCATGCTCTTGCAGGGAAGGATGGGACATGACGACTTTAGATGCCAGTCTTAACAGCTATGAGATATATTGGCATTGTAATTTGCATGTTGGCTAACTTACTTCACTTTAGATTAACGTTTGAAACAAAAGACAATTAAACCCGGGGTTCCTAGATCAATTCTCGGTTGGACGGAGGAATTTTTCTTTTTGGAAGGCAAGGAAAGATAATCAGTCTGGAGGTATGCATGTGGGGAACACTTGCAGGTTTGTTTCAATTTCTGAATCGTTAGAAACTTTACGTTAAAGAACCTAATGCCAATGAATCATTTCTTAAGTCAAAGCACCCTACATGACAACAGAAGTTAAAGGAGCTAGCTATACAAATGCAATTAAAACAAATGCCCTTACAGTATAACCAGTACATAGATGATGGAAAGTTTCCGAACTAATAAAGATACAAGACATTTTTCAGACTTTTTTTTTATTTGTTTATTTTTTTTTCAACATAGTCTCCTTGTAACTCTACACACTTCTCCCAGAGATGCTCCCATCTCTGGTAACCCGTCCAAATAGTACACGACGTTTTTCTCTGAAAAATAATTGTTCACAAAGGTGATTGCCTCTTTCTTTGACGAAAATCTGTCCTCCGAGCGCAATTTTCAGATGAAGTAACAAAAAGAAGTCCTTCCTCTGTTGTTGCTACACATTTTTAAGACATGGCCACTCTGTGAGGGCTTTGAAATTCCATTCTCTCTGCATGGCTAGGACATAAAAAAAGTCGGATGACTTCCTACGTAAGAAAAGTACAAATACAAAATTTAAAAAAAGAAACAATGAATATCTTGAAAGTGGTTATCTCTAGGAAAAACGAGATTTGGATTTTATGTGTAGTTAGTTTTTGTGTATTTCTCACGGTTTATCAATCATCCAAAAGTCGTCCGAATAAAGAAGACTTCAGAGGCTATTCCCAGAAAATTCAAGATATGCATTTGATGTGCCACTGAACTATATTAAACACATGATGGCTTAATGAAAGTCGTTACCCATTTTTCAGAAACTCAAAGTTTTCTACACTTAAAATGTAGTTTGGGGTGCGAAAATCTTTGAGTCAGATCCTGAACTTAAATACCAAGTTTGGTTTATAACCGACCTTTTGTTTTTGAATTAATTATGTCTATGAATAATATAACGAGACACACCGACTTTTTGCTAAAAATGCTGATTTTTCGAGTTCAGGAGCATCAAAATATATAGTCCAGTGAATTCTCGATGTCCAATTTATGGATGGAATACAATACTTCTATTTACATATGGCAGGGAAAGTAAAAAGTCATTAATTTCGAAGTCTGTCCCTCCAAGAGTCTCTTAGTCTTCAATTATTTCGTTTCTTCAATAATGCCTCACTTCCTTGGAAGGACATTTCAAAAAGATTTGGTAATGAAAAGAGCAAATTTATATTAACGAGGAGATACAGTAACAGAGTTTATTAAACTTATTAATTCATTACTGTAACACCGCGTTTCTTGAGTATAGTAAAACAAAATTTGGAAATTGAACGTTTTAGGGAAGATAGCAAACAGTAGTGATATAAACAACTACTGGAAGTGAACGAACTTGTTTACTGATTGGCTTTTCACGACACGTGCATGGTGTACTTCAGATAAATTGTGACTTACGAAACACTCTGTATAACAACTCTCTAACACGCGCGTAGGTGTAAAAGCACACATCGAACAATCACATGTAAGTGTCTTTTCACCCACGATGTCTGCGTGAAACAATGTAGACAGTTGTTAAGGGAGATGAATATTTAATGAGAAAATTACTTATAAGAACAGCCAGGCGAAGAAAAATTTGCATATAAGCGATGAAATCGTTCCAACTTTATACCCAAAGGTAACATAAAAACAAAGTTCAAGAGAAACTCTTGGATATGCTCTTAAATTCTTCAGGGAGGGCATTTGACAACTTCATTACCGGAATTCTACAAGAAATAACACTGCTTCAAGCTCATTCATAAAGAATGTGTGTTAATTGTAGGACACAGCAGGATACAATTACCCTCCAAACAAGTGTTTTCATGAAAATTCGTTGAGAAATGGGGGAAGAGTTATGGGGTCTCAAAACGTCTATTTCCTATGAAAAGTCGATCGAATTATTTTTTTAAATCCAAAATTCCTCCACTTACTATAGGTAAGCATTAGAAAAAGTAAAAAAAAAATGGCTTTGTACTCTTTCTTTTTACGCTAAGGGGCAATGAAGGTCATTTTGTAAATCAGAGACTTTTTTCACGTCCATAAGACCGCTTCTGGGTAAGAAGCTGGCATCTAACTTGCAATCCGCCTAGGGAACTAATGATATACTTTATTAGGTCGTATATTACCGATTTCCGGTTTCTATCCTCCAGTTTATTTATAACCAGGAGCCGAAATTTTGCCTAAAGCGCCGGAAGACGTTAAGTTCATCGAGGTTCAAAACACGCAATGAAAGAATTCAGAACTCATAATCACAAGCACAGCCTACGGCTTTCAAGGGCATCTATGAAATAAAAGGAACATAGGCATCACTTACCACCTATGTAGGCAGCGTGCGTTGAATGATCTCCGCATAAGGGCACAAAGCAATTACCTGCAAGCAAAGAAAAAACAAAGCATATAGGGTGTGTTGCCAGCATCGGAAGAGAATTTCTCATTAATAAGAACACAGCCTTAATTATAAAGAACAGCATTACGATACAGAACTCATCATAGCAAGTAAAATATGCAGCGTGGAACTCGTGCAATGCTAGGGTGTGGTCCACATCATCAAAAACATTACATTTTATTAAACTTCTGGACATTTAAAGCACTTTTTACAGTGCTTCTACGAAAAAGGACTCAAAAGCAAAAACATAGATTTTATATCATTTCGTACCAAAGCTATCCATTCTTTATCACTTTATTCTTCCTAAGTCTGCTAAATGGAATTTAATTTCTCATTCGAGTTTGCGAAATACAATGGTAACAAATAGTAACGTATAACCAATTCTTTCAGTAGCTTTTGATTTTAGGCAAACATCTGGAGCTACTTCAAGTCATAATTATTCAAGAATGGTCAAGCCGACTGTTAGGAAATGTTCTATAAGCAAGAAGGCAAGAGTCCTCATTTATTAATCTTTTGAAAATATTACATAAAAAGTTTAGTTACATTATTTCTTACATTTTTTTATTTACAACATTTCGTTTGGATAAACAAAAAAGAATGTTGTTGCTGTCATTGCCGTACTTAAAAAGTTACCAGAGAATATATGTAGTAATAAGTTTGACGAACGTGCAAGTTTGGGAAGTGTTGAACCGTTTATTTACATTTTAATTTTTATTAATTGCCCAGAAAAAGCATCCTATAACGTTTCTAAACGTTACATGTATTTAATTTGCGCACGCACACACACACTCAGACACGCACACACACACACACACACACACACACACACACACACACACATACACACACACAAGTGAGCCTACAGATATCGGAATAACACGAGTGAAATTGTAGATTCTGATAGTCTTCCAATAATAGTAATATACACGTTTCATTCAAATATTTTTCATCATATTTCTTTACTTTAATTATAAACTATATACGAAATCAGTGTGTAGTATTTGAGAATGTCGTAAACCAATTTACACATTTCTTTCGCAATCAGGTGATAATAGTCAAGCGTGGAGGAGGAAGAAAGAGACACCTAATCTGCATATGGACATGGGTAATAAAGTTGTAATTTCAGTCAGCAATCACATATACATATGTACATTTATAAAAACACAACTTTTGTGAGAAGAGAATGCGAGTTCACACAACCTTAGTAGTACAGCAATGTGTCTTAATGGTATCATATAGGGATTGTCCATTGACTAATTAGAGACCAAAGTTGAAATTTTCTAGGTGTAACATTTCTTGTGTAAAACCTTAACCAATCAGAAGGGAGAGAGCACTACCGCCCTTTCGCGACATTTCTTGTGTAAAACCTTAACCAATCAGAAGGGAGAGAGCACTAGAGCCCTTTCGCGACAGGGACTTACAGCCTAATGCTTGATGTTTACATTCAGGCCCGGTGAAACGGTTGAAAGCTTTCTGGACAAGCTAAGGGATAAAGGCAGGGAACACTGAATCACCAAGTTTACCTTCAGACATTTTTTCCGACTAGGTATAAATATCAGGTGGAACGTGTTTGGTATGGAAAATGAACTGCATTCGATCATATATTAGAACTGCCATATCTTAAAAATAACTTCTTCGGTATTTTTCTGTAGAGTGAATACCTTAATTTGTGAACATGACGAATTCATACATACATATATATTACATGACCAGGTTTCTTTCGTGTCCTGTTGATGTTCACTACAAGTATTATGCAACACAGCTTTTCAAAATGTGGGTTCTGAACCTCACTCATTTCCTATTTTGCCTTTCTCACAATCCTAAAATTTGAATGTTTTATTACAGTTTGAATATTTGGAAAGGCGGTTATAAGATGATGTGTAACTATTTATTGTTCAATGAATGGTACGAGCATTCTAAAAAAATGGGAGTATTGTCCAAATAGATTCTCAGCGTCTCATTCTATATTAGGCGTAAAAAATCCGCTTAATTGTACTCAGAGGCCTCTATCAGGCATATGTTGCTTTAAGGTGCCGTAACTAATACACGGGAGCACTGGCTTTACCTCCCTTCTGAAGGAAACTATGCTGAGGATTTTTACCTAGGTTTGAACCTGAAACATTGGGACCCTGATGCTAAGATGTAACCCTAGAATACGGAGGACGACTTGCCAAAGTTTTTATTATATGACTAATACTGAGCTCACGAGTGATACGTGTTGATTACGCACTGAAATAAATGTTTTGCATTAGTAAAATGAAAATAATGTACATATTTTATAAAGTATTTCTAATTTACTTGAATGTTTGTGTTTCAGTTGCATAGTATAGCACTATGTTTTACCTTGTTTATAAAGCGTTCATTTTTCAGCTTACAAGACGGTAAAAATTGTGAATTAACTGCGGCAATTTCTAAAAATATTGGGAAGATTGCTGAGATATCCATTTTGATAGTTTTAAACTGTTTCGGATAGTGAATTTTATTGGTCAATAGTCAAAATAAATCATTTTGTTTGTATTATGCCAGCCTGTTAAACACAATGTAGGTATTCCAAATATGCTCAGGTCTCTACATAGCCGCTTCGTGTTACAATGTAGGCCACTCTAGCATACAACAGTGCATCGTGTGCTCTAATGGAATAACCAGAACTGTTGCAGTTCCCTCTAGTGACAGTGAAAGATAACACATAAAGAGTTGGCAGACATGGAACCACCAGTATCCAGGCTGATGACATCATATCTAGTAGTCTAACTCCCACAGATGCGATTTTTAATGTCGGAGAACTTTAATGCAGCACTTGAAGGCATTTCAATCATTCAAATTGGATTATTATAATGCAAAATAATGTGCGGTCGTGTTTATATCATTAATCTTTCGTCAGACGTAATTTACGACAGCGCTGGGTAATTGATTATGGAAAGAAGAAGAGTGACCCGTTAGGAAAAGCAAACCAGAACTGTGAGCGCTGCCACAATGAAATATTACCCAGCACTTATGGTACTTTATTCGTGATGCAGCTTTATTTACGGAATCTTAAGGCTACCATTTCAAGCTCATAAGTACATAATGAGATACAATCTTGCTTTGCGTTTCCGATGTTCACTGGAATACTGACCGAATAACATGCCAATTCTTCTGGGAAAAGTTCTAAAGTAACAAAAGAATTTCATATTGCTGAAATGGAATCATGAACTTAAACTTGTGTTGGCACTTAGAACTATGTACATCTTATCTTTAAGTAGCTGTAGTTAATAGTGCCACGACAAACGATAAACTTGGAATTGGATTCGCTTTACTTCACATATGCATGGGATGTACATTTCCCATGTTTCGCTGTTTATTGTGCAGTGACCAGAGTTGCAAATAGCAGTGATTTCCAGTTCAAGGAAGGGTATTATACGCAAATGATAAGCAATGTTTTACGCAGATAACTTATTTTGAGGTCTAATACTCAGTTGCCCTGGTACACTTTCCTCCATCCTTTGCATTCACTCACGCTGCCTTCTGCAGTTGGAGGTTGTTAGCCACTTCCTTATTTCTGCTCTTCACGTAATGTTTTTCCCACCAGCACCACACAATGACCATTAGAGGAGTATTTTTGGCCATCTCCCTTTATTCAGTGGTGATACCATTGGAGAATCCTAATATCAATTTTTAACTGCCCTCCATTATATTTCAATTCTTTTCATTTCCAGTTTGGACTCTTGGGCCCTCGTGCCTGTTCTTGTACCACAGTTTCCACTACTTGTACAACATTTGGAGTGTTCAACAAATGTTCATCCCTCAGCCTCGTATACCAAAACATTTTCAATAATTATGTGAAATCCTAATGCTCATTTGTTTGAAGACACCTCTGCTCATGGTACCATTGAGTGTTGTCTACACATGGAAGGAACAGCAATAGAGGTTAGGTGCGGAATTGACCTGTAATAAGAGTTGGACAGAAAAAAGAAAAATCGACATGGATGATATTGGGCCATATTTTAAATAAAAGTCTAAATAAGTAAAACCTTACTGGAAAAAATATAATGCAATGGTTGAAGGATGCATTTTATATTGCTGAATATGATGAATGGAAGATATACTAATGACACCAAAATTAATAGAAATGTCAACATGTCAACATATCACTGTAATGTCAACGATTACAGTAGTTTTCGAACTAACCAAATGGAACATCTATATGGAGGTGAGATAAATAGATGTTTTTGTGAAACAAATAGCAAGAACTGCAGATACGGAGAAACAATATAATTTAAGTTACTTACTAGGGTAAATGCTGCTCTGATAGATCTTTAAAGAAAGAGTGGAGTAGAGATAGATGTTTAAGTGTGATAAGGCAGATCCCACTTGGCGAAAAGTGGGACTCAAAACAGCTAAGATTAAATCTGCGCTTACAAGAGTCCTTTATCTATACAACAGGACAAAGCGATGCATTACATAATAGATTGTAAGAAAAAGTAGATGAGTTTCATAAAAATAGAATATATTTTATTAAAGATTTCGGCAAAGTAAAGGGGACATATAAGTATAGATCAAGAAAGAAGCTGAAGAAACTTTAATAGTTAACAACGTTGAACGAGCACCGATAATTTTAAGAACGCAAGTCTAAGCTGGCGAATTAAACTGTACATTTCAAGGGATGTTTATAGTATTAGAATGAATGTTTCAAATATGTAAAAAATCTTTTATGTTAATAGCTTGAATTAGTTTCCCCCTCGAAAGGACATGTCGTAAGTACAGTGTATCAGAAAATGACGTTTTTAATTTGAATGAGGCCAGGAAAAGTTGAAAGCACATACAAAACTTTAAAGAAAGGCGAATTTACACAAAATTATTTTGGACATACTTATTTTCACTACCGAATTGTATTATTTTTATCACTTTAACACTTTTTAAATCTCAACAATTCACACTGGATGAAATCTATACCATTAATATCTCTTGCCAACTTATATGTTCTTCCTTGTAACATCTCTTAACGTTAAGTGGGCTCCGAACGGTTCCGGATCCTCGACGATATCGAAATTATGTTCTGAAAATTGGACTTAACTGCATAATCACCAGACATCGGAGTCCGTACACCTTTAAAGCGATATGAAGTTTACGAGTCTCGCAGTATAACTACCGACGTCAGTCCCGACGACAACACACAGGGTTAGTCCGGTTTGCAACGTGTAGCTTTAGATTAATTACATCCACTGTTCGCCACGCAGGTAGATCTGCCTTTCAGGGAGTGCAAGGTATTTGACATATTGGGTTAATAGCATTACTTTAACAATTATTGGACAATCTCCATTTTATAAATCAAAAGTTTTGGGTATTATCAACAACCATTAAACATGCTTAGGCTTTCACGGCCGGCGTTAATCCAATAGAATGTATTTCCCGAGCTTGTGGGCCGTGGTCCAGAGGATGAAAATTCCGATGACGTTTTGCTCATATCTGAAGATGCTCGTCGGAGATATAAGCAAAACTTCAGGAGAATTTTCATCCTCTGGACTACGGCCCGCAAGCCCGGGAAATACATTCTATTGGATGAACCATTAAACAGCTTGCAGAATGTACTTTCGAGCTGCCTAAAAGCAGTCAAGGAGGTGTCTACAGAAAGGAGCAAAGGAGCAAAAAATACATTGTCCAGTATTCAACACAATGCTGCATAATATAAGAAATAAACTAAGGCTCGGAAAAACATATGAAAATGATTTGTACTACTCATATGCACCATTAACGTCATGTGACATTGAACGAGCTTTCTCCCAATATTTTTACATTGTTTCAGTGAGAGGCGCAGAAAATTCACATTCGACAATTTAGGAATGAACGTGGTTGTTCACTGTAATTCTCGCAACGAAAGAAATGAGAAGGATGGCTTGTAACGTAGCTTACATGTTGTATCCGTACCGCACTGTACACATACAACGCATCGGTATACTTGTTGACAAGGACGTTTGTTGATGTCGCGCTTGACCTTGTATAGTACCTGTGCGCGTATATTGATTGCTAAGGTGTACGGAATCCGATATCTGATAATCGTCATATGCTTTGCAGCGGAATTATACGATATCGAATTTATCAATTTTTTATCAAACCGGCATACCCGTTCGAGAACTGTGAAGAAAGCCGATGTGTTCTCATCTCCCTAATCATTCCACAGACTGGCTGGCACAAAAACATCTGGTAGTTATTCAACTCCAGCTAGCTTAGAGCTAAATTATTCTATTTTAGCAGCATTCTTGCGGAGCAAATGGCAATGTGTTAATTTTGCAAAATAATTTACATGAATTTTGTATATTAGGTTGCTCTATATAGCCCAAAGTGTTGCGTGTTCTCACTTTTGAACGGCGTTATAATTGCTGTTAAAATTGAGTCCCATCATGATACAAATTTCGGGAAGACAGGTAACGATAAAACCGCAAATAAATAACTCTTGCATGAAATAAATTTTGTTTGAGAAATTAGGTAAAAACCTGTTTTGACAATTTTGGTATTCTGAAAGGAGTCGGAGAGAGGATCGTATGCTTCTTACAGTAATGCTATACTACAAATAGTTTACGACAGCAACATTTCAGGGAAGGAGGGGAGGGGATGTATCACAACCTGCCATATTTTGATTTCCATAAGCGCAAGTCCAAGTTGCCAAACCGGTAAATAGATGAGTCATGGAGTCCCAGAGAAAAGAGAAATTGCGTTTTCGCAGAATATCTAACTCTGGACGTAATGGTAATATGAGCAGCTATAAATACATGCAGACATTATCGCATTCCTCAATTAATGACTCTTTAAAACTAGCTAGCAATTAAAACTGTGCTGTCAATTGCCGCGGCAGACTATGAATTTTAATATGTTTAAATAAGCTCGCAACATTTTTGGTCAGATGTGATTATCTAAAGTTACAAAATAATTAATTGAATAGTTTTGGAATTAATTTTACAATCCTTACAAGCTTAGGCTAATGTTTCCAAAATAAAAGGCATAAAACTTCGATGACTGCAATTAAATGAGCTCTGAAGAGTAACCGCAGTAGTGTTAGTGTTTGGACCTCTTGAAATTCATTGCCCTAATGGTCCCTTACGACGAAGACTTTCTGTATTCTTAATATGCAAAGGTAAAGAAAAAGATTTTTTTTTTTTTTTTTTAATTTTAAATTTACCTCCTCCGACGTTAAGTCATGTCGGAAGATGTATGAAATGGGTGAAATGATGCTCAAATAAGTCCAGGGTCCATAAAGCTTAGTTATTCGATATTCGTCTTTCAGGACAAGGGAAACCCCCGGGAAGAAACTTATCCAGATAACTCACCCTGACCGAGTTTCGAACTTTAAATCTCTTGAACGTGAGGCAAACACGCTACCATCTATGCTACCGAGGCGGAAAAAAAAAATACTATTCCCATGCCGGGAATCGAACCTGGGTCTCCTAGGTGGAAGCCAGGTGCCATGCCTAATATGTCTCAGCGGCTATTTCATGTGACTTTTCTTACGATTCCTCCTACGTACAAACATAAGGATTCAGTTGGAAAACAGAAATCTGACATGTTACATTAACATGACATTCTCTATTCCAGAGGAAGATCGCTTCGAGAGTTGTGACGTATTTCAGCTGGGAGCGAGACTTGCAGTGCGTGTGACGTCAGGCAAGAGCCGTGTAGTACCAAGCTGCCTGTATAAATGACGCTGTGAGTACAGAATCTGAGGGTTCAGTTAGGTGTAGCGCACTTGATAACAACAATGTGGCTTCTACGTACATAATAAAACTGTTAAATTTACAATGTGACGATTTATTGAAGAACAAATATACACACAAGAAAGATTTGGATGATTTTTTACAAGAATGTCCCCCAAACCAGATTTCCGAGATTGTATTCACTTGCGGCACGGACATTGTGTATGTTTGGCTCGACATATGTGTGCAAACAATATTTTTTGTTATGAAATTAGCTAAGTCCAAACCCTAAAATACCTTGTCGGTTCACAATCTAAGATGCAGCCTTCGATTACAAATTTCCCAGACATTACGTCCTGACATTGATAAATCAGTTAAAGAAAAACGAAACAAAGTGTTGGAAAATGTCCACGTAATTCTGTTCTGAGCGAGTCTCCTCTAATTTGCAGAGAAAATTACTTTTATTTTATTTACTTTATAACATTCCTGACCTTCAGGTAAACTCTTTCCTGTAAGTGTGGATATATGTTATAAATTATATAACGGAAGGAGACGCCTCGTCCACTTCGACCTAGACAGTTCTATGGTGAACCAAAAAAACCACAGACCACAGAAGTGCGCAGAAATAACTAACAATTTCAAGCTCCACTACATACTGGAGCTGCCTAGAAAGGGCGAGGAGCGACCGTCTACCAACCAGCTCTTAGTGTCCATGGGAAGTCGTCATTATTTTCTTTAAGCAAGCTCCCGCGCCATCTTACCGGCACCGTCATACACCACATAGGTCATTTAATGATTAGTTACAATATTTTAATTAACAGGAAAGAAAACATCTGTGATACAGTCACATTGTTGCTGTGTTAAGGAGTTATCTCCAACATGGATGAATGATGCCATCTATGAAAATTAAAGTCATTAAATATCTTATTTATAAGATTACTGTCTTGAACCTCAAAGCTATTACACGCCAGATGCTATTCTTTTTCATTGCTATCAGCTTGTAGTATACTTTAACATTGATAGTGCCACATACATTGCTGCCATAATTATTAAATGACCCAAGTATTTTAGTGCAGAAAAGTTGTTTTATAATCTATCTGCAATGAGTTTCTAATAAACATATAAAAGCTTATGCACCATCGAAACCTAGACAAGAGCGAACAAAGCAATCTCTTTCAGAACATGCATATAGTCGAAATTTCAGGACACTTAGCATTTGCACACTCTGATCTATGTACTTGGAGAATGGATACTAAACTAAATAACAATCACTTACTTAAATGCATAATATATATATATAAATAATCATAAACTATAAGAAAGAAACAACTTCATTCAATACGATAAAGCAGCTCAGGTATTTTTTCTCATGCAGAAAGTTTCTTTTTTCTGTTTTCGTTGAAATAAATGCTATCTACTCCGTAGAACAAGCTGTAAGAGGTAATGTGATCTAATATTAAACAACTGTTTTAGGTTGCAGTTTAAACAAAATTCCGTACTGAGAATTTCAAATCAAGTCATGCACAAAGAAATGTAGCAAATATATGTGTTTTAAGAGAGCTTCCACTTACATTGCTCTTAAAAACTCATTTAAAGAAATAAAGAAAACAAACCGCATTTAAACTCTACCTGTCTACTGCCTGCTCATATATCCCTACACAGCTTAAACACACATAATTAACGATCCCTTATATGGTTTGCTACATCTCTTCTCCCTTTCGCTATTCGTTATATATTCCATTCTTAAAACAACCCCTGGATTGCTAGAAAGTTAATGGTGCATCTAACAAGATAAATTTATTTGCCTGTGCTTATACTATAATCAGTCTATATGCTGACAGAATATCAAGCATTTCTTCCAGCTCTGTATTGATAGGCATGACCCTTTAGTTCATTGCTTGTAGTGGAGAGCTGTTGAGGCATTCCCCTATCTAACCTAGCCAAAGGAAAGCATAATGAATCGATTTCACTTAAAGGATAATATAATTTTACAGCTGCGATAAACTAGGGAGAAGACTTTTAATGGAGCCGTTCGTACTCACAAACAGAAATCTTTAAAAATATCTAATACATTAGCTGGATCTCACGGAGTTACTATTCTATTTGTTTTGCGGTTAATGGTATTGAAAAACGCTGTTATCTAATGTTGATTGTGGCGACTTCCTCCTTCAGTTGTGATTAGTGAATTTCAAGGACAGTATAGGGGAATGCACTGAAAACACATCTACACATATTAATGGTTAATTTTGAGAGAGATGTCTTTAAGCCTGATAAAGTATTGTCGCGAACGCACTGTTGATTCGAGGCGGCGCGGGCACCGAGTTCAAAGAGACGGGCAGTGCAGTGCGGAGATAAAAGATCGCCGAAACGTAGGGGGGAAGGAGACGGATTTCTGGAGAGTTCGTCTTTCTTCTAACGCCGTCCTGTTTGTCTGAGAACATTCCACGAATTTCTGGAATAGTGAGTAACTATAAAAGGAGCCACCGTCCGTCACTGAGTCAGTCGGCAATTGGGCACCTGCGCGTGAACAGCTGTAAAAGTGAACTCTTGTGTGGTCGAAGGCCTCGCAAGTTGTATTGTGTATGTGACGTAATTGTGTTTCTACGGAAATGAAAAGCAATTTTTAGTGTTTATAACCTGAAATTTTAATTTCACGAACCCACAAAGTCACAGTATGAGAGATAATCGACTTAGCTTACGCAACCCCAAAACTGGTATTCGTTCAGAAGAGACATCGTAAATCAACGTTCAAGATAAATCTCTAACATTTATATACATCCTCCAGATCTCAATAAAAATGGAGACAAATCCAGTAACGAAATAAAAGTTAAAAAACTTAAATGTACTGTTATTTCATGTGATCAAAGTGAAGTTCAAAGAGGAAAATAACTATCTTCAACTTCTTTCTTACCCTCCTTATATAGAGCACTTGCATACCCCAGGAGTCAAGTGAATACCTGGTACCAGGCTTATGAAGGAGCAGAGAAACGCTGGATTCGAGAGAATGTGCATGATGGAGGATCAGCGCGATACCTGGGTTAGATAATGTGAAATGGCAGTGGAGTAGATGAAAGGAAAGGCGATCAAGGATCAGTTTGTGAAATGAATGGCGGGGGGATCTCAGAACGTGGCGGAAACCTGTTCTGCGGTCTGTAGGGGTCGAATCCGGGAGAGGAAATCGGTGTAACCAATCGCCCAGGGTGTCACCCTGGTCAAAAACTTAAAAATGTTATTAGGAAGTTCTTGTCCACATTCTTGGCAGTTACCGTAAACGTTAGTGCCACGTGAGCGATGTTCTGCACATGCGCACGTTTATTGTAAACAGATAACCGATAACCGGACACGTTATATTTCACCATTTAACGTGAGGCTTCACGGTTAGCATTTCTCTTACAAAATGACCCAAGAAAGATTACGCTTTACCATTAATGATGATCTAATATTGATGCGGGAGGTAATTTCAACCAACCCAGATACAACTGTATGGAAAGAAATGGTTACAAATATGGTAGCACAACTGGATTATTTTCCGTACAATAAAGAAGCACATGGATCACCTACTCAAGCTGTACCATCTACCTAAAAGGCCCAACAATTTCTTATAAGTGCTCTCTTTAATGATACAGCATGTGCATAATATTGCAATTGATTCCTGTCAAGCCATATTAGGTTAACACGATTTGTTAATAAGTGTCCTTTATTTCTATATATTATATTCACTGTTGCATAGGCTATTGCTGATAAATATGATGATGATGATGATGATGATGATGATGGTAGTTGGCACTACAGGCCATGTAGACCCTTGGCCTCTCTTAACTACCCTCTTCCATCTACTCGGTCCTCTGCTTTTCTTCTCCAGCCTTTAACCCCCAACTTTCTCAAGTCATCTTTTACATCATCTACCCATCTTTTCCTGGGTCTTCCTCTTCTCCTTCTGCCATCCAGCTTTCTTATGAATATCTTCTTAACTACACTGGTTTCCGGCATTCTCTGCACATGGCCAATCTACCTTATTCTTCCTTGTTTAATTTTCACTACTATATTTGGTTGTCCAAGTAGGCACTGTAACTCCAAGTTAGTCCGCATTCTCCATCCGTCCAGGTCCCTTATCACTGCAAATATATTTCTCAGGATCTTCCTTTCCCACCGTAATAACCAAAGTTCTCTGGTTGTCAGCACCCAGCTTTCTGAACCATATATTACTAAGATAAATATGAAGAAGGTACGCCAAAAACTGCTTCCAGTTCAGACAGCCTTTTGGGATATGCTAGGCGCCGAAGATATATGCACAAACCTTCCACTTCTGAAATAGTAAATATACTGTCAGTACAACATAACCTAATATATATCCATACGAACGATGTAAATTGTTTATTCAAACTCAGCTCTAGCAGAATATCGTTCTTGTTACAATTCTAGGCGGTATATGTACAGCCTCTACTAGCCGTCGCAGAGCCATTTTATCAAAACGAAAATGGAGTCGGTATTCCTCATCTGTAAATTTATTTAAACCGAGTCTCCGAATCGCCACGCCTCCTTGGGGGATATTTCTTTGTCTGTTAATATTATGAATTATATCTTCCAATAACTAACCATCAATGCCACCGAACATTGCGATATCAAGTAATTGCTCCAATTTCTGTTCTCATTAACGTGCCATATCCAATGACTCGTGCAAAGACTCTGAGCAACATACACTACAATGTATACCGTATTCAAGTAACATGACAATAGACGATACCGTATCAGAAAACACGCTGTGGCAAAAACCCTCTAATATTAGAAACATAATCAGGTATGCATTGTGTACATACTTTACGTCAAAATAAAAAATAACAAATCCCAGCCTTAAAATCATCATAATCATTATCATTATTATCATTATTATTATTACTCTTATTATTATTATTACTATTATTATTATTATTATTATTATTATTATTATTATTATTATTATTATTATTATTATTATTACTATTACTATTACTCTTATTATTATTATTACTATTACTCTTATTATTATTATTACTCTTATTATTATTATTACTCTTATTATTATTATTATTATTACTCTTATTATTATTATTATTATTATTATTATTATTATTATTATTATTATTATTATTATTATTATTATTATTATTATTATTATTATTATTATTCCTACTATTATTATTATTATTATTATTATTATTCCTACTATTATTATTATTATTATTATTATTATTCCTATTATTATTATTATTATTATTCCTATTATTATTATTATTATTATTATTATTATTATTATTATTATTCCTACTATTATTATTATTATTATTATTATTCCTACTATTATTATTATTATTATTATTATTATTCCTACTATTATTATTATTATTATTATTATTATTCCTACTATTATTATTATTATTATTATTATTCCTACTATTATTATTATTCCTATTCCTATTATTATTCCTATTATTATTCCTATTACTATTATTATTACTATTATTACTATTATTATTACTATTATTACTATTATTATTACTATTATTACTATTATTATTACTATTACTATTATTATTACTATTATTACTATTATTATTACTATTATTACTATTATTATTATTACTATTATTATTATTACTATTATTATTATTATTATTATTATTATTATTATTATTATTATTATTATTATTATTATTATTATTATTATTCGCGTCACTTAGTAATTAAAACAAACGAAATTAAAACTTTTAAACATCTCAAAATAATAGCAATTTACCGAAATAAAGTTTTACGGATGAGTTCAGATTCAAGTGAGTCCAGAAAGTGCAATGTGCTTCCAATTCTTTTAACACCCACATGCTCACTTTTATTATTAAATATTAACGAATGTAATGTCGAATTTTGTAAGCATACTTCAGCCAATGCACGGTTAAATTTAATAGAGGAATATATCAAATGTGTTGAAAGTAAATGGACTTACGCTGTACGTTTAGTGTAAATCTAGATATACATAAGAGCTTTCCCACACAATTTCCACCTTATTTAGTCGTAAAACTGTGGAATAAGTTGGCCGTGATTTATTCATGTACTGGTGAAGGTTCCGTCGTTTTTGTGAATATTACAGTGCTGTTAAGTTTGACCGAAGATGCATGGTAACTATATGAACTCCTTTCTGCATCTTGTAACTTTTGTAGTTAACCTAAGTATAAAAAATGAGTGGCATGGTGGATTTTATACGTACACTTTCGTTAGTGTAGCCGCATGTACATTACTTGTGAACACTTTGATTCGTAACTAGACGTTTTTGTAGGCAATGCTAAATAATTATGCACATAAATTAAGGCTGAACGTTTCAGTTTCTTCTGGCACGAGCCGAAGAATGACTCATCTTGATTTAAAACCCTGCTTTTGCCTTAAGTTATGTAAATAGCTATTAAATATCTAAGCTAGAGGTAGTTAAAAGAAACGATATATAACGTTCCAGGATCTGTAAAGTAGCATTTCAAGTTAGTGAATCCCATGCCGAACCATTCTGAAGCATCTAGCTAATTTCCAGCCTGTTTGTCTGGACAAACACATAAAACACACATATCCCTGGGCGTTTCTCTCTGCCATTTTGATGTAAATAAACAAATGAGGCGCGTAAGGGAAGCGCGGTACCGGACGTGGGAAGTGAAGGCCATGATGTGCACTGACGTCAATGAGTGGGAGCTGGAGCTTTATTTACAAATATAATGCAGCTCTCATCACATCGCGGACACTTGTTGACCGAAATTAGGTTAATCACGGCCAATACTGTTATGACCTTGCAGGCGGGCAATTGTGGGAGTGTTAACTGCGCAGTGCACATCGCTGGGCACTTGATGTTCTCTTCAGTGAAAAATAAATGAACCTCTTATCCAATGGCATTAAACAGCAATCAGAAAATGGACATAGGAAACAAATAGTATTGTTTCATTTTGTTTGCAATTCTTTTGTTAGATGACCGGAAATTTAGTATTACTCCACGAGGATTTGCGTGGTGTGTCAGTGACAAAATGAACACTCACTTGGGACATTTAGAAAAATAAAGTGATATGCACCACATAGGCTATAAGCTAGATATTTTAGCTTACGATAATGGTGGAAAATCCCTCGATTGCAGAGTGTATGGGTACTTCAGTTTCAGAGGAATTGGTTAACGAGAATTATACAAAATCATTATTTGCGAGCTTATCAATTAACTATTAGGTATCTAAGCATATTGTTCGGCCCAGAAATTCTATAGTGAGATTATATCAGAAATACAGCTTTCGAGATTTGATCTTTTTATAGGCTGGTGTGTATGCATATGTGTAACTAAGAAACAAAAATGGAAAGGTAGAGGCAAACTGAAAAATTCAATGCCATAGCCGGGATTTGAACCACGGATCTTCTGGTCTCCGTCCAGCCGCTCTAAATAGTAGCTCGATGGTTAGAGCGGCTGGACGGAGATCAGAAGTTCCGTGGTTCAAATCCCGGCTATAGCATTGAATTTTTCAGTCTGACTCTACCTTTACATACTTTAGCCTACACACGGCCAGTGTGAAAGAACAATTAATTTCCATTAATTGACCTAAGAGCGGTTAACTTTAAAGCCCGGGCTTAAAGTACTTACACGCTGTAAGTCGCCATTAAGATAGTTGTCTCATGTGTTTATGAGAACTCCTAAGTGGTTTACCGGGAAAAATATGAGTCAGTTGGAGAATTTAATGTCATATCGGCACGTTGGCAATAGTAGCTCGATGGTTAGAGCGGCTGGACGGAGTTAAGTGCAGAGGAATCTACTTCAAATCCCGGCTATGGCATTGAATTTTTCAGTCTGACTCCACCTTTCCATACTTTAGCCTACATACGGCCAGTGTGAAAGAACAATTAATTTCCAAGAAACAAAAAGTTAAATACCAAATTTGAGTCAAACACTTCTATTACGTAAGCTCGAATTTTAAATACTCTCTAATAATATTAACACTTTTTTTTTCTTTGGAAAATGGCTCTGATGATTATAAATGAGGTATTTGAGTTGAATTATATTATATTGAGCACTCTGTGGGTACTCTGCGAAATCTTCATCTTGATTCAATGTATATAATTTGCTAGTCATACGAGTTACAGAAATTTAAAACCTGTATTTTGTGTCGAATAACTTTTCATAGCATTACTTGTTTCTGAAACACACTTGAAATTATAATTTAGCACATTTAAATATATTATATAAAACAATGTACGCAAAAAGACGCTGAACACAAATACGGATGTGAAAATCCGTAGTTCTTTGAACTGCCTTCATTTCATACATTCAAATGGATAATTGAAAATAAAATGACGTGACTGTGTAAGACCTTGTTTCTTCGTTGTCAAGAAACATATGCTATATCTTTACGACAAACACTAACGTAACTGCGTGCAGAAGTGCAAATGGTGGCAGCAGGAAGTGGAATGTCAAACAATGCCTTCTTTTGTTCAATAGAGCAAATATATGATTAATATGTTTAAGTTAATTTGCAAGTCCACTGACAACTTTATTCAATGAAATCTTTATCTCTTAATACGATCAGCTATTGAAGTTCTTAAGCGGTTCACTTCAAATCTTCTACGAGACTCAAAACTATTATCTCCACAGGAATGCAGAACAGACACCAAGGACAGACAGGTAAACTCCGGTTCCAATGATGTCTACAAACGCCAAAAGAATGCACGACTGATGGGGTTGGTTTGTTATCTACACCTCCCTATCTGTACTACCTGACAGTTCAACCTATATCTTCGTCCTGGTTTGAATGTTGAAAAATCCGACTGTTTTAACCAGCTTACCCATTCTTCCAATGCGTTTACTAAACAAGCAAATTCTAAGCATACAGGCTACCAGTTAATTTTATTTGCTTCTTCCTTCGTTCTTTCTATACAGGTCCTTCTGACTTTGTGAAATTCTGAAAAATATTATCATATTTATGTTTAACTGCATTTTGTAGCATCTTGCTACAACTTTGGTAGTTGGTAAACAATGTAAATACTGGAAATAAGGTTATGCGTAAAATTATATGTCAAATTTAATAAGAATGTGTAATAAGCATTATTTTTGTTTGAGATTCTCTTCACTTCAAGCAAAACTCTTCGAAATTTTGATGCCTATGCAATCATCGACAAAACAGAAGCTACCAGAGAAAGCACTAAAGAATACAGGTGCGTTCAAGTTATAACACCTTTTTTTTCAGGACTGGGACCACATAGGAACTTCTGTTCTTTTAAATATACGGGGACTCTTTGCCCGCCTCGGTAGCGTAGATGGTGGTATGTCTGCCTCACGTTCAAGAGGTCCCGAGTTTGAATCTCCGTCAGGGTGAGTTACCTAGATAAGTTTTTTCCGGGGTTTTCCCTTATCCGTCAAGACGAATGTCGGGTAACTAAGCTCCATGGACCCTGGACTCATTTGAGCATGATTTCAGCCAATTCATTCACCGTCCGATATAACTTAACGTTGGGGCGGAGGTAAATAAAACAAGGGGACTCTTTGTGAATGCATGACAGATGGCAGCACTGTACAGTGCATAGAACTCTAGTGGTAGTGACGAGAGTTGGGACTGTTTTTGATACTTAAAATGGCACTTTTCATTTCAAGAACAGTGTGTAATCATTCGTTTTCTACATTTTCGTAGTGTGACACCTATTGAAACTCATTGCCAGTTGAGTGAGGTATGTGGTGATGGACTACCATGGGTGTGTCTAATGTGGGTTCCTGGGTACGACAGTTCACTGAAGGCAGAACATCGTGTGACAACAAACTAAGAACAAACTAAGACAGTTGCAGACATCGCCTCCAAAATTGGCATTTCCATGGGATCTGTGCACACAATCCTGCATGAGGATCTGAAAATGCTCAATCGGCGATCCTCCAAAACAACGTTCTCCACTCGCTGGATCATGTCGTCAAACCGGCTGGTGCGAGGCCGTGACTGTCTTGGTTTGTTGTCATACGATGTTCTGTCTTCATTGAACTGTCGCACCCAGGAACGCACATTAGACACATCCGTGGTACCATCACCATATGCCTCACTCAACTGGCGTTGAATTTCAATAAGTGTCACACTACGAAAATGGAGAAAACGAACATTTTTTTAATTTTACGTCCTCCAACGTTAAGTCATATCGGATGGTGAATGAAATGGGTGAAATGATGCTCAAATGAGCCCAGGGTCCATGGAGCTTAGAGCTACCCGACATTTGTCTTTCAGGATAAGGGTAAAACCCGGAAAAATCCTTATGCAGGCAACTCTCCCTGACTGAGATTCGAACTCGGGACCTCTTGAACGTGAGGCAGACATGCTACTATCTACGCTACCGAGGCTGGCGAGAAAACGAATGATTACACGATGTTCTTGCAATGAAAGCGTCACCATTTTAAGCATAAAAAACAGTCATAGCTCTCGTCGCTGCCACTGTACAGTACCACTAGGCACTGTTCAGTGCTGCCATCTCTTCACGCATTCACAAAGAGTCCAAGTGTATTTTAAAAAAATTCAGAAGTTCCTATCTGGTCCCAGTCCTGAAAATAATAGGTGTTATAACTTGAACCCACCTTGTAATATTATATTTCAACTTCCCTAGTGTTATCACTATGGTGGTGTTAGGGGAGTTTTCGGGTTGAGGAACAAACTGAATCCGATAGAGTTCCTACCCAGGATGGGTGGTCAGTCCGATGCTTTGTATGAGAGCGAGCGAAGTAGACAATGGCAATATCATACACTTACGTAAAATATAAGGAAACCGACCGAGTTTTTTTACTTACAGTAAATTTTGAATGGAGGCTCCTTAAAGTATTATTGACCTTATTAAGAATATTATTTGTCAGTCAGATTGATAATAATTCAGTTAACCATCGATTCATTAGCACCTTCCTCAAAGTGATACAAGATTCGTATCCTAGCTACTTTCTTTGATTCCGAATTCGTCTGCTCTTCGACTGACATTTTTTCCCAGGATTGTAAGTCCTCATACGAGGAGGGTAAACCGAGAAAGAAGGTAGAGAGAGGGCAGGAAGGAATCATGAAAGAAAAACAGAGGATAACCATGTTAAGTCTAGAATTGAGGTAGTTTAAACCCGTTTTAAGGGGGAAAAAAGATGAGTATAAAAATGTAAGATTGTGGAAATGAAGCCATTAATTCATAAAGTATTACAGTTGGCTTTATTAAAAAACTGAAGTCGCTACTCTAAAAGATAAATGGCAGTGATAAAAATGATGGCAACCATTACTCGTAAACTGGGCAGCATGTGGTCCTAGCCCGAGGGTGTAGCGGGAAGAGACATACTTTCGGTCTACAGGAGGACCAAATCATCGCTGCTCTACGTTAAAAATTCAAGGCACTGCAATTTTACAACTTTGAGGAATGCATTAGTATAGTGCGATCCATATAAACCTGAACCATTTCAATAGGCCATAACTTTTGAACAATAGGACACACGTGCAACTTTGGGTGAATATAATACACAATTGGGAGATTATATTACACTATTTATATCTCAGAGAAAATGTTGGAAGTGTCCTCCACATGTTTGCACTCGTTTCACCATATTCTCTAAAGTTTTACGGAGAGTATCCTCGCCAATATTACTTATTTCGGTTCGAATGGATTGCTTGAGAACATCAATTATCCGTGGTATATTCTTGTACACTCTAGTTGTTAGATAACCCCCACAAGAAAAAAATTCGGTGAGGTTAGGTCAGGGTTCTGGGGGATGGGGCACAGACATTTTGAGATTCGATTATCAAAGAAACTGGTTACAAGTTCCATGGTGTCATTAGATGTATGGCACGTTGCTCCATCTTGCTGGAAATACCTTCTCTCATTCGATATCATCCAGCTGCTCCACAAATCCCTAAGATGTCCATATAAACTTCAATGTCTACAGTCGTATCAAAGAAAATGGGACCAACGATCCATAGATGCTGGTGGAGGACACTTCCAACACTTTCTCTGAGATGTAAATAGTGTAATGTAATCTCCCAATCGTCTATTATATTCTCGCAAAGTTGCACGTGTGTCCTATTATTGGTTGAAAAGTAAGCGAGTAAATGAAGATATATAATCGTAGTACTATTTATAATTTAAGTCTATGAGAAGAACGTTTTCACTCCTCGAGAGTATAATATAATTTTATTAGTACACATGTCAAATTTTATCCAACAGCTTTTATTGAAACTAGATTAAATAAATATTAAACACCAAATATACTCAAAACACTTGTATTATATTGTTAGTATTAACACTGCTTTTACAGGTGGCTGGATTAACATGTAAACATACTGTATATTATTATTTGTCTAAGAGGTGTGAATGCGAAGATTATAAAAGAAACCTTCTGACGTTATAAAAATAGAGGAAATTATGTGAAAGATGTATGAAAAAAGAAAGAAAAAAAGGGCAAAGAACATGTAAATGACGGAAGATGTTATACTAGTTCAATGAGGAAAACAACCAGTGTTTCATTTTCTTTGTGCACTTCATTCACATGTATGAAGCTAATCATATACTCAAACTCGTTTGCAAAAACTAAATAAATATAATTAAAAATATGCACTGTGTATACAAGTAATTCCATGTGTGTTTAACATATCTAAGCTTTGGAAATCTATTTGTTTAGTTAATGCAACTCCTTTTGAAATTCTTGTAGTTTGTTGTGGGAAATACGAGTAGTTCACTTCTGAATGCCAGATGACCTTAAATTTGCATAATATATCTACCTCCCGTTTGGTCTTTAATGACAATTTCAGGGTGCCTTTCACCTTGGTTTGCAACTTTGTTTTATCTCACATGAGATTAAGATTGTTAAGTTGTGAGGCTACGGAATATAACTACATAGTCCGGTTGACTAATACGATTTGATATTCATTTGTTCCAAATGTGAGCCTCACAATTCGAGTCTCTCTCAATTTTATTTTACTGTAAACCATTACTCATGATGCGCATAGCGTTCAAACCGGAACGTTTAGACCCAGTCATTTATTTTCGTTTAATGAAAGAGTTTTAGTCATGGTGTCTTTTTTTCTGTGCTGTCATTAAATGTCTACGTGCTGTTATTAACTAATTGCGTATAACCACTTGTTTTAATTTCCACAACCTTCGAATATCAGCTGTTAAATAAGGCGCCTTCTAATTAAGGAATTGGCAAGAATCTTTGCATTTACATGCTGACAAAGTAGAACGTGATCGCTTCTTAATTTATTTCTTTTCCCAAACTACGAGAACTACGTGCGAACGTTATTCCGATGGAATTGGCTACTTAAAGGATAAAATAAAAGACCATCTTATGCTGGAGATGCACGCACATAACAGCTCTTTTAAGTTAATGTGCCTGACTTAAACACTTAAGACAGTGTTCCTTAGCATTAACATAATATTTCAAGCTTCTCGTACGCTATTTAGTTCATTGGAAACTCCTCTTCAATCTAGCACGTTAATACGGAACCATCAAACAATGTAAACGAGAAACGATTTATCCTACATTGTGCAGAAAATATCAAACTTAATTCAAATTGATAAATAAACATAAGGAAAATTACCAGGTATATCGAAAGAAGGAGTATATAAAATATACAATTATGATAAGTGGACAATACAAACGATTGTTTAAGTAGTTAGTTTAAAAAGTACAGCTTATTCAGGGAAGATATTAAATGGTGAAAATTGCACAAAAAATATGAAAGGTTTAGTTGTTAGTATAGTCTTATAAATTTGCATGTCTTTAATTTTATTCGCATTTTATTATTTGCTTACAATATTTGTGTTTTAAATGTACTTTGAAAAATATTACTTGACGCAGCCCGTCAGCTAGGAACACTGAGACGACATATAACTTGATATCAGAAAGGCTTTAACATAAACAAACGAATAGATGTAAATAAATGACATACCAGAGAATAATAGATATAACTTGAGCATATATTCGAAAGATGGGCACAGTGACAAGGCCACTCTGCGAAGGTCAGTAAACTCCCTTTGCAATCCCTGTAAACAAACAACCCTACTCTATTGTCTGTTTTGCCTTAAAGGAAAACTTGGTGCCACCCCGTCGCAAACTAATCCATCGTTAAGATCTTTAAGATTTTGACTGACGCGCAGAACGCATGCTTCCACATAAATTTTTGCATGCGGACCGTTAGAGAAAGGTCTCTGATATTAGGTCCGAAACTGGAAATTCTGAACACTGATCGTAAGTGGGGATAGGTACCAGCCAATGAAAAATTAATATTAGTTCACATGAGTTTTCAAACTCCAAAAAATACTTAAGAGTGGGGGTAATTCAAAGTTATGGCTGAAAGTAGGTTTTTCTTGTAAGGGCACTTCGGTCCCGTGATCTACGTGAGACGGACGCGTATTCGGCGCCACCTGACAAGTACACTTCCGCGCCATGCACCGAGACAGAGTGCAGTATTTAACAGTCGCTCCAGTAAGAGCGCAAAGAGTAATATATAGGGAAGACGATAAATATATCTAGTTCGACTACGCTGTGCTATTGCCTCTGCGCTTCACATCACAATATTGACGCGGGATACAGTGACGCTAAACACAGCAACCAACCGGAAGACGACTTTACGGTGGCGAGCAAAGGAGTCTAAGCAGAACAATAAACTTCTGTCTACCAGATTCGAGGTGTCATCTTCATTCAACCCAGAACCACTCAGGACGCACACACTCCTTGAAGTACAGATGAAGAGTCTTCACGCGGAAGCTACTAGTCAATTTGAACCGGCTACAACCTCCCTGCCCTTAACCTCCGCACGCCATCAATCCGTAATTGTGAGGCGTTGAGCACAGGGAGAGCTCGACGTGGTTCGCTACGGGCCGGACCGCCTCATACTGCATCATTCCGTACTCTGAAATCTACACCAGATGACTGAAAAATCTTTATTCTGGTACTCAGAAGAAGAGCTGCATTTTAGCTCATATTTTAAGGTAAAGTTTGTTCTAAACTTTGCAAGAAATTCTAAAAATCGCCAAGAAAGTGACTTGTTCTTTTTAAATGCGTGCTTCTTAAATTTTTATTTTGAATAGTACTCTCTCTCTCCCCCCCCTCTTTCTATCTCAATATTTTGTAATACAAATACTCACTTTCTCAGGAAGTATTGAAATCCACTAAATGAAATGTTGATTTGATAAAAACACCAAAGTTCTGTTACTGATCTATTCTGGTGTTAATTACTTGGTAATTTATTTAAAAAGCTAATTTATGATAAATTTCGTTAAACATTATAATAAAATCATTTCTTTTTTAAACAACATTTAAGGTATAAAAGTAGATTAGTGAACTAAAAGAGCATGCATCTGTAACATGTTTAAACTTCAGGTTGGCATCTTAAATGGTTGATTCTGGATCATAAAGTTAGAAAATTTAAGATTGGCACAAAGGTCCTTTACATAGGTATAAAAGGTTTCTTAATTGGACTTTCAGTCACTTTAGGGAACTGTGACATGTACAGATAAAAACAGATTTTTGTGAAACTTTGACATGGACATTTTATCAGAAATGTTGCTGGAATAGCAAGTTGTGCATCTTGTAAAGTAGTGGCATCTGTTCTCGAGTCCACGAGTCAGTTATTGCAATACCGGAATTTTAATAAAATCTTACTGAGATGGATGTCAAGCGTCTCCCAAATTTATAACCTGCCTTTAACTGCAATGGTCATATCGGTGGCCGTTCTCCTTTGGAACGTATCCTCTATTGGAGATGGTATTAACTCGTAATCGTTGCGTTTTAATCATCAGATTTCGCACACATTCGCCATCTCATTCATACTTCCAGACTCTGGGGAAGATAGGGTTGGGGAAAAGTTCCCACTCCGAAATCGAACCGGGGAACCCTCTCACGGTAGGCAGGTCTTTACCGACTCAGCTACGGGAATAGCCCCAGATTGGGCTTAATTATTTTGATGTAAATGTAAATATTAACATATTAACTTCAGAAATTGTACATATTTTTATAAGATCAGTTTAAAGGTTTATATAGCTGGAGAAAAAACATCTTCAAATACATTTTTATTATAACTTTAGGAACTAGTCATTTAGATTTTTTTGTTTTTACTTGTTCCATTTATACCTCACCTTTAACTGCAATGGTCATATCGGCGGTCGTTCTCCTTTGGAACGTACCGAAGGTGTTAACTCGAATTCGTTGATTTTTTTTAAAATCATTGGATCACGCACACATTCACACTCCCATTCATACTTCCAGACTTTGGGGAAGATGTGGAATTATCTTGGACGGAGAAAAATCCCCACCCCCACCACCAAGAATAGAACCCGGGACCCCTAGCACGGCAGGCAGGTACTCTACCGAATTGTTATTCTTGGTTTACAGTTTGAAGGTTTAAATAGTATTATATGTATATGAAGTGTTAGGTATCCATTCTTTCGTTTTTCTGTGTGCTTATTTACTACTTCTAATTAAAGATTGATCAACATTTTTTGAACATTTTAGTAAGGGAAACCTTCACTGTCCCTAAATAGACTTCTAGATTTACCAATAGTATCTAATGTATTTCTATCTGTGGTAAAATACTGAATTTTTTTTTAAGGAAATGAATTAGTTTAAGTTTTTATCAGCTCAATTTGCTAATGAAATGAAGTTCACCACTGAGACAGGAGTTTTCTTGCTAAACAAAATGAAAATGAAACAAAAGCGAAATGGTATTACTGTAGCTACTCATCCAGTCTTAAATAGCATACGTTGAATTTGCAAACACTGTGCTGTATAACTGTTACTCAAGGGTTTTGTTTATCTGTTTCTAACTTCGGCTGACGCTTTGAAAAAACAGGTATAAGCTTATAAACGACCCAGGTTATGACATGCGGAAGAACGAGAGCACACAGCATCAGTGAGGCTAAAGAAAATTAATCGCACCTTGCCTCTCGAAGACAAAACTAACGAGAGCTGTCATTAAGTGGTCCTGGAATTTCTTTTGGTTCCAGCCACTCCTAAGTCTTTGGATGAAGTCATTACTCAGTCAGCCTTCACCTCCTACCTTCTTCTGGGCGCTAACATGGAGAAGCCACAACAGAACACATCGGTGTTCAGGTCTACCTCGAGGCTTTCGTGGCCTTTATGGCAGTGGGTGCAATTATTCATGAGGAATGGCAGGAATTTACGAGACAAAGACATGCAAAACGTGCTCTAATTAACGGAGTCTAAAATATTGGAAGGGATTAAGAAAATAAACTACCTGCTTTATTGTAGAGTAATATGCCATTTCAAAATAAAATGAGAATAAAACTGGTCACGCGACATTTTCTGCTCATTTTATAGCTGTACAACAAATATTTTTACAAAACATGTCCACTTTTTTCTGTCATAAAAAACCATTTTGCTGTAGGCACATAAGAGACTGAGGCAACAGCCTACTCTCGATATACGCTAATATCATAACAAAGTGTGAAAATTTAAACCAATAAGAGCAAAAATATCCCCAAAACAGATGTCACTGGAAATTTTATGACATAAAATCTACATTTTAACCTGATGCAATTTTCGTTGTATACTACTATACAATTCAATAGGAATGAAGAGGATGTCATACAATTCAATATATTCATCGTATTCTTCATAAATATTGCAAATCCTATGCCGCCTCGTGGTAGCGTGTCTGTCTGGCGTTCAGGCAGTCCCGAGTTCGAATCTCAATTAGGTTAATTATCTGGAAAAGCTTTTGTCAGCGGTTTTCCCTTACTGTGAAATTTAATGTAGGATAACTCTAACCTGTCTAGATCCTGGGTTCATTTGAGCATCATTTCACTCATTTCATTCATCATTCGATATGACTTAACGTTGAAGAACGTAAATTAATAGAAATAAAAAAAAACGTAAATGCTATTTTAGCCAAAAACTTGAAAACCTGTTTCAGGAAAAAAGTACATTCAAAGTGATGTATGGTGTACTCACTCAAGATCTAAACATTTCTTTTAAATGGTTGCGTCATGTTTTACAATTACTATGCATACAGAGAGTGCAACATGCCTCGCTCTTGCCCTGCTAGTTTTTTTTTTATTGGTGACTTGGCTTGGCCTAGAGGCCCTTCAACTCTCAACTCTTGGGCGCGAGACAAACGTTTTGCGAGAGATTTCAGCTGCCTGACCGGTGGAGACATTCGGTTTGCTAAGTGGCAATTAGCTTTCCTTTGGTTGGTTGTCTTATTTTGTATGCATATTTAATTTTGTTTTCGACGTGTATTGAAAGTGTTTCTTCAGAGTACCAACGAGTGAAACAGCTGCGGTGAAGATTTAACTAATAAAACAACTTTAAAACACATTAAATGGAACAAACAAAGCCTGCTTATGTTCACCCATAACCTAGACCACACCAAATACATAGCCTCCATTCCGCGCAACTGATGCGCCGTTTGCCGACAACACGTAATGCCACCTAACAAGTAACAAAGATTAGATTTATAGTTGAGCTAGTAGCCCCTTCAAGGTTCACGAAGAATGTGGTGCGTGCCATAAGATGCCGCCTTACATGCCATTTCTTCCTCCATACTCGCTAGTGCATCTCGCCTCAGAACGACGATTGGACATGCATTTCATCTGGTTCACGCACACAGTGACATCTTAACCAGAAAGAAGGTGGTTTTAGGAGGTTACATAATTCACTCTGGTTGTAAACCCATTCTCCAATATATATTCTCTTTGCCAATATATTCTCTTTGAGTCCATATGTTGAAAAGATTATAGATTATCAGTGTGGCTTCAGACAAGGAAGTTCCACGACCGACTAGATCTTTGTGGTGTGCCAAATAGTTGAGAAATGGATAGAATTTGGAATTGATCTACATTGCCTGTTTATTGACTTCCAGGCAGCTTATGACAGCATAAATAGGAAAAAGTTATATACATCGATGAACAAACTACACATTCCAGAAAAACGGATAAACTTAGTAAAAGCAACGATGGCTAAAACACAGCCTATGTTGTCAGATCCAATAACATATGAGAATGGAGTAAGAACAGGAGATGCCTTGGCATGCCTGCTATTTAGTATTGTGTTAGAAAATGTAGTTACAGAGTCTGAAATTAACATTAGGGGGACAATTTTCTATAAGTCAATACAGATTTTGGCATATGCAGATGATATAATAATTATTGGAAGAACACAAAAAATGATGAAAGAAGCAGCAAGGAAAGCTGGAAAAGGCAGCAAGGAAAGTAAATCTAAAAATTAATGAGAAGGAAACAAAATATATGCCAGTTACAAGAAAACAAAGTAAGAGATCCGACGTTATAGAAATTGGATTGCATAAATTTGAGACAGTTGGGAGTTTTATCTATCTTGGCACAGAGATCAATGATAGAAATAACACTAGTGTTGAAATTAGAACAATATTTATAACTAATAAAAGTCTCTGTGGAGAAGACATCTTACTTCTAAACTAATATCTCGAAAGACTAAAATTTTAATGTACAAAGTTTTATTAAGACAAGTCCTGATGTATGCGTCGGAAACATGGCCATTGAAAAAAAAAAATGGATGAAAGGGCTTTTAGCATATTTGAAAGAAGTATTGCGCCGCATATTTGGCCCTAAAGAGGAACAGAATAAATGTAGAAAGAGATACAACAGATACAATTTTGAATTGTATAAACTGTTTGATGAGCCAGATATTGTGACAGCTATTAAGATCAAGAGATCTCCGTGCGGAAGATCGGACAGTCAAGAAAAATTTTAATGCAACCCCGATGGGACAAGGAACGCAAACAGACCAAAGCGGAAATGGAAGGAGGATGTGAGAAGGGATATAAAAATTCTGAGAATAAGGAATTGGAGAAGTACGGCTTTGGTGAGGGAAGAATGGCGGAAGCTTTTACAGAAGGTTAAGGCCCACACAGGGCTGTCATACCGATGAAGATGATGTAAACCCATTGGTTGAAGATTTATATATTTTGCACAGAATAAATTTAGCAATCACATTAATGGGCAAACTCCATATTGGTGGATGATTCATGCAAAAGCTTGATATATAAAAGTAGCATTTAACTTATTTTGTACACGTCTCTTAGCCATCCCAAGTCTGCACACTGCAGACACATGCTTCATGTAGTCATCATATCTTGCAATTTTGGCAGAGTTTTAGGGCTTTAGCATCCGGAATGCTTTATGGAGCAGAGTACTGGACATAACATAAGAGCACAGAATAAATTATATTCGAGATAAACTTCAAGATATAGCAGGTTTTAAAAATCCATGCTCATTGCAGACCTCACCAGAAACTTCGTTTAGCAAATTAAATGTCTTACTTAAAATATTGTAAATATGAGACATGCAAATGTGAATATTTTGGTGAATAGCATTTTAACAAGTTTCTCTCCCCCCCCTTTTCCAATTCATTCGCGAATGAGGAGGATATCTCAGAATGTTCAAAGCAATTCAATATAGACTTGTCATTCCAGTTTATTCTATATGTATTCTAATAAAACGGTTTGACTGTTTTCGAGAAAAGAAAAATGAAAACATTCGAGTAGATTCTCGCTGGGGAGGGGGGAGAATTTCATGAAAATCTTGGCCTTTTATCCCCGTATATGTCGGATTTAAACATGGAAGTTTGGTTACTTTTATTACAATTTTCGCTTTTGAACTACACCATAGGCAGCCAGACAGACAAGGGACACCGAATCTGGTAGAACACTTCCTTCATCTCCCATAGATATACGATAGACAAAGGAGAATTTAATCATATATAATTGGGTAGATTAAATAATAAAGTAGATGTACAACAAATAAACAATAATTCTCGAAACAAACTTGTGGTAACGGTGAGAAGAGCTGACTATAGATTAGATACGGGGACCAAAATTAAAGGAAGTTAACTTCATCATAGTTGTTATTGCTATCATCTGCTCAAGGGTATAGGATGATGAATAATGATAAAAACAATAACAATAATAACTAACTATAACAATAACAATGACAATAAGGGTAATGATCATTATAATAATGGTGGAGAATTTGACTAGCACAGACAAGAGATTCAGCATATGGGAATATCAATAAATACCACTTGAAGATCTGAGGACCATTAAAAAAGCTGCAAGCGAAGTTGTTTGTTGCTGATAATTGCTTTTCTTGTGAAAACACACATTCTTTCATACAATTGAGGGATTCATATTGACAAGAAAATATTCATCATCTGTGCAAATTACATTTCAACTTTAACACATGGATCTATAACCTTACGTGCCGATGACACACTGGCGTAGTACGATATAGCATTAAGGATTTGTACCTACACATCATGTCTTAATACCCAAAGGTAAGTCAATGATTTTCACTTCTGCTTCGGTGTTTAAAATCCTTCCGCGTGCACATTACTCCTACGTGTATATCGGCAAGTTTCTTGCACTTAATACAGTAGAAGTTTGGAAGTTGGCGATTTGTTCAGTGAAATATACACACAGTTTTAATAATCGCTTTTACATAAGCATATCGGTTTCTGTTCCACAGAATCTCTAAAAGAATTTTGAAGATCGCTTTCAATGTCCAGGGTTCCTTAGGGGGAGGGTACTCCCTACATCCTCCTCATCAGCTTATAGGGAAGATTGCGTGACTCCTCTTCCAACACCTACAAAGTATTTCGATAACTATGACGTGAAACATTGGCGCTCCAATCTGCCAACCCACTCGCTTGAAATACGGGCTTCGACATATTTATTCCGAGACGTAATTCAGACGATCCAATCTGTTAGTTTTCCTTCTCCGGCTCATTACGGCGTTCACAAAAACTCTTAATATATAAATTAGATACGCCAGATGCAATTAAAATTAACTTTTATGTCAATAAGACGTTTAAGTAATAAGAAAATTAATATACTACAATCTACATAGCTTGCTATCAGTCCAAGCATGAAAACGGGTAGCTAACAATTCGTGAACGGGAGGTTTGCAGTTTAAAATCTCACCAGGTCTTCATAATTGTACATGTTTCCAGGTTTTCTTCAGTCCCCATTACCGGCAAATACTTCTTTCGCAAATTTCCTTTGCCACTTACATCACAAAATTTAGTTTGCTACTTATATAATTTGATTTTATGTACAACCAGTGTCATTGCCGGGGTACCATATGTAAAACACACTAAAGGGACTCACACCATAAACATCTAGCACTTGTGGAAATTGTACACCAGCAATGTAACACACCCTTTATTGTTACTCAACTTAACGAAACCCTGCCACAAATCTATAACTATTAAATCAATATTACCCCATTAATCTATCGTACTCGCACTTTTATTGCTTATCAATAACTGAAACTGCATTGAAATAGCCTAAAAGCTCTTAGGCCACTAAAACTAGCTCCCCAATAGGTCAGGAAAGGAATACATGTACATGTACACGTGCTGCCCCATCCCAGGAAAGCGGCCTGGATTAACGTCCAATAACATTTGTAATCACACATCTCCATCAGATATGAATTTACAGTCTTCGAGAATGCAAGGGAAAAAAGCTTTAATTGAAACAAATTGGATATTTGGTTTAGCATGCAATAAGTAATGGCACCGAAGACAAATCTTGCCCAAATAATGCTGCATAGAATAGTTACGAAAATAAAGGGTAGAAAAAAATAAAGTTTGTCTGATAATCTTCATTTCTCACTATCATCAGCATTTGTGTACTTTAAAACATGCCATCTCTGTATCTTGTGTATTGCTACGTATGAGGTGCTCCACAAAATGCTTTGGGTGCTGTAACATTTGTAACGTTTTAAAGCTCCTTCAATAGCAGCTTGACCATAATACGTATAACTCAAGTGTGGTTAATTATTTTTGCAATGAAAAGCCAAGTTATGGGTCTGTAGCATGCAGTGTGGGAGCTATTAGGAAAGTACACGCACAAAATAGATTCTGCGCTGTCCTCAAGGGTATATTTACATTCGTATACCTTTGTGAACTTTTAACAAGCATACTCGTGAGTCATCTACCAATATAGGGTAGATGCTGCTTGTTAATCTGGTTGGTAATCTATACTGTGCAGCTTATATAGATCTCCGAACAACGAATTTACGACCAGCATGAATTATTTTAACTTGATCAAACCAGTTTCTTCAGTGTCTAGTGAAACCGTCACTTATGGCGTGAATCTGAAACAACTCTATCGTCATAACTAATTTATGGAAATGCAGTAAATAAAAACTGTATGCAGAGTTAATGAAACGAATCTTTACACCAAGTGGCACACACAGTGAACAACCTTCGGAGACGGTAGATTTGAAGAAGGAAAATTCGGCTCGAGAGCTTCACATTATGGCAGAAAATGCAACTTCAAAGGGAAAACAGCGATTTTTTTGTTAATGCTTAGAGGATGAAAATATCTGTTAAAAGGTACTTCAAAATCAAGTTACCAATTTAAGTGTAATCAGAGGTTCAATATCGGTCAAGATGTTTAACGACCTCCTCTAACGCACAGTGTGTGTGTGTGTGTGTGTGTGTGTGTGTGTGTGTGTGTGTGTGTGTGTGTGTGTGTGTGTGCGCGCGCGCACACACTAAAAGCAAGGGTAAAAAATATGACTTTTTTTATTTTTAGTTCCCATCGCCAATACCAAGAATAGTATTTCGTTATATCTGTTTCAAAATAAGTCAAGCACTTCCAAGATATTTACACATAATGGTAACATCGATATATTCTTGGTCCATTGTTACGTCACTTTACCTGATTTACGTTCTTTCACAAGTCGCCATTCTTCATTTCGGCATCGAAAGGCGTTGCTTCTAACTCTTTCATTATACGCATAAGAATTAATAGTGTACTCTTAACACCTAATCCATTAACTTATGATTTCTGTTCATTTAATTTGCATTAACTTTACTTACGTCCATCCTCATCGCAGCAACCGTCATATATCAGTTTTCATGACGCTAATGATTATATATTATAATTCAAAACAGAATCGCAAGTAATCGCCTTTCGTACATATATCGGGAAAGCTAATTGGCCTAAATATTCCTTGTGGACGTTGATTTATAATAGAGCATACGAAAACCGGAACAGTTCAAAGAACTTACCATAACACATTTTGAGCTAGCCTTTGCAGCGTTTTCCCGGTCCCTTGGTAATTTTGCAGCAACCTTAAGGAATCTGCCAATTTTATCAATTATTTGTATGGTTGTTGATGTTTGATAGGTTGATTCTTCTCCGTTCGTGTCCACGGGTGTTCATCTGCTATTGTTAGATAGAGCTTGTTAGATATAGAGATCTCAGGGCAGTGTGACGAAAGACAATACCAATAAACTGAAGACTCAATAAATGGAAATTAATTATTCTTTCACACTGGCCGTGAGTAGGCTAAATTGTGGAAACGTAGAGTCAGACTGAAAAATTCAATGCCATAGCCGGGATTTGAACCACGGATCTTCTGGTTTCCGTCCAGCCGCACTACCATTGTGCTACTATGGCCAACGTGCCGATATGACATTAAATTCTCCAACTGACTCGTATTTTCCCGGTAAACCACTTAGGAGTTCTCATAAACACATGAGACAACTACCTTAATTTAATGTCATATCGGCACGTTGGCCATAGTAGCACAATGGTAGTGCGGCTGGACGGAAACCAGAAGATCCGTGGTTCAAATCCCGGCTATGGCATTGAATTTTTCAGTCTGACTCTACGTTTCCACAATTTAGCCTACACACGGCCAGTGTGAAAGAATAATTAATTTCCATTAATTGACCTAATAGTGGTTAACTATAAAGGCCGGGCCTTAAAGTACTTACAGCATAGTAAGTCGCCATTAAGGTAGTTGTCTCATGTGTTTATAACTCCTAAGTGGTTTACCGGGAAAATACGAGTCAGTTGGAGAATTTAATGTCATATCGGCACGTTGGCTATAGTAGCACAATGGTAGTGCGGCTGGACGGAAACCAGAAGATCCGTGGTTCAAATCCCAGCTATGACATTGAATTTTTCAGTCTGACTCTACGTTTCCACAAAACAAAAGACTAATTGCAGTTTATTCGATTATTTACACCATTCATTATAGTGTACCCGAGGAAAAGGTTTCCACTACTGACGCACCACGAATTTCCTTACACGTTCACATACCTTAGACTGGCCCTACTGCTATTTAAAGCTTTATTTCCGAGTTTCTTTTACCTACTTATATCTCTTTGTAAGGGGTGAGTACACTGAACACCCCTAAGCCTTCGCCCCGTTATGCACCGTTTGGTTTGTCTTTTGAAACGTCTAAAGAGCATTCTTTTTAAGTATTGAAAACATTTGTTCGGTGAAGCATTTATCAATTCATATGTTACAGTATTTTACATTCTCATATATATATATATATATATATATATATATATATCCCTCTCGTCTTTATTATACTACATATATCTTAATGAGGTACTTATAAATAATGCCTCACCCTTTTAGAACGATTTATAAAAATACTGTTAAAATTACATTAGCGCAAAGTAGGAGAACCCTAAATTTAGAACTATCACTGGACATATTACTTACAGACCAAGATCTGAAGACAGATCCAGTCTTAAAGCTTGTAACGATGTTGCAGTGAATTTCCAGAATACATTTCGGCCGTTAGTGTGATAGAGTTATGATAGTAGCCCTGAGCGCTTGTTGGTTGTTTTGTATGAAACATAGAAGTCACATTTTCAGGGAACTTGCTGGATATCCTATAAAATAATCGTTTTAATAACTATGGATTTTCCGGATAAAATCTGGAACTCAGCTACTCTGGAACTGGAAGCCATCTCAAGTCGTTCACGAGAAGTATCATAAGTGCTACATGTATTTGTGTTTCAATAAAGACTAACTGCTTCACTAAATTTCACATCAATATTTAAAACTATTATGTATAAAAAACAAAATATGGATATACTCTAGGAGGACCCCACAATTGTGGGGTACATTTTCTGTGTAATTCTGGCAAGGTAATCAGAAATTATGGCATTTACGTAGTATGACAACATTAAGTTTAAATATAAATCAAAGACTGACGCAAATGGCCAAACCGTCGATAGACCCTTAAACCCAACACACTTATTTTAAAATTAAATGTGGTTTAGATCTGTAAGGGTTATGGTTTCTATGGAGCGATTTCATAACTATTCCAAAACAACGGTGACGTTATCTTTTAACTATCTCGATTGAAACGCGAAGCATGCTTCAGCTATTGACAGTTAAATAGCATCGAATTAATTACATATATTTGGAGATCCTTGAAACATGCAGGGTTTTAAACCGGACTGTAAAATGCAGTCTCATTTAAATGGAGAAAATATAAGTATACTTTTACAGAGCTGAAATACCAAAGTTGATTGGCTACTGGAAAATAGTTTGTGGAAGCGTCACGAGTTCTGTTGAAAAATAACTTTACCATTTCTATGTACCAGTTTTTGCCTCTGAGAAAATAAATCACAGGGAATACTTATCGGACCAACTTAGATAAATGACGGGTGACTAAATCAGAAAATCTTGCGTTCGCCGCCATGTTCAGCATAAGGAAACTAACTTGTTTTCATCATTAACATAATTCTGTATATATCTGAGCCTTATAAGGTTTACTATGGCCTCATGAATTTCTTGTAAGGCATTCATCCGATTCCACCGGTATTTTTCCATTTTGCTGATTTGTAGCCTAATGGTTTATCTTTTTGGTATTATTTTATCTGCGATTTTAGAAATATTTATTTTTTGTAGTTATTTCCTTTGTTCAGGAAAACTTCCTTAAAAATTTAATCCCAAATGATGCACTTTTTCCTTTTTTGCTTCAGTTTATCTCCTAGATTCGTTGAAAACACATTTTTTTGTCTGAATTTGCTGGCCTAATAATCCATTCTCCTTGACATAAAATTTATGTCTTATCATTTCTACCTTTATAATAAAAGTACAATTGCAGGTTAAAAAACAATAGAACTATATTTTGTTTAAATTCAATCAACATTATTGTTCATCAATGCGATATTTGTGAAACGTCCCAACATCATTTTTTTAAAGCTTAGCAGTTAAACTAATTAAATTTTTACCTTTAGCGTGTTTGTCATTATTCCTTAACAGATTTTCCCCGAACTTACTTTTTTCTGCACAAATCACGTTGTGTGTAATTAGTTCCATGTGAAATAGTTTTTTTTTTTTTTTTTCATGTAGCTAGGTTTCCATGAGTTTAGTAATTTTAGAGTTCACGACTAGATTAGTTTAAAGAAAGATGAGATATGAGGGATTCTGAATATTTTTAGAACACGTTTGATATCTGTGTTTTCATCTGTATAATAGAACGTGAGTGCTAGGATATCTTAAATAGTGCAATATGTATCACTTAATGGCTTTTTCTTAAAACAGTTTCAACTCTTATGGCATGCAGTAGGTCATAGGATACTCACTGAATAAGGTTACTGCGTAGTTTCGTAACTTGTGTAACCATTCCAAAGTGATCATAATGGTTATTAGTAGTAAAGCAAAAATAACCGACTACACATAGGAAGAATTATCTTCATTCCAGTACCTTAAACAAAAATACTTAGTAGACAATCAAATAGTTTCATGAAACCTAACCTCAACTATTAAAATCCATAGCCAAGAGATTTTTTAAATAAAAGGACAGTGAACTAAAAGTATAAATGGTCATTCTCTCAGTCATATTTCGCGTTAATTTAAATCAATTTAGGTAGAATTCAAGTTTTTTGAAACATGATATAAACTGAGCATTGTAATTGGTTTTAAATTGGCGATGGTTTAAATGAAGTGAGAGAGAAGTTTACTTAGTTGCGGAGTGAAAAATGTTTTAGGGCTCAAAACTTGAAAGAGCATTACCGTCCGTCTGGTATGGTTCAATTTTTTCTTCAATCATTGTTATTATTACATCTTTTAGCTGAAACTTCAGTAATATTATTTATAGTAACGTGAAATGTTAAATCTGAGGATAGAAATAACAAGGGAAGTAATGACTGAGGAAACATTTTTTTGTGGAACCTTGTAGAAAGAACTAAAGAGATTAATGAAGTACTTTGATGAATGGCACTGCATAGCTACGAGGGAGAAAAGATTAGAAGTCTTTGAAACATCAAATTGGAGAAAAGTGGAGTGCGTAAAATGAACATACAAAATAAACAAAACAGCTACTCGTACTCTAAAAATAAATGAACAACGGGAGAACAATCTTGAAAACTAGTAAGGAGAAGGTAACGAAAATGCTGTTACACTTAGGATGCATTTGAGCCTAAACCGACCTGTGTACACAGATTTATGTTTGAATGTCAAACTTTTGCCATCAAACCAATACGAGACGAACTCGTCCAGTGGCTGGTGTGGACTATTCTTACAAATTATGTTTTCCAGCCACTAAGATGAAATGCTTCCATACCTCTCCCCTTTCGCCGCTCACCTAGTCTGGTTTTTGGTTTTAGGTTATAACACAAGCGCGCGCATGTGTTGGACTAATTCAAATCAACAAGAAATTGGCTCACCTTGGAACACACGATAAAGCGTTTCTGAATACACAATTTAAAGAAAAACACTAATAGGAAACTGAGAACTTCGGTAGGTTTTCGTGTATTCGTTGGTACTGGAAGGAAAAGAGAATGCAATAAAGGTTCGTGGCGAAAAGAGGTACATAATATAAAATACCGGGTTTACTTTGAATGAATAGAGAGAAACGAAATGGAGAGGAGAAACAAGATAAGCGTAGAAGAAATTTGTTTTCTGAGAACTGCGATTGATTTGATAGATTTTTCCTGTTTGTAAAGAATAGGCAATAAACATATCAATGAAACAATTTTGTCTTTAGATGATTATGAAGCTTTTGTTGCTGCCCACGCGGTGAGTAACTGCAATCTCCTGAAATATTGTCAACTCAGATTCAAAATGTCTCAGGAAAATGCGAAGAAAATATTTGAATTGATGTAAAGCTTAGGTCCCAAATTGCATACGGAATTCGACGTAGACCTTGACCCAAAACTTTCTGGGAACTGCAACAGTAATTACTCATTTTTTAACAGCCCTTGCCTTAATTTATTGCCACCATAAATACTGCGGCGCCTTTTACGCTTGGCTTGCAGAAGCTCTGAGCTTACCTCTTAAAGAAATTTGGTTTATGTCTGGAGTGCAGGACCCAGAGGGACCTCATTAACTGATGCGATCTGGTGCGCCAAACACTGGCTGCCTTATATTATGTCTTGACGCTTCAAGGTAAACGATGTGCTCCTTCGACTTGCTTAAATGTGCGCATTTTCAAAGCGCCCCTTCATTTCGAAGGGAGCAACTCTGAACACATGTAATTTCACTGAATCTGCATTTGACCTTGACATCTGCCAAACAGCGTTCTTCCTTGACGTCTGAGGTAGAATTAGAAACACGTTCCGTGGCTAACATAGTCTTCAACGCTCGTTTGAACCTTGAATACCCACTAGGTGGTCACTTTAGGACGATAATGTGTTATCCCAAGTATTTTTCATAACTCCTTACACATTCTTTAGGCGCAGTATCTTGAGAGCAACACTGCTATTTTCGAGATATAAGACAACATTTTCAGAAAATAGCAGGTTATAAATAGTTTGTGATAGTAACCAATTACTCCTTACAAATCGTGTGCTCGATTGTGAAACCACGCTCTGTCTGGTGTAATAGGGTTACTCATGAAAGGTACTGAATGGAGAATATATAGTGCAATCCATATAAACCTAAATCATTTCAATAATCCATAACTTTTGAACCGATAATAGAACACACGTACAACTTTGGGAAAATATAATACATAATTGGGAGATTACATTACAATATTGTCACCCGAACGTCGTAACTCCCGATAGAACCGGCCGGCAGTAGGGCCAGACGGGAAGCATTCGGCCACGCCTGCCTATTTGTCTTATAGTGCTAACGAAGGGATGGTTGGAAAAACATCACTGGCCGTCTCTTTCCCCTCCCCCTGCCGTCTGGAACCTTCGCGGTGATTCACTGAAACGCGAGACTTCCGGAATCAGCGATATTCCTGCAAAAAGGGGCTGCAGTTGACGAGTCAGTCAGTTCTTGGCGAGGAGCAGTGAGGAGCGCCGAGTGAGTTAACGGACCGCAAGACTGTGAACGTGCATCAGAGGAGTTGTACACAACTGTGAGCGTGCAGTGGACATGTGACAGACGAACTGGTGAATTGTAATTGTGTGCCTTACGCAATTCTGTGTAATCGGCAAGTGTTCCGACTGTAATTCGGTGGAAATAAAGAACATTTTTGAGTTGTGCAACTGGACTTTTAATTTCACGAACCCACAAAGTTACAATATGTACATCTCAGAGAAAATGTTGGAAGTGTCCGCGACCAGCAGCTATACACGTTTGCACTGGTCTTACCATATCCTCTGAAGTTTTACGGAGATATCGAGTTGAGAGAAGGTTAATTTTACGTCCTCCACGTTAAGTCACATCGGACGGTGAATGAAACTTGTGAAAATGATGTTCAAATGTGTCCAGGGTCCATGGAGCTTAGAGCTACCCGACATCTGTCTTTAAGGATAAGGAAAACCCCGGAAAAAACCTTATCCAGATAACTCACCCTGACCGAGATTCGAACTCGGCACCTCTTGAACGTGAGCCAGACACGCTACCATCTACGCTACCGAGGTGGGCACTATGGAACTTGTAACCAGTTTCTTTGATAATCGAGTAATCTCAAAAGGTCTGGGGCACCCCATATCCCCTGACGTAACCTCACCGGACTTTTACTTGTGGGGGTATCTAAAAAATAGAGTGTACAAGAATAGGCCACGGACATTCCTTGATGTTCTCAAGGAATCCATTCGAACAGAAATAAGTAACATTGGCGAAGATACTCTCCACCAGCATCTATACATGTTTGCACTCGTCTCACCATAGTCTCTGAAGCTTTACGGAGATGATATCGAATTGAGAAATTATTTCCAGCAAGATGGAGCAACGTGCCATACATCTAATGACACCATGGAACTTGTAACCAGTTTATTTGATAATCGAACAATCTTAAAAAGGTCTGTGGCACTCCAGATCCTCTGACTTAGCCTCACCGGATTTTTTTCTTGTGGGGTATCTAAAAATAGAGTGTACAAGAATAGGCTACGGACAATATGTTCAAGGAATCCATTCGAACCGAAATAAGTAACATTGGCGAGGATGCGCTCCGTAAAACTTCAGAGAATATGGTGAGACGAGTGCAAACATGTGGAGGACACTTCCAACATTTTCTCTGAGATGTAAATAGTGCAATGTAATCTCCCAATTGTGTTTTATATTCTCCCAAGGTTGCACGAGTGTTTTTAGTAATACGCGTAGTATCTCCATTAGTTTTGCTATCTTTATACGTTACTTTGTAACTTATGTACCTATGTATATTGAAATAAAATATTACTGGGGATGGCAATAGTAATATTCTGAAGGAACCAGAAAACCGAATACGGAAGCAATCTGCGACATAAAATTTCAATGTTACTGACAAATATAGCGCTATCTGCATGTAAACTCATTAAGTTGACACTTCTCTTTCGTTGAGGGTTTCAGTCGTGGTTCAAGTGTTCATGGCAATCTAAATTATAAACATCTCATTAACCACTAATTTTCATTGACAATAAGAAAAATTAAAGTCTGCTTTATCTTCAAGTCACTACCCAGCAGACACACTACGAAACAATACCGAATGGGTGATATTTGTTATTGCTGACATCTCATTTACTTTTTGGGAGAATGGGGTCGCTAGGTTCCTTCTCTGTAGGGGAGGACATTTGTTGCCGAGATTTGAAAGGAATATTGTATCTATACCAATGTTTAATAGATAAAACTCGTTTTTATTTTATCACATTTAGTAATTTAAAAAAGAAAAAAGAAAGAAGCACAACCTGTGGACTCTAATTTGTAACAAAAAACCGAATGGTTACTTTTGATTTCACATCTAGGAAGTATCTTACCATAAATATCATGATTAACTAGTGAAGCATATTCTGACAGTAATGTTTTATGGCCAAACCAGAACTATTAATTAAAATATTCACAATATGTAATCAATGTTTATAGAATGTCGAAAGTTTTTGTTACAGAAGTTATTAACCCGATACAATGGAGGTCAGAATTTCCTGCATGTAATTTTGAAACTACAAGTTTAGTAATTTTCCTACAATGTCCTTTTTAATTGCAGGTTGCTAGAACATATCGACATTAAAGAGGTATGAATTTTTTCCCCCTTTCCTTCTATAAAAATCACTATGATGTTTATTTCATCAAGACTATAATTTGCTGTTATCTGTCTAGACATCGGCAATGAAAAAGTAAGGTTAAGGTGTCACAAGATGAAGCGTACTACGAACAAGTGGGTTTTGTTTTGTTTGTGGAGGAGGTACTACATAAGACCGCTAGAGGCAGTGCAGTAAATACTTCCACGATCGTATCTCGGATCTAGACAGGGAGGTACCAAAATTCATCGCGGAGGAATACGTTAATGAAATCCCTTGTACTACTGTTATCTGGGCTGTCGAAGGTGGAGCGGCAATTTGCCCATGTTCCATGGATTTGTTATGGATGTAGCTGCACCGAGAGAGATGGAAATGATTCGCCCACCGCTGTCAGGGAAGGGAGCTTGAGATCAGGGCCATGGCCAAGCGATGTTGCCAGGTTTACCACTCTGTCGCTAATACATTCAGGACATCCACTCAAGGAAGCTGGCATTCGGGAAGCGTTTTTCTTTTACATATATAAGCCTTTAAAACGAATACAATAGAGCTATTTTTCCTTCTATTCTCACGCGGATTTAGGTAAGGTTAATGTGTCAACAGAGAAATCAGACATGAACTTCAGAACAAGAGAAAAGGAAACTAAGTCAAAGAAGATAAATTAGTTTTTATAGTTAACTACACATTTTAATATCATGTAGTTTATTAACTAACATCTATTGGTTTCAACTGCCTTCCTAGGCAGAGCAAAAATGTGCATTTCTCATTTACAGTTTTAAATCTAAAATGGGCCATTCACAGCAAAAGTTTAGGAAATAAACTTACATTTAGCTTTGTGAACGTTTTAGCCCCTTAGAACTTCACTAACTGAATAAACTTGCATCAGTATTCTCTGAAACAAGCTTAGCAGATGCGCAGATCAGTATGTGCAACATCTCAACTCCGCTTCCAGAAAGGCGGGAAAACAGATGCTCTTAATCATATGAAATAACTTTCTCAATGGTGAAAAATGATCAAAACCCATTATATAATTTTTGTAATTTCTTTGGATATATATGAATTTAGTGTACAATTTTAAACATTTCTCAGTTCTTCTATAAGCAAAAGATTTATTAGGCATACCACAATCCTGAATTAATTAAAAAATAGGTAATGAAAAATATTTGGAACCAACAATTAAACAAAAATAACGAAATGCATTAAAAACTATATGAAAAGAGCTGGAGAGAAAGAGAATATAAGACAGTCCACAAAACTATGTTAACCAATAGAAACTTATTCAAATACACCACGTGATCAGAACTTATTCTATTTCAAACATACGTCACTATCCTCGTATAGACCAATCAAGTACTATAAATACCGACCAATCGCTGATCTGTAAGTCGATAATTGTACACCGTGCGATAATTATTATCACTCAGCAATTAGCACATGTTCCTTTACTGTTCCGTATAACGATCACATGAGCAGTGAAGACAAGCGCGAGATTCAAACAGTAATATGGAGGCTGAAAGATTTGGCTAGGCGACAAGAAGCGAAATAATCTTAATTCAGCAAGCAAAGCCAAAGTATACCGAAAAGAATAGGAAATATGTTTGGATATGACGTATGTGTGAACAACTTAAATAATTGCAACGTTATTATAGTTTAAAATAAATGAGGTTTGATGTTTAAAAATAGAGGTTATGTTATTTTATTATTTTCTTATAATCAATCAGCGCCAACTGAAGGCCTTAAATCAAATTTTCTTTCACCAGTGTTAACTTGTGCACGGCCTGTAAGAAATATTTAATCTTATATGCCGTGACTTGTGAGGCTAAGTTTCATTCATGTGCTAATGCAGGCCTATGTACGTGATTTAGGGAATCAAATAACTTGTTTTATTGTTTTTGATAATTTGTTTCATTTGTGAAATAGTCACTAAATGCAACTCGTGGTTTTGAGCTTCCCTACCTAAATTCCCTCGCGACATCGTCACTCATGAATTTATCTGTAATTTCTTAACTACTCATGACATTACCTACGATAATTCTCCCTTGTTCGCTCACTCCCTCTCTATGCTGTATATTATAGATATAAAGGTATGAATAAATACTTCCTTATTATCTGTGTCAGTTGTGTTAGGGGTATGCCCCACATAATCACTAAATAAGGGAATCCAAATCTTAAAAAGTCAGTCTGACAACTGTGCTTCAATGACCCACTTGAAATTATTTATGTGCGTATTAAACCATTAACACAAGTGTTTTGTAACATTGGGCATAAATATAAAAGATATCTATTGGTCCGGCAAGGTGACATTCTGCCTGGGGGAGGGTTGAAGTTTGATTACCATTTTGCCTTTGATTGAATGCCTGCCCAGCTCTGGAAGGGGGTATATGGGCGTGAGGTCGGCATCGCAGTTACTCAGCTATGATGTATCATGGCTGTGTTGTCATCGATTTTGTTATCGTTTTCTTTACACTTCTACAGTAGTTAAAAGTAAATCTTGTACTTCACCCTATTCGATACTGAAATGTCACTTGAGACAAATCTTTTGAGGCCTCCTGAATAAAGAATTTTTTTAGAAATGATACATGTGTGTGTGTAAACAACATAACTCAAAAACTAAATGTTCAATAAATGAACTTCGTGTTCAAGTTCATTATTTTCTAAAACACGCGACAAAGATATTTAAGAAAATTTTTTCACATCAAACTACTCTTTATATGGCGAGTTCTCTGATATTTTTGAGGTTCTCAAAAATGGCGAAAATCTGAATAAGTCGCCATATTTTTAAATCATTTAACTTTATGTATCATTTCCTGAGTCCAAATTTAATACATTTTAATGCATGTCCTCCATTCAATGCTTGTCTTCTAAATCAATTTCTTCCAGCTGTTTCTTAGCAATGTTCTAGTGAAAGAACAGACTCCTATTGCGGAAGTAAAACGCAGTATGGTTACGGAGAAAAAAATTGGAATTAAAATTAATTGCAAGTACAGAAGTAATTAATTTTCTAAAGAATTTAATGCGAAAGGTAACGATCGCTAAGCAACTAGCTTTGAATAACGAAGTGCTTACGTTATACCATCCACAGAGAGAGGCATGAACAAACTGCCTATTGTAATTTTTTTAGTATACTAAGCCTCCAAAGGATGCACAATATACCCAAAAAACACGGATCTACAAGTCATCAGAACACTGAAACAAGAGATTGAAGTGTTGCTGAATTGATAGTTTAAGGAATGATCCTCCTTTAACACATATTTCAGAGCAGTCGTGATTGTCATTTAGTTGATGACTGCATTGAAAGAAGTAAGTTTTGCGCATGTTATCCCTTTTTAATAAATATTAAAAAGAAAAATTAAGGACAGACGATTGTTTTGAAAGAAATACAAGTTATACCTATTACTGACAAACACATCGATGCAATCTAACTGGGAAAGACTATTTTCGGAAAATTGCATCCAAAAGTACTAATTTTTCTGTAGATCTGTGAAGCAACTCGAGTCAGTGAAGCAGTAATATTCAGATTTGTGGAATAGCTATATTTTAAGAATGTATAGAAGACAAAAAAGTAATAGTTCTAATTTCCCGTGCTGAAAATTAATATCTACACCCTAAAACATACTTTAATCTTTTTAGTCATTTTGTATTCGACAAGGATCAATCTGTTATTTTCGCAAACACTTTTGTAAACCTAACAAAATATTTTTCAAATGGGCTACGTGTTTCTTCGTAGCCGGAGGAATTTCTTGACTTTCACGATTTTGATTCCGCACCTCCTACTTACATGAGGTCACAGGTAATTCCTTCTGACAGATGGAGTGCAAACCACTTTAGCAGTCTGTTTTATAAAATCTAATGAAGACGTTTTTGCATTCGGTTGTTAATTAATCAATATTATACTTTTCTCTAATTTGGACATTGTCCTAACATCTCAAAGAAGTCCAATTCTGTTGAGATAAAATTCAGTAACATCATAACAGAAATGACTCCGAAATGTCCATTTCCAGCACCATTCATAATCTAACGCTCATATACGAAGGAGCTTTTCTCAAAAATACTTTTTTAATACAGTGTACCTCGAAAAGGGAATTTTCTGTGAAATCTGGATATTGAACTTTTGGATGGAGTACAATACTTTACTTTCTGGGTAAGTAGTAGGGAAACTAAACCAAGTGGAACACGCTTTAAATGGTTATGTAGACTTCCATGGTCTTTATCCATTACTTTTTACTTGGCTTCCGGTGTGGTCCCCATTCTGTTGGCTTATAATGTCTTAAAAATCTTGCCGACGTTTCGCCGTAAACTACGTCAGGCTTCTTCACTAGGCGACTGCAAATGTTTAAGATGGTCACTGCTTTTATAGGTCGGCAAGATTTTTAAGAAATTATAAGCCAACAGAACGCGGACCACACCGGAAGCCAGGTAAAAAGTAATGGAAGGCGCTTTGTTATCACATATAAATCCTTAACTTAGCATAGGCATTATATGCTAAAAGCGCAGGGGTATACCCGCCTCGGTAGCGCAGATGGTAGCGTGTTTGACTCACGTGCAAGAGGTCCCGAGTTGGAATCTCGGTAAAGACGAGTTACCTGGATAAGGTTTTTCCGGGGTTTTCCCTTATCCTGAAAGAGTAATGTTGGGTGACTAAGCTCTATGGGCCCTGGATTGATTTGAGATGTTTTCACCCATTTCATTCATCGTCCGATATGACTTATCGTTAGAGGACTTAAAAAAAAGGAACGCAGGAGTAGTGGGACGCTTTGTATCTGAAGAGTTTCAGCTATGACAAGGAGTGTATACACATTACTCTTATATACGATAAGGATGAGTCTAGTTACAACCAGACTTTGGATAATATTGGCGGCTTTGTCACTGGAACAGCTCTTCATGATTTACGAAATTGATTTTCGTGCTATTTCTATTATTCGTTGTCGAAAATAGAGCATGGCGTTAAGTCTGTCTAGTTAACGCGAGTGCAGTTGCCTCACGAAGGAACCTGAACCTACCGCCTACTAATGACCGTCATAAATCTATCTCCACACTTCAGAAATGGAACACTGTCGTTGAGGACCAATAGCAACCCTGATTTTCTTGAAATGACAGTCGCACGTTTACTCCACGTGGAGTCTCAGTTGCCAAAATAATCTTGGTAAGGGGTCGTGTAATGAACCTGATAAATTCTTGGTATTTACAGAAATACAGAAAAATTGTGACGAAAGGAATACCAAAGATGCCGATCAAGTGTGAAAACAAAAGAAAAAGTTTCTCTACAGTTTCGATAATTTCACATGCAATTTAATTCGCCGAGAAATTTATAGCTTCTATGCAAAAGGGAAAGCGCCCACCTTAGAGGAAATGGTTGCACATTTGCAAGAAATTTGCGATTTTCTTTATGGGCACTGCACTTGGCGCGGTCTCCTAAAGGAGCTGGGTTTCGAATACCGCATTTTGAATAAGATAAGGGTTATTATGGAATCCAGTTGAATTGTAGCTTGGCGATATATACATCGTCAAAACTAAGCAAGTTTTGCAGTAATGGGCATAAGATAATTTATTTAGACAAAACCTCGTATGATACCCATGACGTACGTATTGAGAAAGGTGGCAAACTTGCAGAAAGATCTGGGAGGAGGAGGACCCGTGTTGTAAAACGATTATAAGGGTTCGTCAAAGGAGGCGGCCGACGTGCACATTAGTTAACTAAACAAACTCTACACGTATGTTAAGTGCATTACTTGTACCACAGTGTACTGTTTTTTACACTCTGGTGAGCAAAGACGAAGAGTTACATAAAAAACATAGCCATTCAAACACACTAAAGGGCTCTAGCATCTAAGTCGACGGGCCCTAAAACACCACACACTCACACTCACTCACTCTAGCATCTGAATTTGAAATCCAAAAATCTGAACCTCAAGATCAGTGGCCACTTGCAGAATCAGAGGTTACTTGAGGAATTTGAAACATTTGTTGGACCCGCCAATAGGAGTGGATGTGGACAGGTGCAGTTGCCTGGTATGCGGTTTTTTACAAATCAGGAATCCGATCACAATCCCTTATGCAAGTTTTTCGCGGCGAGGACAGAACACCTTATGTAAACTAGTTATACGGCTTAAAATGGATAAACATCGCCTGTAAAGGAATGTGAACAGCCTTGCAACCAGCAGATTAACGATGTTTGGTTTTCTGAAGCCACGGTTGTTATTAGAGCTAAATGAGTAGTTCTATTACTGCTGGCCTCTCCCGATCTTGTCTTTCTTAGTTTTTACAACTCTTCCAGTGCCTAATTTCCGTTATTAGAAATTTAAAAAAATAGACAAATTAATAAGGAAACGTTACCCATGTTAAGTAAAAGCACTAATCTGCATTCTTAATTAAGCAGACAAATCTGTTCATTTAGAATATAACAGTTTATATGTTTTTAAATAAGAGTGTAAACATACTTTAGTAGCAGATGGCAATATAAATAAGTAATTCAAGTTCACCTTTGGTGTCAAAAGTAGTGGCGTTACTCAGTAATCATCAGGGGCAGAAATCTGATGACCTATTTTAATTGTTGCATCATACACATTTAAATCCTTAGTTCATGATATAAAAATGCATATTTGTTGGAACATTTTTATTCGTTTATGACATTTTCTATTTATTTTCGATTTAAAGTCCTTTCTTTTGATATTTACTTGCATGTCTTTATTTAGTATTTTTATTGTGCTTAATATCAGTAAGTGTTATATATTACAGAAGTTTTACAAAACTTTTCGAAATTGTAGCAGTCAACTGAGAAGTAAGAGTAACTTTGTACATATGCTACTCGCATTATTGAAAAAGAGCCTCATTCCTATTTGATAGCTATTTTGGGAAGGCTTTCTTGTAATTGAGAGGGTCGCTATTGTCGGGGGGACAGGTAGGTATAATCACATTATAAGTTCATAAATTAATTTTTTTGAAACGTCAATTTTCTCTCTCTCTTTTTAACTTATGTCTTCCAACATTAAGTCATATCGGACGATAAATGAAATGGGTGAAATGATGCTCAAATGAGTCCGGGATCCATGGAGCTTAGAGTTACCTGACATTCGTCTATCAAGATAAGGGAAAACCCCGGAAAAACATTATCCAGGTATCTCACCCTGACCGAGATTAAAACTCGGGACCTCTTGAACGTGAGGCAGACACGCTACCATCTACGCTACCGAGGCGGGCTAATTTTCTCTTGTTCGTATGAGTAGATAAATCAGATTGGTAATATCCTTGACCTTATTGTATAATTGTCTGTGAAGTAGTTCTTTCGCTATCAATTTTGTATAATCCGAGAACTAAAAAAGGTTAACGTTATAAGGGATCATCAACAAGTTCCTCCGCAGCGTATTGGTGTCTTCCGCTCGAGATAACGTTGGTACTTCTAGCTTTTTTCCATTCCTCTCCCACCGACCGTTATTGTTTACAGCACGTGTGGCGCACGTAATTGCTGGCTTCCAGCGGACGAGTTATTGTGATATGAATATTGACATATTTATAAGGTGAATTGTGTACGTGAACTTACCAGATAGTTTTAATTCCTGGAACAAGCATACGTTCGCAGCCAGTACTGCAACCTGTGTTTATGATGCACACTATTTTTTTTAAAATTAACGTCCTTCAACGTTGTCATATCGGACCATGAATGAAATGGGTGAAATGATACTCAAATCCAGGGTCCATTATGCTTAGAGTTAACCAACATTCAGCTTTCAGGAAAGGAAAACTCAGGAAAAAACATTATCCAGATAATTAACCCTAATCGAGATTCGAACTCGGGATCTCTTGAATGAGGCAGACACGCTAGCACCATCGCTACAAAAATAGCCTGAGTAATTTCTTGATGGCTATGACTATGAATTACCTCAAAAACCAATTCTTAAATGCAGTTTCAGATTCTTTAAATAGAAACATAAAACAAGTTTATTTTAAAATTAATTTTCTAGATCATCTCATTCTTAAACTTGCCTTTTCTTCTTTTAACCCAGTCTCCGTTTTCCCCCTACATCTATCACAGAGACTGTTTAGGCGCAGATGTACTTAAATGTGTGTATCTGCTCAGACAAAGGCGTGGGAGAGGAATACTAATTTGACAAGTCATTCTTTTGTTTTCCACGAACAATAATTATTTTTTTACAAAACGACTAGCTGTGATATAAGGCGACAATTTGCCTCATTGCATTTCTTTGTACTAACGAGTTAGGATTCTGAACTTCTCATCATTTATTTTCTTGTATATTAACGTTGATATTTTACGACATATGCTAAGCGTAAGCATGAACAATTACAACATTCTTTTAGCTTAAGAAAACGGTCACATTTTAAAAAAAAAAAACGTGTTCACGAAGAGTTATTGAATTAATTAGTTGAATTAATAGAGAAGTGATGATACAAACAAAACGTATTTTAGAATACCAGATAATATGTGGTCCATATCAGTTCATATAAATCATAAAATACATTTACATAATGGAATGTAGTCTTTGAGAAGATTGGAGGAAGCTGTGCCTTCAGGTTGACTACACCGCTAAATGGATTTCACGTGTTCTGTAGTCATGCAGGGAGGAGTAATTTGTCAGAAGCTCAAGTCAGCGGTCTGCTGTCAATCTCTAGAAATTGTATAAAACAGACATTCGGCCAATAATATGATAGTTGTGGGAAACATTTATAACAACCAAAATCGGGGAAACATAGGACGACTTTAAGAGGAATTCATGGACCGAAGCAAAAAAATGTATTTCGTTGAGTGAGATGTAACAACGAAATAGAAGCTTCACAATAATATGATTTCTATTTTCATCAAATTAAAAAGAATACAGCAACCATGACATAAGGATGAACCAATAAGGGGTACAAAGAAAAAGGTTTAGAACGAATGGGAAAATTATGGAGTGTAAAAGAGTAAAACAAAACAGGAGATGAATGGGAGGATATAAGGCTAGTTTTGGAAATATGAAGTGGGGAAAAAGGATAGAAAATTAGCAAAGAACTGAAACAGAATTGAGAAAAGAAAAAAAAAAAAAACATTGTTCAGTTGGGGTTGAGACTTCAATAAAGTGTCATCAAGTAGTCTTACATCGAGAACTCTAAACATACAAAATATCTGAGACTGTGGTTATGGCATTTCCAATATGGAAACAATACGTTGATCACGCAAATCAAAACATGATCGCAACAAAATAGGACCAAACCAGAAGTAAAGAAGTTAGACCAGATGTTGCTTATGCTTCATTCAAGCATGAAGAACGGCCTTGATGCAATCATGCATAACAAACATAACACGCAAACTCCGCCAGCATTTGTTGTTAAAAACAGAGGTCGTTGCTACGCCCATATTGAAGTTTCATGTGAGGTGGCAAAGAACTCTTGCACGAATCAGGATGAACATTTTTGAGATAGGTATAAGGAATGTACAATTATTTGGACCGTTATTTTAACAGATCTGTAATGACTTTGGCAGAATAACCTAAGAATACAATTCTTTCCCATTTCAAGTTTCAGTCTTTAGAGATAAATTCCTGAAACACCACAGCTCTTGTCTAATTTCTTTCTTATTTCTATATAATTAAGAAGTTACAGATGTTTGCATTCCCTATTAATACGAGGTACGTTCAAGTTAAAAACACCTATTCTTTTTCAGAACTGCGACCAGATAGGAACTTCTGTCTTTTTTTTTTAATACACGTGGACTCTTTGTAAATGCGTGACAGAGATGGCAGCAGTGTACAGTGCCTAGAACTCTAGTGGCAGCGACGAGAGTTAGGGCTGTTTTTGATACTTAAAATGGCGACGTTTTCATTGCAAAACCAGCATGTAATCTATGCTCCATTCTTGCCGTCATCATGCGTCAACATCGCCTGACAATTTGCCACGTGCACAGCCTTGTGATCATCCGTCAGCATTCGTGACACCCACCTGGAAGACAAAGACACTTTTCCCATTTTCAGATCTTCATGCAGGATTGAGTGCACAGATCCCACGGAAATGCCAATTTTGGAGGCGATGTCTGCAACGCTCAATCGGCGATCCTCCAAAACAACGTCATCCACTCGAAGGATCATGTCGTCAGACCAGCTGGTGTCAGACCGTGACTGTCTTGGTATGTCACACGATATTCTGCCGTCTTTGAACTGTCGTACCCAGGAACGCACATTAGACACATCCATGATACCATCACCACATGCCTCACTCAACTGGCGATGAATTTCAATAGGTGTCACACCACGAAAATGGTGTGACACCTATCTGATATTTTAGTTAACTATTTTCGATATATTTCTTATTATTGTATTGAACTGTTAAATACGTTTTCGCAAATTGAACTGTTATTTTTATTTTCTCCTGAACACGTAAAGGGAATGGAATACCAATGCCACTGTGTACTGACTAGCACTAAAAGATTTGACTACCGCTTAAGTCTATTGTATCTCCCATTACTTATTGCAAATACAAAGAATAAGCATACTTAAACCAGTTTTACAAAGTAGATGGAAGAATATCCTTTGTTAAAGAAAATTAGCTGGTCGAGTAACGAATAAAGAAATTCACACGAATATAAAGATTTTTTCATACTAAAATACTTCTTTTCGAATACTCTTATAACTTCCTTTCAGTTGTCGTTTTTAATAAAGTAAATAAAGTGTATATTTCTTTAACTTAAATATTGATACATACCCTTAACTTCTAAATCGACGAAAGTGTAATTGTACCAACCTGAAAGAAGAAAAAAAAAATCAAATAAGCACACATTTTCACAAGGTCCCCTCCTATTCACACTATTCTTTTATCTCAATGCAAAGTTTTATACCTTATAAATTATTTTAAAATAATTATAATACGTAAAAATGTGTCCTACAGGTTTAATATGAGAACAAGAATAATTAAAATGCTAAGGATTTGAGGTTTTTCACAGCTTCCAAGTCAAGAGATAACTAGAATGTTAACGTTGTTTAAATCCGTAGCAATTCTCTTCTTTACCAAAAGACACAAGAGATGAAAGTTCATCTGCATAAAAGTTCAGGGAACATACTGTGACTTTGTGGGTTCGTAGAATTAAAAATCCGAGTTGCAGAGATTCAAATCGTTCTTTATTTGCGTAGAAGTACACTTACAGTAGCAGCATTACATCACATACACAGTCACAATCTACCAAGGTCGATGACAACAACAAACAGCGTTCTGATTACATCTGTTTACAACACTCCTGTTACGTCTGTCCTTACAGCTGTTTACTACTCCACTCTGTTTACGACTGCACTGTGTTTTCGACTGTCTGTTGGCGAGTAGCCGCTTCCTTAAATAACCTCATCTGATAATTCCAGACTGTTCCAGAACAATCAAGAAACCGAATAATCTCTGTCAATCAACATGTCACCAGAAATTTCCATTTATCTCAGTTTGTTTGTTTCGGCAGACCTTTATCTGCGTGGTATCTTTATCAGTTCCTTTCTGTAAACAAGCCGCGTTATCGCTCCGCGCGAACTTTTTATGCGCGTCGCCGCGACAATACATTGCACTTCTAATTCTTGCAGTTGACTGAATACTAATTGATTTACTTAAACAAATACTATACTAATATTTAAAATATACTTTTAGGCATCTAAATTATAATATATTGTCACCCAATCATCGGAAGGCACGCCCAACTGATGGCTGAGTGAGGGACAGGAGGCATTCAGCCCACGCCTATCCATTTATCTCGTGTCACTAACTGAGGGGATATTAGGCTGGCCGCCTCTTTCCCCTCCCCCTGACGTCTGGAACAGTCGGGATAGTTAATCGAACTCGGAACCTTCTAGATAGGTCAGTTGGTCTTATATAAGCGACGCGCCGAGCTGGAAGAGAGTTCAGTTCTTGGCGAGCAGCCGTGAGGAGCGCCGTGCTAGCGAACTTGAAGATTGTACGTGTATCAGAGGAGTTGTACGTAACTGTGAGTGTGGAGTGGACCTGTGACAGACGAACTGGTGAATTGTACTTGTGTGCGCTACGTAATTCTATGTAATCGGCAAGTGTTCCAACTGTAATTTGGTGGAAATAAATAACATTTCGAGTTTGTGCAATTGGACTTTTAATTTCACGAACCCACAAAGTCAAAGTCACAATATTTATCCAAAAATTAGTTTATTATTGCATACAATGCATACTCCCCAGTACTTGCTAAGAACTGAACGACATTCCCTTTTATTGGCTGGCTGTTGGTTTTAATGGGAGATGTTTTATTTACAGCTTTAATACCTGCGTCAATTCAATGCCAGGGCTTTAAATGCACTAATTGATCAATTTTAGTTTTTTCTCAACCTTTTGTATTACTTTCTTTTTATGGTTTGATCATCCGATACCTTCTATCCCAGATAATTTTTCCTCTCATTCGCCTATCTTTTCAGTACCTCTTTCAGCAAATTTTCTGTCGTCTTAAACAGCTTATCTCTCCTTTTTCTGATAATTTTCAGCAGTATTTCCTTCGGTCTTTGCTTAAGCAGGCTCGTTTTGCTTCTTTAACCTCGCATATTCCATTCACATGCTCTGTTTAATTTTATATCCACATTTCAAATGCTTCCAATCGTATTTCCTCGTCTGACCATATTCACAAGAAACACCACTGATCTTTATTGTTTTCTTTAGCGTTCCACAAAAAAATATTTCATTTTCTACTGAAAGCTTTCTTTGATAGTGTAAATTGTATTTTAATTCCTAATAACAGCTATTGATGATGCATCCCAAGTACCTATAAGACAACTCAACTTGAATTCACAAATATATCACTGTTTTTGCCTCCAGGCTGGTTTTTCAGCTTTCTTTTCCTAAAAATGGGCTTGAACCTGCCTTTAATATCTGAAGTACTCCTCACTTCGTTACCCTATAATTTATTTAGTCTTCTAAACCTTTTTTCGGTTCGTTATTGCATCATCCTTATGTTTCGTGGTTATGATTTTTTATTTGATGAAAACAGACAATCTAGTGTACTTATAAAACTATTATTTCTCTACTATGACATCCTTCCTTAATAAAAGATTATATAAAAATACTAGCCGTTATTGCTCTTCAGTTACATTTTTCCCTCTTCTGTACCGTATTAGCAGCAATTCATACCCATTTTCTTCTTTCTCTACTTCTTTCCTTCGAGAGTCTAGCGGTAAAATACTGTTTTGAGGCCATGCTTTTAGCATCAAATCTCAGTCGTTTGGGTAGGCCAAGGATTTGGTAAACATGGAAGGAGTTAGAAACCGGTTGTTTCCTTGTTAACCCTCTCTCCCCTTAAAAAGAAAAAGAAAAGCAGGAAGCAAGTCTGATCCATTTTGTGGAGCAACTTCGATCCCTATGGTTGACTAAGCTTTGCTAAGAACATTTTGGCATGTAAATGCTCAGGGGCGAAAAAAGTGGTTGCGCTAGGTAGTGTAAAGAAATGTCCTTCGGAGAGTTCGATGAACTAAAGGTGCAGGGTGTAACGGGCTTAAAGAAATGTTCACATGGCCACTGGCACTTCGGATGACAGCCCTCGAGAGTCGATGTCATTTCGACCTCACTGCTAGAATGACTATTTCGCTTCCTAAAAAGGCAAGTCAAGCCAGACAAGCTATATACCATAATGTCACCCTGGATTTGCCGTCATGTCACATCAAGACCACCACGCATGGGGGGAAGATCAACGGTTTTTGCCAGGAAGCAGACTTACTTAACTGCCCATTTTTGGTGTTACATATCGCCTACTACCTCTTGGTTAAGCGTTCACGAAGCTACTTGTGAAACTATCTCGTTTAAAGTATCTAAGAAGTCTTCTTATGTCTCATTCGTTTTTGTTGAGAACTTGTAACGTTTAGCTTTAAGTATGTACACTAGCAGAAAAGCTTTATACTGACAAGTGCCTTTACTAATGGCTAAAGAGATTACATCTGAAACTGATATACGACATATTCTGCTATTACACATGAATTTGAATTTAGAACAGGACAAACTATTTCATCAGGGTATTGCCTACAGTTATGCAGCTCACTCAAAAAGAAGTTAAAAGATATAAATGTAGCGATGCAAGATTTATATTTAAAATCAAGGAATATAGTATTTAAACTATCTGCTACCAAAAAACAAGCGGATAGTAAACAAATAAAATAATTTATAACCCATGCTAATTATACATACGAGGGCTGTTCCATAAAGAATGATCACATTTTTGTTGCTTTTTTTGTTTGTTTTTGACAGCGTACCTTTACTCCTCATAATTTTGATGGTCCTCAAAATAGTCTCTCTTGAATGCGATACACGTTTCTCCCAGTCTTCAAAGACATGCTGGGAACCATTTTGAGAGATCCTTCAAAATCGCCTACGCAGCCTTCACCACTTCTTCTGATGATGGATAATGCCTCCCACGAAGTCGTTTCTTCAAGTTAGGGAATAGTAGGGCTAAATCTGGACTATAGGAAGGGTGAGGGATGCACCTCACGTTGATTTTTGCAGGATATTCAGCAACATTGGCAATATGCGGCCGAGTATTAATCGTGGTGCAGCATCCAGCCTGCTTCATAGAAATGTGGTCTTTTGCGTCTGATTTGGATTTGCAATGTTTTCAGGACATCCATGTAGTATTGTCCAGTTACTGATGTGTGTGCAGGTACAACGTGCTGATAAACCATTCCATGAATATCAAAGAATGGGATGACCATAACTTTCCCAGCACAAACAACCACTTTTGCTTTTTTGGGGGTTGGTGATGGAGATTTCCACACTGAGCTTTGCTGTTTACTCTCAGAATCAAAATGATGTAGCCAACTTTCATCAGCAGTGATTACGTTTGAGAGAAACTCCGTATCTTCCTCTAACATCAACTTTAAATGCATGTTAGCTCCATTGTAGCGGTAGACGATACTGAACATTTCTGAACTTACCTGGTTCTCACAGGCGGGAACCAGGAGTACCAACAATGAAACTACTACGGTGTGTTTGTTTCACATTAAGCTAACAGAACATAATAAGATTGAATTTTAGAGCGAAAAATTATGACCGTTAAAAAATGATGATCATTCTTTATTGAACAGCCCTCGTATATTAATATTTGAGCACTAACTTATGCCAGATAAGATTCTGTAAGATTCAGTGTAAGCTGTATATTCTAGGCTACATTATGTATAAACAGAAATAAAAGAGTGCACTTAAACTGAACTCCACATTAAATTCCTAATGTAAATTTATTTTAGTGCTTTTCTAAAGTAAGAAGCAATAAAAAACTATTTCTGAGGCCAAAAATTGCTACTTGTTGGTTGGTCAGTTCCAAACACTCCACCACATGGCAAACTTGACCTTCGGGATAACCTCTCCCCACGTGATGACCGGACCCATTTCTCAGGTGGAGGCACCCAGAAGGCGGTGTTCATTATCAGTTCCGGGTACTAGCCTGCAGAGCTAAGTAGCTGGTGTGCTAGATCACCGACGGCCCCACCAGGGTTACTTGGTAGCCGGTCCATTCTGGATTTGGCGCGTAAGTGGCGTATTCCATCCTGTCTGCAGCGTGCAGCGTGGGGGGGGGGGCAGTTTATAAAATAGGTACTGTCCTACGGAAAAAGATTCGTGAGGCCCGGGTTCTGATCCTACGGGTCCAGGACTAATGGGAGTAGAACCTCTGATTTAATTACCTCCAATGATAAGGTGATAGCGAAAATGACGCTGAGGCGAGAGGACCTAAAGTTTATACCGTGGACTCCGAACCACTTTGGGCAAAGGGGACACTTCACATGTGCTAGACAGAGGTGAAGACGTGGATGGGGCCGACTTAAAATTACCACCCCGGGATTCTAACTCGGGACCCTTTGGACGGAAGACACGGACGAAACCACTGCGCTACCCTGGCGCCTATCTACAATTAAAAGTTACATCTCCTTAATATTTGCTTATAACATTTTTTTCTGAATTCAATTATTCTAGCTTAAGTATCACGCCAATTTTTAACGATTTTATTCAAAGAGTTAACAGTAACAGTTAACATTATACAACTGTATAATATAACAAATAATATCATTTAACTAACGATATATGGATCTTAGTAAGCTTGCTTAGTGCTGTGATTGTTTGAGTTTTTTTTTTATGAGCGTTACCAATGTTACCATTTTTGTTGTCTCGTTGCTTTCCTTTAATTTTATGATATTTAGTTTATTGTGCTTGTTATTCTTTTAATTTATTTGTGTGACTGAACGTTTAGTCACAACGTTACGCATTATAATTTGGAATACCTGTGATATTGTCATAATATATAATAAACAAAACGAAAACAATTTTCTCCTGAATTTGAAAGCTCTCTCGCCCCCCTCCCCCACTAACAGGTTGCTACCTTTTACTCCATGCCGCTGTCTTACACAAAGCTCTAAGAACTAACATATAGCTATGCTTCCATATAACCACCAAACATGGGAAGAGAGACTTACACTGCCATTAATTGCAATACCCTTTCCGGATTGCTGCCCAGTCCAACCAATTATGTATCTTATCCGATTTGCTTCGCTGCGGCCAAATGGCCGTAAATAACATATCCCAGAGTCAATAGATTTTCATTGTGGACGTTATACGCATAAATATTCAAACGAATGTGCCAATCGCTAGCTTTTCTAATGAACGGTTTGCTTTCTAAAAGGCTATGAAGACTGACTTCACTGTGCATACGAGGCTAGTAGGAAGGCAATTTTTGTCCATTGTATACCATGAAGATACGCTGAGCTGTCCATTGAGAGATTGTTATTCTTATACCAGTTCTTCTCTCAGCTTCCCATGTTACCGTCTCGCAATAATTGCACTTCAGCATGCCATTCACGATTTTAATATGTAAAGTAGGTATTAATGTGGAAGGTACAACATTTCAAGTCTGCAGAAGCTTGTTTCACCATACCTCAGGCAAATTAATGATCTCAGATGCCTGTAATTATTTCATTCTTATCTGTTATTACTCTCAATAATTATACTTGAATTGAGCTAATCGATTTCGCCATATGATAGGTTAATATATCTTGTTTATATATTTACATTGCAATTAAAATAACAAGAAACAAAAATTGTAAAGTCTATGGCGTCTCAGCCCGCGCTTCCTTTGATGGAGCTACTGTAGGCGTTAGTCAATTGTAACTTTTAGCATATATTGCCATAAAATATTTTCTGCAGTACTTAAGACATGTAACTCAGCAGTCGCAGCAATAGGGATATGTACACCGTCCGAAACTGGTAAACACATCGTATTTCAAAGTTGACATTTTAATCGAAAATATAAATTCGTCCGACTATCATGTATCAGTATATTCTTCTCTAGGAGCTATTTCAAAATGTAGTCAATATGCCTGCGTGGCGTGATAAGAGATCAGTTGTATGCTCACAATGAACATTAGTCATCCTTGCCGGTTTTTTAATTTACGTCCCCCAACATTTAGTCATATCGGACGATGAATGAAATGGGAGAAATGATGCTCCAATGAGTCCGGGGTCCATGGACCTTAGAGTTACCCGACATTCGTATTTCAGAATAAGGGAAAACCCCGGAGAAACCTTATCCAGGTAACTCACCCTGACCGAGATTCGAACTCGGGACCTCTTGAACATGAGGCAGACATGCAACCATCTACGCTACCGAGGCAGGCGTGGTGGTGGTGGTGGTGGTATTTTTTTAAATACAGGGTAAAAAAATCTTACAAAGACTTTAGTTGGATTCTCACCAACTAAAAACTCCTGCAAGCCATAATGAACTTCTTGGAACCAAGCAGTAGCAGCATAGTGGCAACGAGTGAGAGGTAAGATTCTACTGCTACTGATGGCTTTAAGTGTTATTTTCATATGAAATTGTCAAATGGAACAATTAAATATAGGACCAAATCTCATATGCCGAGCCTGTTTGTACACGGAGGTAATATTATACTGGGTAACTCATTTGGTTAACCACTGGCCTGTGATTCTAAGATCATGAGTTCAAGTCCGGCTTAGACCGATGGTTTTTAAGCGTACATGAAAGTGACAGTTCCATGTTTTTTAGATTTACTAGCATGCAATAGTACTGCGAGACAAAATTTCGACACACTGGCAGCGCTGTTTGATCCTAACAATCAACAGCGCCGTTAACAAATAAAGCATTTTAAAATATTTGGAGACGATAACATTCTCGCGCAAGAATGTTGTGCATAATCATTCAAGTCCTGACCCATAAAAATTACAATATGATTTATAAACAAATTAAAAATGGAAAGTAGTGGATAACATATTCTTAGGCCGCCGAAAATGTTAAGAACGAAATTGGGAAATGTACCAAGAGAAGGTCCAACAAATCATGGATTAAGCGAAATATGTACAATGCTAGGAGAAAACCACCAGTCCTTCCTAAAACGTAATAAGGAACTTTTAAGCAAATACTAAATAACCGAAAGGAACATTTTAATTGGTATTTTAATGCAAAATAATTTAAGGATATTTATGTCCAACAGGAAAATGCTTATAGATGGCGAAAGACGGCCGAGCTTTTACCCAATTGTTAACAATTTATGCACATTTCAATGGACACCGTGTCTATCTGTCTCTCTATGCCTGCCTGCCTGCCTGCCTGCCTACCTGCCTACCTGCCTTATTTAGTGGAACCACAAATTATTACAAATAGACTTTTCAGATTGTTTAACTCAAGTATGACAAACTACAATTGAAGTTCTCTCCAAGATGTAACAAATTTTGAAATAGCAATACACTGAAATTAAACTGTTATGGTCACATACCAAACTCAAGTTGCCAATTTCAGTTTCCACAGGTATGATGGCGAAAAATACATCTTCCACTGGCTGTGGAATGCAACAACTCTGATATAAGGAATTGGTTATAATATTGCTTTGTCCTTGTCCACCTACCACCTGGCGGTCGAAGGTTTTGGGACTGACGTATATCTAGCGCCCAAAAGATGAACTGCTAGTAAAATTTCCTATTTGGTGGATAATTGCATATCAGATTATGCTGCATTTCTTCGATATATATGGATTACTTGATTAGCACTCAGTATATGCAACGCCCTTGAAGACTGCAAAGCAGGAGATTTGTCCAGGCTGAATTTTACCAAATTGCTTATTTTAATTCAAACTGCAAAGTATAAATACACAGGAAGGATTAAACGACCTACCAGGAATAACCAATTCGTGCATATAAAGCCCTTGAAAATTAGGTATAGTGTAAAGAATTGGTTTATGTATATTCAAGATATATTTGTTGAGCTAAGTTTTATTAACTTTATTTGTTTGCATGAGAAACATCTTCCAATGTTACTTGCCATTCTTAAGATTGGATTAAAAACGGGAAGGGAAATGTTTTCTTCAGAAGTTGGACCAAGTTTACACTTTCATAATACCGATCACAACGAGTGATCGAGTTTACATGTCAAATTACAGGTAGCATGTCCATCGGACGAATTTACATTCCCCTACAGCAATGACCAGATGAACATCGAGGTTCAAATGGAGGCTACGTTGTACTAATGCTATTATCTCGATAAGACAGGAAACCAGGTCCGATCCCATTAGTCTAGCCCATGGGTGGCAACCACGACTCGCTTAAGGATGTAACATGCAAGGCGACACCAGTTTAAACGAACAGACATCAAATGTATCCAATCTTGGAAGTTTCACCACTGAAAATGCTTCCACCCAGATCGTAATCGAACGTGATTCCCTGCTTATTAATCAGGATCTCTGATCACCATATTTCAAGCACAGGCTAAATCTTGAGGAAAGAAGATACTGGACATTTTTGTGGTAATTATCAATCAGATACGGCAAAATGAGAAAAAAAAAACTAAAATATAGCATTTCTTTAAGGAAACAACTTTCATTTGGAATGAACAAGAAGTAGGCAAATCTCACGTCACAACGAAACAGGAAAACGTAGGTGTGTATAAAACACTTTCTTATAACCTTTAGGTGGCATCAACCATTTCCCATTGAATTGCTTCAAAAGGATTTAAATCCTTAAAAGAGCTATTCAAAATGCACCTGTTTCTCACAATGTCATGGTAATTTTATGGAATTTCAAGGTCGGGATATAGTAACGAGTTTTTACGTAAAACTGTAGGTTCAAACCAAGCCCAAATTGAATGTTTTTCTATGGGTGCTTAAAAGTGACAGCCTCACGTTACTAGCTTTACAGCTATGTAAAAATTCGTGCAGGACAAATCCGGTACACCGGCGACGCTGACATGATCAAGATAACTCACAGCGCCATTAACGAAGAAAAATAAGATATTTGAAAGGATTTGACTGTCCAATTTCATGAATGCTCTTGTATCTACAATGGCATTAATTTTAACATTTCTGCAGACGTTTATCTCATTTGGCAAGAAACGTTTGTAGAGAGAAAGTTATATGACGTAATACGTAAAATAAGATTTTTTCTTAAAGTGAAATTTATAGATATAGGGAATATAATTACATGGAAAAAAGACGATTCTTTCTTCCTCTACACATCAACTACACCACTTATTAGAAAGCGCCATAGAAATTTATTCAAATAAAGAAGGTTGGGGACGCTTAAGTTATTCAAAATATATAGTGGAGAATGTACTTTTCTTCATTATTACAGCTTATTTTCCTTACTCCAAAGCATGGATGTAAGATTTAATGACTGCTAACAGTTAATACAAATTTTATAATAATAACCCATGGCGCGACAGCCCTTAGAGGGCCTACCAACCCGACTGCTGGCCTCAAGCCCACTTACGCACGGCAGAGGTGGACGATCATCCAACCGATACGGGGAGGGGATGTGGTCAGCATCTCGGCATCCCCCAGCCGAAATGTTGGTTTCCGTGACCTGGGCCGCTTACCTAGCATCAGCTCCTCACTTTCCTCACGATGCTGAGTGGGCACCGGTCCTATACCCGGGACCTAAAATCCCCACCACATGGGTGGGATCGAACCCAGGCCCCTTTTCGTGGCCAAGGACCAAGGCATGCTGCCTTAGCCCGCTACGCTACGGCGCAGGACACAAATTTTATAATACCGTTCTTTTATTTCTCAATCACCAACAATGATCTGATACCCACGCTTCGATATACCTATTTGTGCTTACCTCTGAAACTCCCGAGGACTAATCGAACTGAATAGGCGCATGTTTGTATTCCAAGAAGCTTTATTTGGTACTGAAATTTAAATAAACGGCCCCTTTATCTGTGCCAAGCTTCTTGCCCTTGTCTAGATTCAACTACTCCCCAGCATTGATTAATAACTTACGTTAAGCTACAGTCTGTTAACTAATACAGCAATGGGAGAATGATTTTCTGTTCAGTATATGAGCAGTTTTAAAATAAATATTAGTTCATTATTATTAAAGTATATATTTACGGACCAATAGCATTTAATGTTACTGGAACGTTTTGTAATCTTAATATCATATTTCATGGGAGACAATCTAAAGAATTGCAAAACGGAGACTTTTGCTAGTTCACAACTAGGCGATGTGTGCAAACCAAGCAGCAACTGGAGGGAGGACAAAGAGAAATGAAATTTTCACAATATAATCACGAATCATATCTTATGAAAACGCAAAAATGAATGGATCTAACTTTATATAGTACTTCTATTGCTAATTCAAATTAAAGGCTCCACGATTTGAGCATGATGCTGTGGCATTCCTCTTTTCTGGCACGTCTCATACAATGTACAACTTCCATGTTCTTTTCAATGCTCGCACCAGAGCTGTTCATTTTGAATTTGTCTTAGCCGAGTGGGAAGTCGGCACTCCCATCGATAAAAATAACACGTACTTTGAATAATAAACGCTTTTCAGACTTCTTCCACCCATTTCTTCCCATTCATGTACATAGTGTGGTCCAAAATAAAGTACACATGTTTAATACATATATTGTGAACCTGTGAAAAAGATTGTTGAAGTTAACCAGACACTGTTTCCAGCCTTTACTGAGAACGTCTAAAGACTTTTACAGACGAATGAAAAATGCTGTTCAATTGTGCGCCTAAAGGAGTATCTGCTTCGGAACTGTAACGGTTGTTTTGGTATAGGCCTCGAGAATCTAAAATTGTTTAAATATCGTTATAGACATGTTAAATTAATAAGAAATGAAATTGTTAAAATTCAGTAAGTCATGAGATGACGCAACATGATTGATAGTTTCAAAATTGAGATTATGTAATGTGTGACGTGGACCAGTAAAAATTAAGTTTGATTGGTACTGATGGCAACGAGAGGACGAAAAATCAATTTTGGTAAAACAGCTAGGACAGAAAGCGTCTTTCGATTGCGTAGCGTCGAAATTACAATAATAATATTACAAATAATTAAAACTAATTTTTAGGAAGTATCATTCTTATGTAAAGTGTTGCATAAAAATGTCATAAAGGATCACAATTAAATTACAAGTTTGGACTTTTATAAATTAAACAAAATGTACTTATTTGTGTTTAACAAAATGATTCTTTCGCTTGCGATCACGTCTGAGAAAAGGGCTCTCATGTAACGACTGAAGCAGCACAGGAGATTTTAGATACATCGATGTATCAAAATGCCAGATCTGAACCAGAGATTCAGATCGAAAAGAATCTGCAACTCGTGGCTTCATGTACTCCCCGGAGGGCTAAATACAGCCCGTAATCCCATACGCAACGCGGGACAGTGCAGGTGAGAACAATCCTGCTACACACAATCGCCGCAGATTCCGAGATCACATCGTCCCATATCACCCTAAAATTCTGCTACAGAACATAAGCTAAGAACATAACAATAATAGCCTTATTGACTTTTGACGTCTTATTGACCTCTCAAATAAAGGTATTTTCTCCCATATAGTGGACATAACTTCATCTTCGTACTTACCTTTTATGGTTAATATGCATACAATATAACTCTAAAATAAGACCTGAAGCTTTCCTGGTTGACGAATGCGCTCACTTTCTTCTCAGGCAACAAGCCAGGTGAAGAGATGATTAGATATCAACGTTTCGAGAGTGTGCATCTCTCCCATCATCAGGATATTTATAAAATGTTATAACCACAAATGAAACACTGGATATAACACAACAATAAATAAAAACAAAACACTATCAATATTGGCATTACTGGACAAAAGACTTCAGTACAAAGACAAGATAAACAAAGCTCTGTGGACCAGTGATCTCTGATCCCAGCCACTTAAAACAAAAATTACAGCACCTGAGACTCACTTTCCATCAAAACGGCTACTCCGAATATGACGTTGAAGCCCCGATCACCAAAGCTAGGAAAGGGAAACCTGTAATACAGCAAGCGTCAGATAAGCCTACCGCTACAGCCTGCATCCCGTTTACCGGCAATCTTTCCGGCAGAATCAGCAGAATTCTTGCCAAATACATCAGAACCATCCACAAGCCACCTCCGAAGATTAAACAGCTGTTGAGACCTGTGAAAGACAAACTGGACTTCCAAGTTCCGGAAGTGTACCGCATTCCCTTCCGTATATAGGACAAACCGGAAAGACCATCGCTACTAGAATAATCGAACATGAACGGAGCATTAGTTTAATGCAACCTGAGAAGTCTGGGCTGGCAGAGCATTGTTTTGATAACGGCCAAGAGCCAACTTTCGGGAGACGACCATCTTGGCAAAATGCAACAGTTACTGGGAGCGGAGAATTAAGGAGGCTTTGGCGATTTTCTCTGAAAGGAGCACGCTTAATCGTGATGCTGGATTTCAGTTCAGCTACTCTTGGAAATCGACCTTAAAAATGAAATCCGTCAAATTAAGAAGCAAAGATCAATACAGCTTGATAATCAAGTTAAGTAGTTAAGTTTCTTTGACACAATTTTCTATACTCACGCTATCTTCTGACCTGGTATTTAATTTACTGAAAAATCTTTTGTTCAGTAATGCGAATTTTGATAGTGTTTTGTCTTTGTTTATAGTTGTGTTATATCCAATATTTCATTTGTGGTTATAACATTTTATAAATATCCTGATGATGGAATAGATGTACACTCCCGAAACGTTGGTATCTAATCATCTTTTCAATTGGCTGGCTGCCCGAGAAGAAAGTGAGAGAAGATAACTAAGTGAGCCACATTGAAGAAATTTGCATTTATAAGGAAGAATGTGCAGACCATTTCTAAAGTAGAGAACACATTTTCGGCTATCCATTCCGCATAAGTAGAACAGTGACAAAATTTCATTATAACATGTGCTCTAAAATGTGTTATGGCTTTGAAACAGAGATATTCACCTGAACGTATTTGTTACCGGGTAGTTTTCTTTACAGAAGATGTTGAAAGTGTCTACCTCTTATGAGTACAGACCTCGCATCCACGTCTCATAACCATGCGGGCACGAACACCAAATTCCAGTACTGCGTATTTCCGCACAACCTGTCACAATTTAGTTCTGAAGGAATTCCATCTCAGTCACCGGAGAGGAATACATCAAACTTGTTTATTAAATTACCTTTAAACGATCATACATGTAGAAACAGACAGGGTTCAAATCACGTGAGCATGGTGGCCAAGCAATTGGGTCACCTATGTCTATCCATCGATAGTGAAATGTTGGATTCAAGTACAGGCGAGAGGTACAACTTAAGTGTGCAAGAGCGTGTAAGAAATGAGACTGTTGAATGCTCAGCGGATTTTATTTACAGATATGATGTACAGTGTTTTCCAGGAAGCAAATACATAGATTCCAACTAACCGATCACTAATGATATGTACATGTTTCGAGTGAATTGCATTTGGTATTGCAATGAAACAATTGCAAGTGTGTTTTCACATGCACGTAAATGTCGATTATGGAATTTGTAATATCATCTGGTGTGAACTGTGCTTCACTGAAATAGAAGTAAGACAGGAAAGTTCGGATTCCTAGCACACTGCTGCACGAACCACCAACAGAACATCAATCGAGCAGAGTAATCCGCTGGTGACAGCGCCTGTACAAGTTGCAACTGATAAGCATACAACTGTTGTTCTCCCAGACTCGTATGTGGAACGTTTGCTCGCAACGGTAACTTACGTGTACTGATAGTCCTGTGCACAGAAACCAGAATTCCCTCGCCTAGCTCTGGAGTTGTAGATCTTGGTCGTCCCCTCTCCAAAATAGGAGATGTAACTTCCCATGAGCACACAGATGGCAATGGAGACGTTCAAATGTCTTAAGATCTGGACATTTTCGCTGGGGTTTCCTCTCTTGGTAAAACGACAAAGCAGCACAACCTTGCCGTTCGCGTTGTACCGTATATGAAGTGCATTTGCGATAGCTCCTGATTTAAGTACGTTACTCAGTCGAACGTCAGACGCAGCACTCAGTGTCCCCTTTGCCTCAGAATGAACTATAAGAGTGTCACTGTTCATACTTTGTCATGGCAACTACTTTCGAGAAGAAAAACGTTCCCATGAAATCACTGTTTTTTTTAAAGTCCATAACATTGGACTTTTTAACGGTCTTAGTTAAATATATGGGTTACACATATATGTGAATTTATGATTTATGATCTCTACTTTTGAAACTTCCTGCATGTGTCGTTGGAATTTTCAAAATAATATTCCAGAGTATAGAAAATAATATGAGGGAAATAGTTATATTTTTCTGAAATTTAGAAACAGTGCTGGTTCCAATTAATTTGTTACGATACTTTTGATATCACTTTGAAACTGAAATTTAGTTGTTATTTGCGAACGCTATTTACCTACCGTGGTTCTCAGCGTCCTATTCTATACTGCGCGTTAAAGATCTTTAATTTTGCTCAAGGGGCTCTACCGGGCTTGAGGATCTTTTACGTGATGTAAATTTGTGACACGGAAACAGCAGCTTTATTTTTCTTATGCTAATGATTTTTACACCCGAAAAATATCCGTTGCCCTCCACCGGGTTTGAACCCGCAATCTCGGGAACTATTGACTAAGCCCTAGAACACGGAGAGATCATACTGTGGAAAGCCAGTACCAGAAAGAAATTGAGCCACAGCTACATATACCTATGCTAAACTAGATTATACTGTAAACTCAAAAATTGATTTTTTAAAACGTTTGCTGTTAATCAGGGGTTATTTACAAATACATAATTTTAACAATAGTTAAGATATTTCACAGTTTTCACGTATGTTCAAGAATTTTATTTCTAAACAAGGAGAACATAAAATCAACAGTTGTTTTCCAGTCAACAAATGGTCGCAAGTGATTAGGTGATTTTCATTTGAGTTATTCGTAATGACAAATGCAAATAGTTAATACGAATGCGGTACTTATTTTTAATATAAAGTATTTATTCTCTTTCTAAGCGAAAATACAGCATTTTTAAAGTTATAAGCTTTTCTTCACCGTTCCTCAAACATTAATGGCATATTGTTTGAAGTGTGCCCAATTTAATTTTTTTCTCGTTTATGTGTTACTGAGACATTCAAATAAAACTTTTGAACATAGGATGGCAGCAACGTAAACATTTTGTCATTGGTGTACTGGTTCGTTATGTGAACTCGTAGTATCCATTAGTATCATTCCTCTGTAAACCGTGGACGTTTATCAGTTGACTTCTGTTGCATCTTATATATCTTTACAATTGATCGGCTTTATCTTCATTTAAACATTAAGAAGGTACGAACAACTGAAAAACAAATGCAAGAAAAATAGCATGGACTATTCAGTTCATACGACAATACGACAGTGCGATATATTATCCGTCCGTCCGTAGTGCTGGCTGGCTGTATAAAGCCAGAAGGAATTTGCTGCGTGCCCACCCGTTAAGGGTTTTACCGCAGGCAGGGTTCTTTTTGGGATATTGTAGGCTGGGTTGTGGGTCCTGTGCCGTTTGTTTTTCCTCCGGCATTCCTCGCCTTCCCGGTTCGAGGCACTGCTGTTTCGGGGGGTTCGCTTCGGCTTCCCGCCGTTGCTCTCTGGGAGCGCTGCGGTTCCCGAAGCTTCTTGTGTGCACTGCCTCGAATCGGGAAGGGAGTTGTGGCTTGGTGCTCGGCGGGTTTAAGTCTGGGGGTAAGTGCTCCAAGTTTTGGATTTGCTAAAAATTCTTTGTGTTTAGATGATCAAGGTGAGCCGTGATAGTTTTATGGACTCTTCCCCTCAGCTCCGGAACCAGAAGCTTTATTATTTTTTTTCCTTTTTATGTTTCTGGTCTAAAAACAAAGGGGTGGCTGCTAGCTGCTTAGAATTTCTACATCGTTAAATGGGGGACAGAATTTTACTGTCGGCGTATCCTGAAGTCACTTATGTACTCAATGGTTTTGGGACGTTATTAATGTTACTGTTGTACTCTGTTATTTGTTTGGGCAAATACTTTCTGTGCAGTTACTAGCTAGCATCATCGGCAATTTAAATGTTTTCTGAGACCCTTGTTACCCTCATACTTTATTATTGTTCTTTCAAGAGTAAATGTTCTTTACAGAGTATTTTTATAAATATTGTGATGCTCGTTGTTTCTTTGTACTATTTAAGTCGAGCACGTATTGTTATAATGAATAAGTCATGTTCGTTATAATCAGGGATTGTAATAATGAATTAAAGCATCAGAATTGTTTATTGGGGGCAACAATGAGTTAGTTCTTTGTATGTTGTGTACCCTTACCTGGACCCCTGAACTTTAGGGTTTGTAGGGCCTAAATTCCTCACCTAATTTTAGTCTGTGTAGGAAGTGTTAAGGTGTGAAGTGAGCGGCCTGGGCCGGCCGTTACGGTCCTTAGGTTGAGTTTGTTTCGAGGTAACAAAATTTATCTACCTCAGGTTATACGAATGGATACATAAGGTTATGCATCCATGCTGGAGTTCTATTTCTAAAATTTGTTTAAGGTTAAAAATTTTGATGTCAAACAGCTTAGAAGAATTATGTGGAGCTCAGCTTTAGCTGCTGTTAGGACCAATCATGTGCAGGAAAGTATCAGATATTGACCAATTCAATCAAGTTAAAGGTTAATGAGATGGAAAAGCAAATACAAACATTACAGGATTGCAAGTTGAGGGTTTATTACAGTGTAGCGTAACCATTAATTTATGTTCATTAAAATGTTTATACAGATAAAAATCATAGTTTAAAAGACTTTGAAAGCTAATTTATTATTTCTTGAGAGCCCTATATGTATATTGCTTTGTGGGATTTATGAGTTCATTTTATTTCTGAAATAGTGCTAGCAAATTCATATTCTGCGCATCATTTGAAGAATCACTCTTGCAATGCACGTGATATCAAATTGCACGTTTCGAACATCAGGCTCAATATTACTTGACAAATGAGAATCAATTTATACTGATAAACAGCATGGATTTGTTCCTAAGAACATTTGTTTCCACCATGGCTGTTTCGATTCGATTACTTGGCGGTTGGTTCTTATAACCACAAAGTTCAATTGTTATTAATGTGGCAGTTGTTTATATATATATATATATATATATATATATATATATATATATATATATATACCAGGTTCAGGTTGAAAGTACAATAAATCAAATTGTGCATATTCTGATAAAGAGAATCATAATGATTAGAAGCTGTGACAATAATTACACAAGAAAATTAGTAGAAAATGACACGTTCTCCCATTGTAATTGCCTTACTGATTGCAAATCGTAAAACGTGATAAGTTCTCCCCCACGGCAAGTTCATTTCGCTTTCAAATGCATGTCTGCTGTCACAAGATATTTATTTCTCGGCCTACTGTCTCGAAGTAATTATCATGACAACAAACATTCTCGAAGTTAAATTAAATTACCATACTGCTGAAGAAACTTAAGTAAAGCGACAGGGGGTCCTGGTTTGTTAAAGCTGAAACCAGTGCTAGATTTTACCGGTCGTATTAAATATGGCATAGGTACAGAGTGGCCATAAAACTATCTAAAACAGTATGAATGTGTTCGTGAATTCAAACTGAGAAATGAGTACAGTTTACACGAACACTCGAGAAGATTTCTCTCGTCCAAAAGTATTTGAAACCGAGTTGCTTTAATTTCTCATAAAGCGAGATTTCATCACTACAAAAATGTAATAAACATAGCAATAAAACAGCAATTTTGAAAATCTATAAAAGGCCAAATTTTTAGGGTGCTTCCTACTAAAATTATGGAAATGATCGCAAGCACAATTCTTTGAGATTGAAGATTCCTGCCCTCCGAATATTTTCTTCCAGTTAAGGCCTCTGGCCTTAAGAAATAATAATTAATCACTTAGTAGCATTAGTGCGGCTGTTATTTTAGAACCATTGATGATTTAAATTAAGCAGAAGTCTTTATTACACATGTATATGAAGACATTGCAAAGTTCAGCATTTTAATGTATGATAATTTTAATTGCTTTTCTGATTCGTTTAATTAAATTCCAGAGCTGAAGCTCCTTGTTGGCTCATTTTAAGAACATTTTCCCATTAGTTTTTCATTTCAGTGCACTTTATTTTGAGCTACCCTGTAGTTGTGTTAACAAGAAAAAGCCGTATAACATGATAATACCTGTCCACAGAGATAGGTATGTGTTTGCGTTAATGGAAACAAGCGAGGCGACAAGGTGCGAGACCTGAATTTATAGGACGTAATTAAATGGAGGTGTTTAAAGTGAAGCAGTGATAAACCAAGCACCCACCAACTTTCATAACTGAGACGTTCCTAGTAACGTTGTAGCTTGTCACAAAATCTGATGCTTTACATTCATACGCTTTTCTCTATCCACTGTCAATACTTCTAGCAACTACTGTAACGTAAGCATATTCTTCTATTTGCTTCACATTAAATCGAGGCAAATATTTGTCTAGTTGCATTTCATATTTCGCTGAAGGTAAAAGAGAAATTTAGGCAACCAAATCTACAATCAAGTTTAAAAGTGGTTCGCTATGGCTTTAAAATATAACCTGTTTCTATAATATCGCCAGAAACAAGTGAATAAATACAGTAACAGCTATTATGTGTTGCTAGGAAGTGATTTGCGAAGTTTGCAACAAGAATTATATTTGCCTTTCGAATACTTTATTTTTACCACAATGTAAAAATGTCGCCAACTAGAACGTAAACGTCTTTAATTTTTTTTTCTCCGATTGATTATATAGTAAGGATTCGGAGAACTAATACGCGAGATCATGGAGATATATCCTGGATTTTTTGTAAAACAAAATTTAAATCCTTTCCACTTTTCAAATGTCCTGCATTTAGGACGTTGAATAAATTAGGGAAACGATTAATTAAAGAAGAAAGAAATGTGATATTACACCTAAATTTCTTAAAATATGCAAATCTGCATTAATATAAATTTTAAGAAATTCATAATTGCATCCGTATTACCAGTTTAGATTAACATTCACCATGCAGGAAGTTGACTGGGCCAAAAATCGCGATCGGGTAATATTTACATTGAAATAACTCGCTTTCCGAAACTGAAACAAATGAAAAACTATTCAGAGGTAGAGAGGGATATTTTTCCACTTCATATGCATTTTGTTGCATTAGTGTGTCAATTTTCCGACAGAGAGAGGTCATTGTTAGTTTATAGCGGCAAGCCAGATTTTTCGCGGGTTGTTAGTTCAATTTTTGGATAGAACGAGGGTATTCTTATATTATGGAAATAATCATTTCTTCCACACTAGCCGTGTGTAGGCCAAGGTTTGAATGAGTAGAGCCAGACTGCAAAATTCAATGCCATAGCCGGGATTTGAACCACGGATCTCCCGCTCTCCGTACGGTTACTCTAAGCAACTGAGCTACTATGGCCAACTTGCCGACATGATATAAAATTCTCCAACTGACTCATATGTTATGGTGGTTGATCGGTGGTTCAAATTCCGGCTATGGCATTCAATTTTTCAATCTGGCTGTACTCGTTCAAACCTTAGCCTACACACGGCTAGTGTGGAAGAAATGGTTATTTCCATCAATTTACCTGAATAACATAGTGATTTAACTATGAAGCCTGGGACTTAAGTACTTACAGCATAGTAAGTCGCCACAAAAGGTGCGTGTCTCATAACATATGAGAACTCCTAGTGGTCTACCGGGAAATATACGAGTCAGTTGCAGTATTTAATGTCATGTCGGTACGTTGGCCATAGTAGCTCAGTTGGTTAGAGCAACCGCACGGAGAGCGGGAGATCCGCGGTTCAAATCCCACCTATGGCATTGAATTTTGCAGTCTGGCTCTACTAATTCTTATGTTATAGCAGTAAACCATATTTTTATCTGGTAATTAGTTGATGTCAATGTGAAATGCTGTTTGTGTTGTAAGCAATGGCTCATATAAGCATACGATTGAGGAATATCTCATCGTTAAACCGTGGATTCATGAAAAAGAACGAACTGGCGAATCGTACGAAGAAATCAGAGAAAACTTCTTTCTTCATTTCAAGAAACCAGCTCCCAGTGAAGGCAATCTGCGAAAACTGCGGCTTTTTCAACAGGGTTTTTACTGGATGCAAAACGCAGAGAAAGACCTAAAAATATTGCGGTGATAATAATCTTCTGTCTGAATCATTAGAACGTTCGCCGAAGAAATCAACAAGCAAAGATCGGCAGAAATGCAAGTATACAGCAACAGTACGGCTTGACTTTGAAAGCAAAATCCTGTAACTGAAGAGAGAGATCATCACTCCCGAAATGTTCAGGCGCGCAAGCAGACCGACATGGCGGTGTTTTCAACTGCGTGCTGAAAATGGTGAACACACTGAAACATTAGATGCTGACTGGCCCAGATGTGTCGCTCTTTTCATATTTATATTCCTTATTAGTGCAGCAACCAGTAAATAAAGTTTTACGTCACTTGTGAAATTTTATTATTGATAAACAAGCTTAGAAAACATCCGAGTGTGACTTTTGGCCACCATAGTAGTTTGTTTACCCTTCCTTTTTATTTCACTTCCCGTTCATGCTATCACATATAGGAAGTTAGGCTCGTCTCCATAGCGTAGAAGATAGCGCGGCTGTCGCACATTCAAGAGGTCAGAGTTCGAAACTCAGTCACGATAAGTTACCTGGATTAAGCTTTTCCGGGGTTACCCTTGTCCTGAAAGATGAATGTCACGACTCTAAGCTCTATGAAACCCGGTCTCATTTGAGCATCATTTCACCCATTTATTCATCCTCCGATGTGATAACGTTGGAGGATGTAAATAATATATATAGTGGTAAGTTGAACTTCCTGATTTCCTGGTTTTGCATTTTCACGCTTATTTAATCTTGATATGTACACTTATTGTTGTAGGTATACAATATAGTCAGATTTGATAGCTAACACTTTAAATCTAAGCTTTTCACTTCCCTTTGTTAAAATTTACTTAGGATTTAATTGATGCAGTATCTAAATATAGCTTTCGGCGCAATCAACAATTTCACTTCAGTCGACTTGGTCCACACTATTGGACATGACTAATCGATCAGCAGTACGCAGAGACTAGCATGCTCGACCGTGATACTGTTTTTGAAAAGTTGATGGTGAGCAGCTTTACTTTCTGGCATATATATTATTCACAATGGTTGAAAAAACTAATATGCAATATTCATGATTAAGTGCTTTGCAGGAAATGGAAGTGAAAATACTGTTTCTTCTGGTGCTTACTTCACTTGTATCGCAATATGCTATCTTACCCTCGTGTACAACATGTGCGCTATCTTTGCAAATATACTGTAATTAACTTGAAGTACATGAATAGGAATAACAATAAAATTATACTCGATACAGAAATCCATTTGATTACGAGTATTACGCCTCAATTAGCCCACCTCGGTAGCGTGGTGGTAGCATGTCTACCTCACGTTCTAGAGGTCCCAAATTCGAATCTCGGCCAGGTTGAGTTACCTGTATAAGATTTTTCCAGGGTTTTCCCTTATCGTTCAAGGTGAATGTCGGGTAACTAAGCTCTATGGACCCTGGGCTCATTTGAGCATCATTTCAGCCATTTCATTTATCGTCCGATATGACTTAACGTTGGAGGACGTAAATTAAAAAAAAAAAATCAATTATTTTAATTGGCAACACATACAAGATTTTAAGTTCTGGAATGTTAAGAGTTAATCCACATACGAATTTCTTTTGTAGAAGCCGCAGTTATAATATTGTATTTAGCATTTCTTACTTCGTCATCTAGGTTGCAGATTATCGTATATTCCTAAAAGAATTCAGGTTTAATATTCCTGTTTCCGTTAATCCTTTCCTTGTAAGCGGCTTTTAGTTACAGTTCAAGTCATCTCAAAGATTATCTTCTTGTTTATCTGAGAAGGAACAAAAAGCTTGGAGAATGCTCTTTGAAGAAAACGCTTGTGCCGAGAAATAAAACAATTTGTATTCCCTACTTTTGTACTAATACAAAAAGGTTAGACATATTGCTCTTATTTAGAGATTTGCCATTGTTCTGTCATTTTGCAACGAATTAATAGTTTAAATTCAAATTAATCTTGCGGAGAGCTCGGACAGTTCTTTGTCTATCAGTCTGTCTACATGCAGAACAAATATGTTATCCACGTTAATGTCTTTAGTCTTTTTCTTTCCTTTCCGCACACGCTTCACTTAAACCACTGGACAGACTTCGTTCTATTAGTCTTCCTCTACTAATAAGTATTCGTATAGTTACTCAGCAATAGTGGTACAAAGAAAAGTAAACGAGAAACTTTCCGTGACGTCAAAGCTATTTAATGACCATAATACGCATACAGATAGCTATCGATTAACAAAATAATAAAAAGAGGAGCTACGAGTATACTAGCACGAGTGCGCTAGCCTCTATACGTATTTATGCAGACTGTAAGCATATATTTTCGTTTTGGCACTGTGGTAATAAATTTAAATTAGCTATACTTTCTTAATATGGAATATATTTCTGATTTAAAATAAACTTCTGCAACTGCATCTTCTCCAAGAGCAAATAATAAAGCGTTATGTTGCTAAATATATGAAACAAATATTACTTGTTTAGTTCACGTTTATGGATTTGTTGTACTCTTAACAACCGTTATTACGTATAGTGCCACAAGCGATGAGCCTGATGATACATTTAGTGATATCTGAGAAAATTTTGGGAAGGAAGCGTCCCATGTCTAAGTTTAGGTTACTCCCCGGAATTAACCAGTTATGAGGTAGAGTAAAACCTGAAAAAAAAAAAAAAAAAAAAAAAAAAAAAAAAAAAAAAAAAAAATCAGTCAGGCAGCATAATTCTGGCGGATTTCAACCTTAGACCTCTACATGCGAGCCTTCACGTTACCTTGGTGCCATCTTTCTCGAAATGAAATGTGTCGTGTTTAACGCCCGCTTTTACTACATACGGCACCGCAGGCGATGACACTGATGATACATGAGATGAAGATGGAGCACCGGTGGAATGAGATGGCGGGGGAAACCGGAGATCCTGGAGAAAACCCGCCCCAGCGCCGTGTTGTCCATCACAAATCTCACTTTGCGGTCGCTGGGATCGAACCCGGGCTGCCTTGGTGAGAGCCAAGCGGTCTAACCACTGAGCCACGGCGCGGCCTCTCCATCTTTCTCGGTAATTTATCGATAACCTACTATCTTCTCAATGGATTATATAAAGGTTATATGAAGTAAATTGTAGAATTTTATTAATGTAATAATTTTTTTTAATATTGGCAGTAAATTAAATAACGTTTAAAGAATTAAAATGAAGATTCAACTTCTAGCATAAAATTTGAAGTATTTAAAACTTTAAAAAAATTTAATTGTGAAAGGCGGTTATGTTTTTCAAACTGAAAAATAGGTTATAGTATTATGTTAGTACTGCAGTTGTTTCTTTGTGTATAGTTTTCGATGCGCACGTGTGAAATTAAGAAACTGGAATTGTAAAGTTTTATTTGGGGAAAAAAGTATACAGTCCCGCCTAGTAGAGCTGAATTGACATTTTTATTGCCCAAGAACTTTGCAAGCCCTCTTTTGGAATCTCATTGCCTATCGCATGGATCCATATAAAAATCAACCAAAACACTAAGGAAACGATAGCATACAAGCAATTAAAAGAAATGCCTATAAATGACGGATATGGTTTTGATGGATGGAAGAGCTGAAGGGAGTTCACGAGCGCACGATTAATTCAGTTTCATTAAAAATATGAATTGCAAAAATAGTTACATCAATGATAATATTTATTTGTTTAACTTCAGAGCATTTTGTTATGATTTTAATTGTACAGTGCCTACAACCACTTACTGTAAATATATACAGCTTCCTTTTCAGTTACAAATGCTTTATTTCGTATTATCAAACACCTGAAATAAAATGCTCGTCTCATTTATAAGCCATTTAGATTTGGTTAATTTATCTACAATTCTTTGATGTTGTTTCCTGTTCTGTTTATCATTTAATGCTTCCATCCTCAACCTTACTTACATTAACTTCGCTCTAAAAGGTATACGTTGCATAGGCCCACCTGCTTATTTGCCATCGTGGACTGCTTTTACCGGAATTTTGGAACACGTTAAACAATCATAAGCAATAATTAAGCAATAACTTCTTTATTGCGGTTTCATAAGCCAATGCGAAGTATGCCGGTATGTTTATAAACAGCTACAGCACGCGGCACGGCGTGTGACCTTACCTGCGAACTCCGATAGCGTGAGGCACACGTCATTGTTCCTATCACTGCCTAATCCGCACTCAAACTGGAGCATTTTTAATGCGGCTTTATTGGCGGTAAAAACTATCTATAATTGTCACATAGAAGCTGAGCAACTGCTTCTATATGTTCGTTTGGTGTCGTTTTGAAACATCCTGTATATATATTTTAGACATCGAGTATACAATTAAATAAATGGAACTAAATAAAGTTACATTAAAAGCTATTACAAGCAACGTTTCGGGTAACACTTCGCCTGGAAGCTAGATTAAAACTATATAAAAGTTATTGAACATGTAAATATTACTATATCTAATATCAATATCGTTACGAAATAGCAACGTGGTTTGGAGGCTTGAGAACACACTTTTCTCCTTCCTCCATTGCTTTTGTTTGGATTCTTGACCACAAAATATTACATACCAACTAGAAATAATCTATTCCGCTTAAATTTTCAATCACAAAGAATTAAAACTACAGTCTTCGTAAACTTACAATCTGCCGAGTTGAAGCAACAGTAGCAGCCGCCATCTCACGGTGATTCGGTGCAAACTGGAAGACATTTATTATAGCATTAATGTGCTCTATAACAGGCATCTTGCCTCCTCTTCGTCAAAATTCTGCTTCAGTCAGAATTCATTTCATTCAGAGTAATTTTGACAATATTTTTCAACTGGTAAACCAATTATTAAACTATAAATGAGGATCACTCCAAAACATGCAATTTATTTAAAAATAACCTTTTCAGTGACATCAGCCATTTTGGCATATCGGTAATTAATCTAAATTTTCATTAGCTTTTAGGAGATAGCAAATTAGCATTATTTGCCACCATGTTACGGAAAGAATATGGAAGCCTAGGCTTGCTTATAGCGAGTCGATTCTTAAACATCTGAATGTCGATTCAGTTCTCTTATCGTTATTTATTGTCAAGAAAATGTGCAATAAACTGCTTCTACAAAAGTTTATCTCAATTCAGATGAAATAGACAGCTTTCGTAAGAACAGTTCTTACAAACTGAATAAAAAAAAAAAAAAAAAAAACGATGAAGGTAGAGAAAGGAAGTTTTTAAGTTTCTACAGTTTTTAATTATTGGTGCAACAATGGGTAATCCAACTGACACAAGAAAAGTACACAAGTTTAAGAATAATAGCTGGATGTGCTTTATTGGTGGTGGTTTTAGGGGATAATTGATAGAAAATTTCACTTAAGTCTATAATCAGTACAAAAACCTAAGCGCGACTTATTCGTCTGATATAAATGAGAGAATTACAAATTTGTATAATTTCTTCAGTTCCAAGGAATCCATTAAATTGTATGGTCAAATTAGGCAATTGAAAATTAGAATGACGTTAAATGAGCTTTAATTTAAACTATAAAGCTGAGAAACACACAATGATTAAAAACTTGGCCAGAATGAATGAAGATGCCTGCAAAAATATTTTCAGAATATAAGCCTAGATTATTCTAGAGGAGGTTGCAGACTAACATTACTCTTCGAGATGTGACACACCTATAAGTATAAACCTTACAGTGAATTAATGAAAAGAATGTGAAATATAGTTTGCATTCTCCGATGAGATTAGCAATCATTTCTTAAAATTTTCTGTATTTAGTTCATTAAGATGCGTTTAACCACTGTCAAAATAATTTCAGCTACCCATTTATTAACTTATAATAGAATATCATAAAACAGATGACAACTTTTGTCCAGAACGTTGGTCTATAAAACCATATGTCAAAGTTACAGATTTTACCATTTTCTCTAAACAGAACTTTGTTCTTAGTTTGTATAAAATAATATGGCTTAAACCGAAATTGAGTTCAAGTACACGGACAATATCCCTAGAGACAAAAAGCTCCACATGTGCAGTATCATTGGCTATTGAGAAATGAATAGCTTCATTAATCATTGATTGAAACAAGAAAAGCTTATTACTGAGAGGTTAATTTAAAACAAATGATTCGCTTTAGGGAAGACAGGTTTTTATTGTTAACTTCACATTGGTACCCACCCTATAATCCATAAGTGAAAAGTTTTAAATTTCACGCCAGGCTTGTCCAGGTTTACGTTTGGAGCCCCTAAGGTTACATTATTCGCTTGCAAATTAAGCACAACACGAGCATCGTGCTACTTGGATATGACGTCATGATTTGCTTGCCTTAAGACAGTTAATCGAAAGTAATTTAACTGGCAAAGGTCATCGCAAAGTGTGCAAAGCACTTGTGACCAATCTTTGGTAACCATGGGACTGCATTTTCTCTTTTTGATGTATGAGAAAATAAATCTAGAGAACGTTATTTCTCAACGATACACTAAGAAACAATATTTTTTACCATTATTTATAATAATGCTCATGGAGTTCTCTTGGCGCCTATTAAATCAATTGAAGTATTTAAACACGGAAGTCCGACTGCGAAGACCTCTGTGGTGTTTGTTAGTGTTCTGGTGTGAATTATAACGAGATGGCTCGCATCCTATATTGTTTGTTTATTCAAATCATTTAAGAAAACACTTTCTAATGAAATGTCCGGGTAGTGTTAGTTGATACTAGATCTGAATATGGTCCTGTTTATGTTTGTTACATTCACTGCATTTCTGTACATGTTCACAGTGCACCGGTACTCGGATGTATACGTTTGCACAACAATTACGAGACAAGGTTACTCGCTTTACCACCCGTTGAAATCACCACCTTTTTTTCTTCGATACACTGTTTTTTTTATCTCTATCAGTGTAACTTTTTTCGTAAACGGATTAAAAATACTTCAAGAAGTGGGCCGAGTTTATTAGTAACCAAAACATAAATGTCTCTACAGTCACTAACACGACTGTTAGTGATTCCTTTCACGATTCCTTTCCATAGTAGCCCTCTTCGTGTCAGTGTTCATAATATGTTTGAAAATTACTGTTGAAAGCGCACTTCAATGATGTTGGTGTTTGCAGCGATTATTTTGCGCTCGTGTATCTCTTTTTAAAATCTCATTCTCTTTACAAAAACTTAGTCCCATACCTATTTATATTGTGGCTCTAAATGACTATTTACACAAAAAGGATAAATAAATATATAAATTCATAAATAAATCACTGGACATGTAGCATTGATAATTCTATTTTCTAAACTTTCTCCATTTCGTCCAATTTTTTCATTGCGTTTGGAGTTTCCTTTCAAACAATAATATTTACACTGACGTAATTTAATTTCTAACTAATAATGTATAATTTCTAACTTGCCTTCAGCTGACGAGTTTCTTTTAAATACATACTAAACGTAACTGGAGAGGGACTTGGTGGCTTGTAATCATTGCTCGGACTTTTCAGTTCGTGAAAACTGTATAAGTTGAAACGCTTGTAAGACCCAGTGATATAAGGACTGCCACACAGTTTTGGCATCCATCCACTCCTACTTACTTCGTCAGAAACAATATTTAATACCCGAGATCGGCTTAAACACCGTAAAAGAGATAAAATGTTTATCACGAAAGCACTTAGGTGAGAAAATATTACAAATTCAAATTAAAATGTCAGCCTCTGCTCAGCCTAGATCTTGAAAATGTCAAATTATGCAGTCGGTACCTATTCGAACAGAACATTAACACATTCTTCTGCATTTTTCTTTCTGAACCATTAATTGCGGGTTTATAAGTATGTATTTTAATGTATTAATTATTATTATTATTATTATTATTATTATTATTATTATTATTATTATTATTATTATTATTATTATTATTATTATTATTATTATTATTATTATTATTATTATTATTATTATTATTATTATTATTATTATTATTATTATTATTATTATTATTATTATTATTATTATTATTATTATTATTATTATTATTATTATTATTATTATTATTATTATTATTATTATTATTATTATTATTATTATTATTATTATTATTATTATTATTATTATTATTATTATTATTATTATTATTATTATTATTATTATTATTATTTTCAGCACAGGGTTCGTAGTTTAAGCCTAAAATATCCTGAATCTAGACTTCCAAAATATACGTTACTGAAAAAGTAAATCAAGTATGCGTAATAATTACTGTTTTTGTAGAGGACTTCTGTTATAATTTATTTCACTAATCTCAAGTTATTTTAAGTTTTTTTTTCTTTCTTTTTTTTTAACCTATTACTGCTAACTAATGTTTCTTCGAAACCTGCTGTTCCCTCCCCAGCCCCCGGTGCCTACATTCTTTTATTTCTCTTCCCTCGATTTTACAAGAGTGTCATTTTCAACACGTTACCTTATATAGGATATGTAGGATAGCATCATCATGATCCTATTCCTCGTATTTTATTGAACTTACGTATACAACAAAACAAAAATGGTTCTATAACATACGGATGTCTCTCAGTAATCTGATATTTTATGCATATCGATGTTACATGACCCTCGCCCTACCCTTTTATCTTTCTTGTGGTTTTTAGAAACCTAATACAGCCTTAAAAGTGTGAGAAATAAGAAAGTACTTCCTCCATATTTAATACTACTCATATTCGAATATCCACAATAAAGATTAGTTCAACTACAGGTTACGGAAAATGCAACGCATTTTCTGCACGGTACCAAGGAAGAGAATACTGGCATTGTAAAATATGATTACACCTCGTTGACACAAGTGAGTTACCTGAAGTATTTTATGATGATTCTAGATCAGGTGTAAAATAAACATCATTGGAATATTCACTCGCTTGCTTTAAAGCTGATATTTCTTAATCTGAACTGTAAGATCAAAACAGATGAGAAAGTTGGAGTTAGTTCTAAAGCAGATATGCCACACATGAACGTCTTTGTCGGCGACTTGCCTGTCTTCTAAAGCGACTATTTCGCATTTTTGCTGAGGCAGAGGAATTTCTTATATGGCTTAGAACAAGCTCTAATGTGAATTGGAAGCTAATGGAGAAGTCATTAAATGAGCAATTATTTCCACACTAGCTGTCACCAGTCAATTCAGCACACATTTATTAGCACAAACAGTTCAAGTACTGGCAAATGTCGCAGTTCATCCTGATCAATAGCTATTCCATTGCATACCATAGATGACAATGTACACAAGTAGAGCATAAAAACATATCTTAGAAACTGTTCTTGGAGAAACGTGATTCATTTTCTGCAACGAGCATAGAAGGGTAAAAGAACATAGCAAATGGAAGATAACGAAAACAATTTGAGCAAAGAACAAAAATTGGAGGAAGGAAATAATGAAGAAATATATTGAAGTTAAAATATTAGAACTGTGGTAACGTGTCAAAATTTAAATATTAACTAATCATGCACTTTAACAAGTTCGAAATTAGATTTTTGAAAAGATCTCTATGGGCTGAATAAAAAAGACACTATTTGGTCCGGTTTACCAGAAAACAGTAATAATTAATAAGAAATTACTGAATTCTGCATCCAATGCAGATCAATTTTATGCTTATTGTATTTTCTTGCGTAGCCCTCATGGCCTTTGTCCGTAACCATTTTACGGAAGTCATAATGAAGAGTATGCAGCATTGTTCCTGTAGATTGACAACAGTAGTTGTACGCTTAGAAATAAACGGCGCTCACTTCAATTGGTGTAGTAAATAAAAAGAAAGATGCCCCACAAGCATTTCATCTGTGGCGGCAAATCCATAAAGAGCAAATTGTGGGCATAAAATAATCAGCCGCAACATGTCGCTACAAAATAAGTTGTCATGACTATCTTTTAGCAGCTCAATTTCAAATCTACATGTATACAGTACAGATATGTAGAGTGGCGAGGAATCGCAGAACCCTGCTTCAGAAAACAGAGCGATTTTTGTTAAAATCGTAAAGGAAAACAGAATTGCATTAAGCCACTCTATTTGCCAATAATTACAGCAAAAAAAAAAAGGAGAGCATGTGGAAAAATGAGAATTTCATTAAAGCTACTGGAAGAATTATGACTGTTTAACAGCGGAAAAGCAAAAACCTTTAAACAACACAAGAAGTTCTGTGAAAAACAAATCAGATGTGTCAAAACTAGAAATAAAAATCCTCAACCTGCTTAAATAGGAAACAGAAATTTTAGATTTTGAGCTTTCAAGCACCAGTTTTCTGGAAGATTCAAGGAGCTCCTGTGGTCCGGAAAAATAAAAGGCACTGGTGATAAATGATGTGATCCAGGAAAAAGGCAGATCGAATAGTAGGCCTCAGAAAACAAAGCTATTCTTAATGAAAACAGAAGAAACTACACGACTTCCTGGTACTCCTAGAGCAACTATAGCTTACCACAGTACAAATCCAAACAGAAAAGATGGTGCAACGTTTGTGTCAACATGTTAGCTCTACCAGGGTCTTCAGTTTTTTTTCCCTTTTCTTTTCTTTCAGAATTTTACATCATATACCAACATTTGAAACCTAACCTTTATTTCCTTACCTTCTGAATGAAAATTAAGCATTAATCTAACATGTTTTCTTTCTTCCCTTGTTGAAAAGAAAAACTGCACAGAGAGAAAAAGAGGCAAGAGTATGAGTGGAAGCGAATTTCCAATGTACGTGTGTGTATGTGTGAGGGAGAGGGGGAGAGACATTGTGACGCCAAATTTACTAAGGATCAAATTATTTGTCACAAAGGAATCGGTTGCAAATGCAGTTCTCGAAACCACTTTGCCTGCTCAGTATGCGCTTGGTTTGCCAGTAAACAGTAAATGGAACAGCAACTATAGTGCGATCCATATAAACCTGAACCATTTCAAGGCCATAACTTTTGAACCAGTAATAGGTCAAGTGCAAGTTTGGGAGAATATAATACATAATTGGGATATTACATTACACTATTTATATCTCAGAGAAAATGTTGGAAGTGTCCTCCACCAACATCTATACATGTTTGCACTCATCTCACCATATTCTCTGAAGTTTCACGGAGAGTATCGTCGCCAGTGTTACTTATTTCGGTTCGAATGGATTTCTTGAGAACACCAATTGTCCGTGGCCTATTCTTGTACACTCTATTTTGTAGATATCCCCACAAGAAAAAATCCGGTGTGCTTAGGTCAGGGGATCTGGGGGGCCACAGACCTTTTGAGATTATTCCATTATCAAAGAAACTGGTTACAAGTCCCATGATGTCATTAGATGTATGACACGTTGCTCATCTTGCTGGAAATAATCTTCTCTCAATTCGATATCATCCAGATGCTCCACAAATGTCTTGAAGATACCCATATAAACTTCAGTGTCTACAGTCGTATCAAAGAAAATGGGACCATCGGTCGTGGAAGCTGACACCGCGCACCATACTCCAGCATTTCTATCAATTCCCCCAGAGCCACCGAGATCGTTAAAACAAATTTCTACAATCTGTGAGCTTTCAAAGAGAAATTATAGCCTATTGAAATGGTTCAGGTTGATATGGATCGCACTGTACCTCTGACCATCTTGCATGTCAGCAAGTATTTACCTGAGGTACAAGTACTTGTGCTTTATTCAATATCTTCTTGGAGATTGTGTGTTAGTTTTTACGCTTTACTAGCTTCGCGAGTGATTACTTACTTGAAGGCAGCATTTACTTGTAAAAATTAAAGTAAAAGAAAATACTTCATTTTACTCCACCCAGTATTATGGAGCTAGAATGTCATTTGAGCTACTTATTGCATCCAACCAACTGATTTTAATCAACTGTCCCTTTATATAAACGCATAGGATTTCTTGAGCACTGAGAGCCACTCCCCACTATGATTCCAGAATCTTCCGAATATTCGCTACATTTCAGTGGATTTCTCTGGCCCTGACAACAGCTGAGGATAACAGAGGGTTCAACAGTGCACCTGTTTTATTACAATAATATGAACTAGCACTGAGCTTAGCGCCAGTAGTCACGAGCCGCTTAGTGATTTCTTGCGGCTAAAGGTGAATCGTGAATCATGAATCAAGGATGGCTACTATTGGTTCCCCAATAAAGTGACAAATTATTCAGGAAATGCACACTTTGTATGCGCAACAGAATGACACAAACATCAAATAATACGTCAAAGTATGTTAACCACCAGCTCAGGAAACACAACAAATCGTCTTGTTAAGTGCTTTACATACCTATGTGTAAAATCGTATTCGGTGAACTTGTTAATGGTTTCATGACATCGTACTTAAGGTGCAGGCGGAAAATAGCGTCACTGCAATAGCCTGATAAACTACGTCACATTCCACATAAAACTGACACAAGTTCATAACATGATTGGTGTCATCTGGTAGTTTGAAGTACATTAACTCGGAAGGTATTCAGTGAACCAGTGTGATTTCAACGTCATTACGTCATCTTTACTCGATACTTAGATATGAGAACATTTTATCATCTTATTAAATCCAAATCTGCGAAGTCATACACAGTTGAGCATTTCGAAACCCGAGTGCTACAAGAGACAAATTACGGTTTTTGAAACCGTGTTTTTTCTCCTGTAGCAAGCCTATGTTTCTCCCATGGTATCCAAGTTGTACACAGGACAAAACGGAATAAAAGTTTGAAATTATACTTCAATAAAATTGGTATAAACCGTTATGGCTAGAAAGTTCCCAAGAGAAAAAGCACTTCAGGCAAGAGAAGTTTCCAAAATTCGCACTTACCGGGAATGAGGGACTTAAATTTGCTACGACAATGAAGCTATTTTTTGAGACGTTTAAAACAACTCTGTACATAATACGATTTTAAACCCAAGAGGCCTTAAAAGTGCATTTCTGATGCAAGCACAATGTAGAATTTTGATTTAAAGTAATTCTTAGTCATTCGGCTGTGGCAGAGAAACTGAGAACTGCTTACATTGACTCAGAATCCTTGTACAGCGGAATAAGTCAAAAATATTCCTAACAGGGATCTTGAATACAAACTCCTTGGAATGATATAAGGAAACTGACATTTGAAAATACTGAAGAAGTGAAATTTTCTAATGACAGACTGGTGCTTTTCCAAATCTAGGATTTTAAAACCAATAAGAATTACGGTATTTGCTCTTTGAAACAAGGAAAGCTTAAGCAAATAAGTTTCATGTATGTATGTATCAATCATCGAGACCAAGTGCAGATGCAGAGACCCATAAGGTAGAAAACACTATATATCTGTAAGAAAATGCAATAAAACTGAAAGACATCGATCAACGGAATGCAAAATATCCTCCACATAGACAGCCTTAATCTGCACACAGAGGATGATAATGAAGTCAAGTAGAAACGCAAACGTTTATAAAGCTGTCACGCACTGTGATGGACATATCTATTGAAAATCCAGCCAAACCAGTAATGAAGATGTTTGTACATATCCTCTCGATATACGTAACGCCGTGATCACGATCCAAGACCCTCACAGTGACATTGATTACCGAGAGTAGTTACAACCGGTGAAGAGAACAATGCAACAATTGTACACATATTAAAGAGGCATTCCACCACCTGCTGCGCATCCATCTGCCATGTGAAGTATAACGTACACGCATATTCATAAAGTCACCACTCTCAAATACTGCCATATAAAGTCTTCCGTTTGTCTTGAACACGTGAGATTGGACTGGGCTTTAGATGATGATTGCTTATTTTCTTCAAGGTTAGGCAATACATATAGATATTGGAGATACATGACAAATTTTCCAGCAACTTTCATCCAAGCATCGCTGGGATTTGTCCTATGTGCGCACCACTTTAAACCTGCACATCAAAATTGACATTGCAAGTCTCTTGCTGTTCCTGAAGGTCCGCTACATGATGTCGTTATTACTCATCTGTAAAAGTGTAAGGGATAAAACGGATAATGAGCCATTTTCAATCACCAATAAAGCACAATGATGGAGTTTGGATTAAAAAATCTGTTCACTGAACTGTCTGAATTTACTTTCCATTAACGATAATATTTTATTCAAATTATTAAGAATACCAAATTAAGATTACATTGGAATCATACTGGCTTAGTTTTCACTAACTCTAGCAAATATTTCCCAGGTTTTAGCAGGCATTGAAGCGATTTGCATTGGAATTCCTATCATATAAATCATTAAATACGAAAAAGATTAAGGATTCATATACAGGTTTCTTATTACATTGCAAGAGTTAGGTTTGTAGCCTTTTTTTTAAATTAATTTGTTTTGCCAATTCTTTGACGATTCTTTTGCCAAAGAATTGAGAAACCATTATGAATGTGATGCATTTCATTCTATCGTTGTGTTGCAAGTATTTTAAGTATTTTTAGGACACTTGGCATATTATTTTTCATTGGGTAACGTCTAGAATACTTGAGAATGCTTAACCGAGGGAGTGGCCTCAAGATCAAAATTCTATTATGGTACTAAAGTTTCATAGAGAAGTCTATTCTTGGGCAAGAAACTTTGTCCTCTAGAAAAAGTGTTATGGTGAATTCCATCTGAATCTCTATTCAGACACCTCTGATGTAAACTAGAAGTGCAGTGTACTAAGTTGTCCTATTCGGCCCTTTGACTGTACAAATATACTGGCGAAAAGCTGTTAACTGTGAAAAATATTCCAGAGGTGTACATACACAAAATTTATTGCTCGCTACACATGCAACCAATCTACGCCGAGTCCGAGTAATACACATCCTTGCTGCAGCACAGTATAATATAATAAAAATAAAAGGAGAAAACCTTTCTGAAGGAAAATGTAAAGTTGGTAAACTTTTGCCAAGTTAAACAATATGGCGAATGTTAGCCTCTCCATCATTCATGCCTTTCGTCTTCTTCTTCCACTTCTATCTCCTCTTCTTCTTAATGGTAGTGGTATTTAAGAATATCTATGACCTAAATTTTGAAATCTTGAACTAATAAAGGTAGCTTTTTAAGATTTATACCATAGATGTAACAGTGTAAATATGATGTAGCCCAAATTTTATCAATTTAACTTTGATAGTTTGGAAAATATGGTCAAATTTATTTTTGGTTACGTCACTTAAAAAGTCGCTTGCGACAAAATAACTTAAATATTGGTCTAATATTTTAACAACAGGTTCCTAAAACATCCACTTTTTAACCTGCCATAGGTTTCTCTGTGTCTCAATAACTTTAGACTCCAGAAATTTGTAAGGCTATGAATATGGCTTTTTTTGCCCAAAATTTGAAATTTTTGTGTTTTGAAGTAAAAAAGGTGTGCTTAAATGCATCTCACAATAAAACCCAGGGCAATTTCTATTTACTGAGTCTCTATGAACGTGTATAGCAAGTTTCATTAGTCTAACACTAAAACTGTGACGCAAAGAGCGTCTTAAATTATGAATGATGCTGAACATTTCAATAGCGAGAAAACAAGGATAAAGAATAAGAATTCATAGTCACCCGAAGGTCGGAACTCCCTATAGAACCGGCCGGCAGTAGGGCCAGAGGGGAAGCATTCAGACCACACCTACCCATTTGTCTCGTGTCACTAACTGAAGGGATGATTAGGTCAACGGCGGGAGCCCTGTACCGTCTCTTTCCCCTCCCACCAGAAGTCTCGAAACCTCGGGATAATTGTGCGCGCCGCGAAGTTTCCAGAGACGGCGATCTTCCCTATGTACGGCCTTTAGTTGGCGAGTCAGTTCAGTTCTTGGCGAGCAGCCGTGAGGAGCGTCCAGTGAGAGAACAGACTGCAAACGTGCATCGGAGGAGTGTACGTAATTGCGAGTGCAAAGTGGAACAGTAACGGACGAACTGGTGAATTTTAATTGTGTGCATTACGTACTTCTGTGTAATCGGCAAGTGTTCAGACTGTAATTCGGTGGAAATAAAGAACATTTTGAGTCTGTGCAATTGGAATTTTAATTTCACGAACCCACAAACTTACAATATCTAATACTAGCATTCACCTAAGTTTGAAACTACATTAGATCATTTAAAAGTGGCTTGTGGATGCTAACTAAGCATTCTTTGGATTCAGGAAGGCTTACACTATTTTATAGACTAAAAAGAGAAAACGGTGATTTTTTGAAAATGTTCATGAAATTTCAGTCATACACACCCTTAACAAAATGCACCCATTTTTATTTGATATATAAATTAATTTCATTTTCAGTAAACAAAAGGGAATGGAAAAGACAAATAATGGCTCCGTAGCACAGATGTAATTATTTTTCTGTTATCTCTTCAAGGAAAATCAGATTTTCGGGTTCCTTCCGTCCAGATTCAAGCGCTCACTAATCCGTTTTCCACATTGTAAATTAACTGTGACAAAGCTTACGCTTCAGTGCAGCAAGGAGCGTAAAGGAGACAAATTGGTGAACCTGAAGAATTTTTGGATAGCTCATTACTTAGCGATTGGCAGGACTTTGGATTTACTAGAGGACTGAATATTTTAACAAGCCGGTTGGCTTTTATGATACATACATGAAGCAGCTAGAAGTGACGTTAATTGCGTAAACCCAGCCAAGTTAATTGCTGCTCCCTTAAATGTCAAGGTCAGTTTTGTTTCGTAGTAGAACCAGCCTTCGATGGTAGATGTCTTCCGGCTTGTCGGAACAGTGATTGAGAACTATCTTCGGATACGTAACAAGTTCAAGATGGAAAATTAAACAGGTTTTATGTAATACACGATTAAACAAGCCTCATAGCTAACATTACACGTTTATAATAAACAGAATAACTTAATTATGATAGGAGGTAGCGTTATTATTCTATGTTGAACTTCTAAAATACTGACACTCGAGCAGATTAACAGCTGTATCGATAAAGGATAGTTACAGATAGTCACAGACAAAATATGAACACAGTATAAGTGTATACATCTTATCTTCCCTGGAAATAGGCATTATATTTACACCCGTGAAAATTACCAATCCTAAATATATCCACGAACAGCCATATACAAGAATAATACGTACAAGCAAGGTCCAGCGTGGAGTACCAATCAATAACGAAACTTAACCACCGAAGAAAACTTTTCTAAGCGAAAGAATAAATAGTCTCCTAGTGTAAGAAAGGACCTACATGCATTTATGGATGGTAGAAACAAGTTTATGTTCAGTTAGGCGTAAAAATAAATAAAACTATAATAGAACAGATAAAATAGGATTAGAACTACTATGGAGGGGATTCGAATCTGCGATCAGGCTTGATCAATTGTACCTATGACCCAAGTGGGGCATCCCCGGGTGGAAGGAAGAGACGAGAGGAGACTGTGGCGGACACAAGGAGTCACGACAATGCATAGGGCAGGGTCCCTACTATTTACCAGCTGGAAATTGCCCAAAAGGCCAGCACAACCGACATCCCAAGCGTCGTGGTCCGAAAATGGCCCAGCAGGTCGGCCCGGAGATCGGAAACCATCCTACTGAAGGAGGAAGTGTTTACCAGGATCATATCATCCTGCCATGCAACACTGAGACTCCCACTGACACTTCTACCTAAAAGAGACCGCCAGGTGAGAGATAATATGAATTGATAATGGAGATGAAATGGAGGGACAGAAAATTCGGCGGATTGTAATTAACCTACCAAGCATTCGCCTGGTGACCCGGGAAAACCTCCGTAAAAACCCATGGGTCAGTTCGGTAGTTCGGCCACGGGAATGGGGACTACAGACAAAACAGCCTGACCCATCCCGCTCTGTAAATCGATAAAATAAATAAAAAAATAAAAAAAATCTTCTCACAGAGTTATTAATGGTTCTTAATTAAAAACGCATGCATCCATTGGTGCTATTGGAGGGGACAGGACTTTTAAACCGTCCCCGTTTTCTTCTTCGGTTTGCCTGACGCACTGTGTCACCGTAAAGTTCGCGTCAACTGCAACACATGGTGGAGTGGAAAAGTAAGTGAATGATACCGAGGATCAAAGATTGCCATCGCTGACATATACGGTTTATGACTACATATTAATGCAATACTCCATTGTGCCACTTTATTTTTTAATAATTACTTAGTGACCTTATAATTACAATGTGCAAAATTAGATTAGTTCTTGAAATTGATATTTCTATTGCAGGAGCCATTTCTTCTTTATTGAGATGATTATTGGAGGATTAAATACAGCGTTTGAGCTCTAGAGGAGTTTTAAAGGCAGCACACCACATCTGTATTACTCTTTAGTTGCCTTCAGTTTGCGTTTCTTTACGAATATTTAATATGTACTAAATAGGGTATCTCTCCAAACTCTCTAACAATTGTCAGTAAATAGAGATATTGTCACAGGCAATGGTGTCAAAGGTTCACTGTTTTTAACCCAAGGAAACCTAAAAAAGAACTTCCCTGTAATTAAACAATGTATAGAAATATTGTCCGAAATACCACAATAGGTCATATGGTACGTTCATTGTAATTTGAGTTTGCCAGGCCTGTTTTAAAGAGTTTCCAACAACTCTTCACAACTATTTGAATGGAATGTAAAACGTAGATTAAAGTGCAATTTTTCACCGAGCTTGCATGAACAAGTAATACCTATTGCACTTCGTGGAAGTAACTGGCCCATTCTTCCTGTTGCTATAGTTTTTCCCCTGATACATCTATAAATCCACAATTAATCTAACATTGCGTGCCACACTACGCCATTATCTTTGTGGAAGGGCTTGAAAATTACTCCACTCCACTCAGGGTATATATTAAAACAATAGAAGATGGTACATAAGAACAGAGCTGTTTACGTTGGTGCGATAAATTCCATCTCCATCCTCAGTTAGAGTTACTTCGTCTGTTCCTTCAGTGCAATTTTAGCTTACAGTCTGATTTTTAAAAGATACGTGAAGGTCATCAAGCAAGGGGTGCGAAGGGTAAGAAGGGAAGGTCATTGCTATGGAAACGTAAACAAAGTTTGCCAGATTGCTTATACTGGCGAATCACGTACTCCTCAGGTCAGTTATCGATCTACTTTGTTAAAACACAATTAAAATACGTTTTTATGGAGGCAAGACGTAGTGGCGGTAGGATTAGAGGTGGACCGAGGATTCATGGCCCAAGACAAAGATCAGCTTACGGTTGGGGTGTTACATTGCACAGCCAAGCTAGATAATTCTTCCAACAAGAAGATGAGAGTTTGCTCCTTATGAACGAACAGCTTATTCCTTTTATCCTAAAGCGACAGCCCCATGCCAGTAGATATGCTTGCACGTAAAAAGTCCTGTGGATCAAAATTCTGGCATATCGGCGGCGTTGATATGAACATGCCAATTAACTAAGTCGTTAATAATAGTATATTGCGATACTAATGTGGCAAACACTTAATAAGGAACGAGGAAAGGTTTGAAAAAAAGGAGCAACTTGCACCGAGCTTTTTTCAATTCTCAAAATTCCGTTATGTGTTTACCACACGTGTATTGCACATTATTTTTGACACCTAATGTATTTATATCAATCTGAATTTTAGTAATTAACATATTAGCTGAAATATTAATAAATATAATTGAAGATAAATGTTAGATTTTAGAACGTGCATCGCCTATGTGTATTTCTATGGAAAAATACTGCACTGTGCGGGAATGTCAACTTACGATGCATAGCAACAATAATGGCAAGTATGGAATATTAGTTACATAGTGCAAACATTTAAAAGAACTCACATGTGAAGACTCTACAATGCAGTGAATATGTGAACAACCTATTTCTGTTTTAGAAGCAGGCTAATACAGATTAACTGTGCATATTTCTGCTGAGATGAGATAACTCGAACCCTTGTTTGTTTGTTGAGAAGATAAAGAAAGGGGATCTGGTGGGCAACATTGCAGCACCCTCGTGGAGAAACAGATGACCTTCACATTTCTTCTTTTAAAAATCATACTATAGCTTCTAGACTAGTAGAATACTTTGCTTCCAAATAAGGCCAATCTGTAGAAGGGAAACACTATTAGTTGACCACGTTGCCGCTAGCACAATGTCATTAAGAAAATGCTTCCTTGAATTTTGGCGCAAACATTAAATACATAATATAAAAAAAAAATAGAAATAAAGACGAGTTTACCACTTATTTTTCTAAACATATGAATCAATCCTTGCATTTTCATGCAAAATTACCTTCATTAATATCGCCGATGACAATTCTAAATTTTAGTCGCAGTTGGCATCCAGTTTAAAAAAATGCAATAAATTCCTCACTACTTCTAGAATGCCGACTAATTGTTATTGGTTTAGTTTTTCCTGTGACTAATTACAACTGAACTCTACCATATAACGTTTTATAAGCCCCTTCATTTCACAACATCGTTAACTGATTCGTTTTTGTGTACTGCTTTCCTGCTTTCAGTCAGACATGTAGATAACTGATACGAACTGGGTGGAGTCGAAGGTTGCTTACCTAAAGGTGGAAACCTTGCCATTGCAACCTATGGCATCAGTGTATCTAATGCACCATCTCATTGACTGATGAATTCTTAAGTTGGTAAACTATTCGGAAATATCTCAAGCGGTGACTCCAACTTGTATCTTTCCAAAGAGGAGTTAGATTTTCATTGCATCAACGACGCTATGCAAGAGCAGAAGAACATCAATATAACATGTTGTACCTCTACTGATGGACAGCGTTATCTCGACGGTAGTCACCTCTAGAGGCTCAGTTTAAAAATGTTCATTAAACTTTGTAATGGGGCATTTGCAGGGACTTGACACTTGAACTCCAAGTCATACCTCATTTCTCGCGGCATGTCTCATTAACGAGTTGTTCCTTCTCATTTTCAACGAGTGCCACTGACACGTGAACCGCCGTCAAGGTCAGACGTCATCGTGCGCCATTGTGTCACAACAACTGTTCGCCAACCTTGTTTTGCATCCTTGTTTAGTCAAGTCTTCACTCGGCGTTTCTATATGGTCTTGCCTCTCCCAGTTCCAAATAGGGCTACAAATAAATTTCGAAGTTAAAACTAGATCTCGCCTCAAGGAGTAGCTCATCCACCAATCATTGAACCCAAACATGCGTCCTTATACACAAATACACACCTTGGTTTTCTGCCACACATATTTAAAGACTGGTTATGGATAGCTATGCTGTGGAAAATGGCAGGGAAGATTATACAAATTAATATCCTTAGGAGCGATGAATCATATGTTATGTATTAAGAATACATTTCTATATTGTAATAGAGGGTATATTCCACAAAGTTCTTTAGCGATTTAAATATAAACATCTTGTTAATTTTACATATATAACCTGCTGTTCTGTTCAGGTTTTCTTTTACATTATACTACCTCACTGTATATATTATAGAATGGTCCTTGTCATAATCACTGAACAATAAATAATACCAAATACGAGCCTGCATTTTTCAAAGGGCGTGCAAGTAGAGTATTATTTCAGCATACTGCTGAAAGGTGTGTGTATATTTTTGCTACGTTCGAAATTAATCCATAAAATTAAAATTGCCCTACTATTAGTAAAAACAGGTAATACAACCCTTATGCGCAGTATTTGGGCGATCCTGAAAGAGAAAGAAATGGGGTCTTAGGTCTAGGAAACGAGTTAAGAATACAAGGAGACGTGTCAGAAGAATAAGACGGGTGTTCTATTGTCTGCCAGCTTCACTTCTGCAGAAGTGAAGTAACAATAGCATATTTTGTATGATAGCAACCAATGTCATACGATTCCTTTTGAAGACTTCGCAGCAATTCGGACATGTAAAATCAAATTAGATATCCACTCTGGCATTGTTACATGGTTTCTGTCGCACGTCTACATGAATACTTCAGCTTTCACTCGCATCAAATCTGTTCTGAACCTGTAAACAGTCTTTTACAATTTTAATTAGTCGAACTTCTTTTTAAATTTTTTTATTGATCGATCAGCAGTACAATGCTTTATAGATCAGAGTGAAAAGGAGGTAACAGAACAATACATTAAGGAACAATAACACTCAGGGGTAGGCTAACGAGCAACCCCCTAATTACATTAAGTTATAACTCCAATAATACACTGAGAAATTACTGTCAATATTAAGATGTAAGACATACATCAAGCACTAGAATCACCGGAATCACTCAGAAGCAGGTCCTGTGGTAGTCCTCTTTAAGCGTGAGGGCTGGTGCGTGCGGACGCTGATGTTATAATGCACAACTCCTGTAACTTCTTGCAGTGTGGAAAAGAAACGACGGGCGATCCTGCGCATGTAGTCGTGAAGAGGCAACAGTCCTAGTTCGTGATGGAGCTGCTGATTACGGAAGAACCATGGAGCGTTGGTAGCGATGCGCATGAAGCGATTCTGTATAACCTGAAGATGACGCAGATGACGTGTGTGCGGCCCCTCACACTTGGCGGGCATAAGTAATAAGCGGACGAACGAGTGATTTGTAGAGTAACAATGAAGACTGTAGGCCGAGGCTGGAACGGCGATGCAACAGAGGTGAGCGTTTTGAAAGTCGCCCTGAGGCCAGTGATATAAGGCGATCAAATTGAGCACGCCAGGTCAGTCGAGAGTCCAAAAGCACTCCAAGGTTATTTAGCGGGAGTTATAGTGGGGATTAACCGAACTGTCATCTTCAGCGTTACCGTCAACGTGGGACCTTGCGGTTGAAGCAGCACCAAGTTGTTCAAGTCAGTACCATCACTAATACAGCAATAACAACTTTGAGCCCAGAATAGAAATCAATATATATGCTACAATTTCCTATTTCCTCTGCTCTTTCAGGGGGGGGGGGGGAAGATATATTCCTCATCATTTCCAACCTCAAATTCCCCATTTTGTCAATCGTGGAAGTATCTCAGGAATCGTCCCCGTCCAAATTTCAGTGTGGAGTTTACAAATTGTACTAAGCAGAATACATAATTTGTTGAATTAGCCTATTAAAACTCCCATAAGAAATAGGATTAAAACCTCTTTCGTATCCGTTATGCCCTATTTTACCAACAGAATTTTAAGACAACCCGACTGTTAGGCTATTTAGTAATAGTTATAACAAAAATTGCAGTTCACCAAAAAGTGTTAGTTTAACACTCGTGTTAAATCTCTTGTTCAACTAACAAGTCTGTTAAGTCATTAATAATTGTAGAGTTTTCAAGATAGCACAGTGAAAGCAGCTTTCCGATTTGTTATATTTAGACCGTCTAAATGGCATTCGTAATAGAGAACGGCCTATGAGGAGAAATGGTTTTGAGGAGCTATCAGAAGAGGATTTTCTACGGAGATATAGACTGTCCAAACAAGTTATGAAGGTTACTCAGGAAGTACAAGAGAAGTTAGAACATGCATCGAAATTAAATATGCCGATCTCGCCTTTACTTCAATTATTAATAGCTTCGCGATTTTATAATTCACTGAATTCTGAGGATAGAACTGTCCACCTCGTGTCTTGAAAGTTACTCTTCACTTCTGTCCTTTTTCGCACCTCGTTTTAAATTTACGTAATATTGACATCATTTCATACTTCTGGTTGTGACATTTATATTCTAATTTAACTCGTTTCCAAACTTTTCGCACGTCACATCTTTCCCTTTCACATTTACCCATCGCAGTACGTTCAGAAAATAATGCGATTCACACACAGCCTTCTATATCTGTAACATTTATAAGCCTCTCGGTGTTAACACGTGTTTGCTAACATTTTCAGAAATCAAATTGGTGAAATGCAAGAATTTTGACACTTTTGTTAACGCTGTGGCAATTATTACATTACATTTGTTAACGTCGATTTTAACATCTGTTGGTGAAATCGGGTACTAATGTTGAAAAATCGTCTTGAATAGTTGTTATCTCAAATAACGTTCGAAAATTACCATTTATATTTTTGCAAGCAAAACTAGCGAGAATGATATAGCCGTCTCCCTCCCTCAGAAAAGTAAGGCAGTAACTGTTTTAATCACTCAGAAATAAAACCACAACTTTTATGTCTTGTTACGATGTGTGGTGAAGCTAAAGCGATTTAAAGGTGATACCTTAGTTATCACGATAGCATTGGTGTGTAAATTACAACACAGTACTTTTAAAGTGAACGTGCTATTATACAAGAAACATTAAGGAACATACGTTTCCAGCGCTGCTAGATAAAATGACATGATTTAGATCGGGGACTACTTGCAATTAAACAAGAACACTGCACCATTAAATTATGCGCCATCGAGCGAGTTTCTTCACCAATTTGTATTCCACTTCTATTTCTCAGAATACCATAACTGAACTCTAATTGAAATGAGTCCATGAATATAGATGAGCAATGATGTCACAATCAACTTGTCATTTTCTGCTCGAATAAGGGAAAAGCATTTTAACAACTATGATGAACAACTGTTATAGTAATAAAAACAAAAATAATAAAAATAGACGTAAGCACCCGTTGGTGACAGATTTATTGGTCGAATAATAATTATTCAACTATTCGAGTACACAAAACATTAGCTGCAACTGATACATGTAAAACTTAAAATTAAATTAAAAAATATAAACATTTGGTATGTACCAGGTTTGAAAGAGTACATGGAGGGTCCATGGAGCTTAGAGTTACCCGACATTCGTCTTGAAGGATAAGGGAAAACCCCGGAAAAACCTTATCGGGGTAACTCACCCTGACAGATTCGAACTCGGGACCTCTTGAACTGCCCGCCTCGGTAGCGTAGATGGTAGCGTGTCTGTCTCACGTTTAAGAGGTCCCGAGTTTGAATCTTGGTCAGGGTGAGTTACCTGGATAAGGGTTTTCCGGGGTTTTCCCTTATCCTTCAAGACGAATGTCGGGTAACTCTAAGCTCCATGGACCAACCAATTCATTCACCGTCCGATATGACTTAACGTTGGAGGACGTAAAAAAAAAAAAAAAAAAAAAAAAATAGAAAAAAAAACTCTTGAACTGCGCAATTGGATAACAATTAGTTCACATATTGTATAGGAGACAGTCCTGTTTATTTATGGTCCTCAACCCTTTATGCCATTTTAGACGTCGAGTAGGGAACCACCACTATGGATCAGAGAGAGAAATGCAGGAATGGGTGATCAGCCCGGTCCGCGGAATGAGTGACGGAAGTAGATGAATGTAATGAGAACGAAGTGGATGAAAGGGAAAATGATTATGGAGTAATTGGTGGAATGGCGGAGGTGGAAACCGGAGGTCCCGGATAAAACCCACCCAGCGCCGTGTTGTCTATCACAAATCTCGCATGCGGTCGCCTTGGGTCGAAGCTGGGCCTTAGTGAGAGTCAAGCGGTCTAATCGCTCGGCCACGGCGCGACCCTAAACACATACTTATCCTTAGTGTTTAACAGAATGTGATAAAGTAACACATTTTTGCTAATGTTTGCTCAAGTCAAGGTGTTAACAACAGTTTCGTTTTGCTAGTGAAAAAAAAATCATCAAAACCAAGATGGTGCACATTTATGATTAGGAGTTTCTTTATAAATCATTTACTAAGTAGTCCGTGACCTCAACGCGGAATTGAACGGTTCAGTCTTAATGGGCCTGGCCGAATGCCGTTTCCCTGTTACTTTATAAAACCTACGCAATGTCAAGTACTTCTGCTAATCAGTAACGATTGAAAGTTATTTTGGAGTTTCGTACGAAAAGATAGAGGACGTATTCTGGTTTGTATCGGCACTTTTTTTGTTTTTTTGTTTTTTTCTCAGCTCATGGTTTACAGACAGCAAACTGCTGAGTGACGGGGTCATTTTTCTGATGAAAATGAAGATCATAATGCTGCATTTGGCAGAATCATTGGTATAAGAAAATCTCCTAAAGCGCTGCTTCGTTCGCCATAAAGTTCAGCTGTGTCGCTTGGTATCGAACCAGCAATCCATTGACTGGTGGTTTGATCATTTGGTCATGTCAGCGGTGTCACCATAGAGATTCCAATCGTTTTCGGTTAATTGTGGGAATGAAAATGCGAGCAATAATGTTGCAGTTTAGAGAACCATTTTGCTGCATAATGTGGAGATCTAAGAGGAAATCTACCACAATTTTTGCATTTATCAACCACAAATTCCATTTGTAATAGTTGCTATGGAATCTGCGATCCGCTATGAGCAAGTTAATTCATCAGCGCCGGCTACACACTCCACAAAAATTGTTTTCAGGTGGTAATTCATACAACACTGAGACACATGAAAACAACTGTGATGCTACTTTTATGTAGCTGTATTTTAGTTTTGATGGATAAAAAAATTCGCTTTCATTTCTTTCCGAACTTCGAAGCTTATCCGGCCAAATGATCCCTTATGAAGGAGAATGACGAACTTGCCTTAGCAAACAAAGTTAAAAGTTACTGATAGTAAGTGGGAATGCTTTCCAAAACAAGATACTACATAGCCATCAATAACATGATGTGGCCTACAAATAGCTCTTTACATCACGAGGAAACCACGTCACTGAGGAAATAACAATCATCTCGAGGCGAGCTCGATATAAGTGCATAACTGAAGATAAACACATTTCCAAGCATGCGTGACGCTCAAAAGGAGATATCTTCAGATGATTCGGTCAATAACGAGATAAAGCTTACAAAATAAAGGCGAGGCTAGCATTGCGATGCGCAGATAAAAGCTATGTCATCACGAAATACTAACTAGACGTTCCAGCAGCAAAATACATCTTTAAGGTGAAGACACTCTAGATTATTGTGAAACTATCTATGGAACTGAACTTTTAACATACATATTCATTATTATTTAGAAAATTTCACAAATTTTTCAGTATCTCTAATAACTGCAATATCTTTTTCGGACGAGACACCAAAATTTTTAAGAAACTTTCCCCAGTCTAAACCAACCTGGAGCATTTTTTTCCTTCAAATTTTGTACTTTCAAAAAACAATTAATTCTGGATAAAATATACATTAATGGCGTTACCCAGGCATATACAAATATACATTGAATTTTGTGGAAATAGCCTATGGAGTCTATTTCATTCTGAATATCTGTTGTGTAATTGGCAGATAAGCTACCTTTATTGGAATCAAATTATTTTTGAAGTTATTTCACAAACACTTATTGCTCACCACGAAAAAATGCACATGTTCTGAGAAAAGACAGATTAAATTAACAAACAGAAAAGATGACACGCCAGCTATGGAAAAGAAGTCTAAATTGTAAAAACACTTTAATTATATTTTATCCTAAATAGAGCATTGTTCACAATTAATTACGAAATTTAATTTTTAACTATAATTTCCTAATACCGTATTTTGTAATTCAATCTCAATTGTACTCCCTTAATGCTATGTATAATTTTGATCGTGTCCTACACTTGATATATACACTTATTTATAAATACCAGTAGATATAACAATGGTTTTAACAGGTATTACTTAGTAAACATTAAAATAAAATTCATTATTCCGAATAATAAGACATGAATATTCCTCACTATAGAATTATTTTTGTTACAGTAATGTTGTTGTAGGTCCGAACATTTCTGAATATGAAAAATAATTAACCCGAATGACTGCTCTATGCAGATATGGTTAAAAGATACAGTTTATGTTAAGCTAATATTTACAACGAAATAGGAAATGCATAATGAAGGTTTATCTCGATTGACCAAAATAGTTACGAAACGTTTCTGGAAAAGTGAGTAGAAAAAGACTTGCGACTGCAACAAAAAATTGTCTCCAATTAACATGTTTTTTTACTAGTGTATACCTACTAAAACAGGTGGTACAATGATCATTCATTTAAACATAGGCTGGACCATTTCAAACTTCTCCACTCAGGAACATTAATGGGCAACTTTAGGTTTTCAAGTCATAGGAAATGTCGCTCTAAATTTTACGCATTTTGAATAAGTTAAAAATGTGTAGTTAAATAAATTAAAATTTGTAGTCTTCTTCATTTAGGAGCTAGCGTCCAATGTTCAATTGATAAATTGTTATAAAAGGCTCGAGTCTTAATTTTACTATAAAAGGCTCCCATACAAAATAGAAGGGCAAAATAAAAGAATTCAATTAATGTTTCATTGTGCATAGGTTCGTGCAAGACACCAAATAAATCTCCCGCCCCCTCCTATTTTGTAAGCCCACGGTACAACGTTCCTCGAGTAAGCTGATTCCTTTCTTGGAACGAATGGATTCTAGCATTGTATAAGGAGCAGCATACACTGGGAACTCTCAGAAAGTTATATAGGAATATAACGAACAGGAACAGGACAGGAACAACGTTTGGTTGAGAAATTTTTGTGAGGTTGAAATGGGCAGAGAAAAATCAAGTCACAGTGACGCACAGTAACGGTTATACCGCTAAATATTATTTTGAATTATATTAGACTGTAGTGTCAACATTAAAAAATGCCACATATTTCAAGTAAAACCCGTGAAGCAATCCTTTGTCTGTACCAAAGAAGTAAGATTAGAATAAAAAATATAAAATATAGGAAAGGTATGGTATGCTAATGTCCGGTAAATTTAGAAACATTGAATACTTCCCACCCCTGTGTTTCGCATAGATTAATCTGGCTCTCCAGCACCATCCATTTGGAGTACAGTGAACATACGAGATGTCAGCAGAGAGTTATTGGACCACTATATGCTTCCTCCAGCTTCTTATCGAAACGGATGTGGGTTTTAAGCCGAGGTTTTATCTAAGCCTGGAATTATCTATGCTGCACTATGGTGCTGTATATTGTTATTATATAATCCAACACTTTAATTAGATCTAATTTTGATAAAGGACACTATAGATTTAAGTCAGCGGATAAGATGAAATAAATGTTTATTTGCTAAACGTGGATGTAAGTACAGTGATGTTACTGATGGGTCTGAATGGCATGCTGTTAAGGTTTTTAAATAATGTTTCAATAACACACCATGAAATATGAATTCGACGAGTCAAACGTGTTCCTGTTAAGGTTTAGATGCACTATGGGTTCTAAAGGAGATGCTTCTCTAAAAAAGTAGCTGAAAGCACGTGTATGATTTCTTTCACTTGAAATGCTATTAACGTATGCAAATGTGAGCATTTGGAGTAGCATCTCTATCGTATATTCCGGTTTTGAAAATATGGTTTAAGGATTGGAAACATTAACACTAATCGAAGAACCTTAAAGTCATAAACAACGCTATTTTGGATTAATATATACAAATTTCATAGACACCAAAGTAAAACTGAAATGAAAAGAGCAAATTTCATTCACAGAAGTGCAAAATTGACTATATAAAAACAGCTCACAGAGCGGAGTTAAATGAAATTGCAAGGATGTTTTGAACTTGTCGTTGGGCTCTTAAAAGGGCTTATTCTGAAAAAAATGTTGGGCCAAAATAATTAACAAGTGTCTTATAGAATATTTTATTTATATAGTATAACTAAAAATGGCTTTTACCTAAAAGCTCAGTGCCGAGGTCCCATAAAGTGAATAACTCAGAGAGGTCATCAAGGAGACAGTAATTTCTATTGTCGTGCCTCTTATGAAACGTGAAAAAGTGACTTTATGTTGACAAAAAATGACCATTCTTCTGATACCGAACATTGCTCCATGACAATCGGCAGAGATTTCTAATGGACAATTTAGAAAATCTATGTGTTGAACATTGTCACTCCAAAGAATGTTCAACAAATTGGGTATTCGAGTTAAAAGCTATTACTGTTGAGTTGTTAAAATACTGTTTTCTTTAATGCAAATTTATGGAAAATGAATAAATATTTGTTTTTATTAAAAATTTTAACTTTTGACAAATATATTCTTAATTTTAATGGATAAAATAAATAAATGAAAACCTTTTAGCGCCTAAATACCAGCTCCTTAGTAATACAACAATCAAAAACACCAATGATTAAAGGATGATTTACAGTGTCAAATTTACTCCAGCTGGAACTGGGAGTTGGTTATCTCTAAAGAAAGCTTTTTGACGCTTCTTTGTGCATAAAGATGAATAAATTATCAAAGGGTTCACTTGGAACTATGCATATCATTACAGCAACCAACTTATGGATTTGTTGAATCTAAAAATTAAATACTTCATGCAACACGTTATAACTGAAACATAAATGCTCCACGTTCCGTTTTGAGAACATTAATATAATTGCAAAAACTGCGACGCATACACGTCACTATTTTGTGGCACCCATGTATAAGCTTTAATAACATGTTTCTGTTCTAATCATTATACTTGAGTTGTCAAGACAGATCTGCGTAGTATGCCAGTGAAGTAATTTCAAGAGTAAATGTCAAAGGAACATCTCTCGAAGATAATAGATTTATGGGTGGCCTCGAAGGTCGAAGAGTCGTTATGGTGGTATGCTTATAAGTTTCAAAAGTTATTCTTTGGCTGATCGCCCATGGAATAATAAACTCTGAGGGAACTTCCGTTCTTTAATCTCACGTCGAGCGTTTTTTGTCAGTGAATTGTGTGTTCTGTGCAAAGGTCGAGTTAAATCCTGACCAGACAGAGCGTCATCGACGATTAGCCGCTTGACTCCCACATGCCAGGCAGAGAGATTATTGTGGGCACACGCAATATTCCTCAACTAGTATTAATCACACTATTTTCAATTATGTGTTGATATACTTATTTATTTTAGTTTGTATAAAATCTACAATTTGGTGTAGTATACCTAATACATCCATCTAAGAAGGGGCTGACATATTTTGGAACATACCTTACCAATGAAGAAAATCGTATCAGCAATAGACCATTTTTGTTTATAAACTTTCAATCATTATAAAAATGTTCAATGAATGATGTTTTGGATGCAAAAGTAATGTAAATTTTAAAAATGCCTAAAATGTTTAAGTACATATTGTCACCGATCGCGTTATTTCGTTGAAGCCCCGCAAAGCCAGAGCTACGCGTGGGCAGACAGATATTGGCACGCAGCGCTAAACGCTTGCCGAGAGAGAGACAGAGATATCTGAATAGTTCTCTCCTCTCGGTGCGTCGTGAAAGGCAGTGAAACCTCAGCAGCTTTCGAGAACAATGACTGGGAGGTATAAATAGCACTACGGAAGTATGAGTGAGTCAGTTGCGAGTTGAACGGTTAATTGTGTGTGTGCAGCTATTTGAAATGTACCGCAAGTGCATTCTTTCGTTTGTTTACATGTAGTGAAGCAACGGCAGACTGCGTTTTTGTATGACGTACTTTTTAGAGCCTGTAAGGGATGTACAAAAGTGTTTTAAATTTCTTCAAACAAGGCTTCTAATTCTAAGAACCGACAAAGTCACAATATACATTTAAAAACCATATTTAAGTAGATACTTTGGTACCAGTTTTAGCGAAAGTTATTGGTCCTCTTTTCTTTAAATGTTCTATTTAAATGTAATGAAAGGTCACTTGGACAGAGTTTACTTACGGAACAATTACTAAACAGTGTTAATATTTTGGTTACAGTAAAATCTCTCTAAAACGGAAGGCGATCGTTCTAGCATTTATTTGCACTGTAAGGTTTCCGTCTTACAGAGGGCTATGTTTCAATACAAAGAAATTACGAAATAGTCACACAGGTTTACAGTGAAGGAATAGCTTCTGTCTGTTTTCCAGTTTCCCTTTCCAAACTACAACTGTTTGCATACCAACATCATTTGCTTCACAACACACAATGTTATGGCAATGTTTGAAACTCTCGAGGCATCCATTGGACGCTCTGAAACTGTCTCTAATTTTCCCGCTGTCTCTAAAGCTTCCCCGTAGGGGAGGGGATCCGTCCCCTTCAGCGCTGCGGACCCCCAGCACTCGTGGTACCTCTGACGTTACTAGAGGAACCTCGGGCCGAACTGCCGAGCCCCTCCCGTAGGGGTGTTCGGATTGGGTTGGACTCGAGATGGCAGTGGTTCCCAATACCCGTGGGAGATCAGGTAGTCTCCGGACGGGGTTAAGGGAAGCCATATATTCCCGCGTACTAGCCTGCTTAGCTAGACGGTGTGCTAGATCACCAGGCGGCTCTACCGAGGTTGATCGGTAGCCTTTCCCTTTGGGGTTGGCGCATGTAAGTGGCGTATCCACTTCCATCCCGTCTTGTGTTTTCGGACCAGATGGGGGGGGGAGGGCTTGTTAGTCTCTAGGTCTTGCCTTATAGAAAGCCCACGGAGGCGCCGGGCGCCCTTCGGAGACAGCCCGATCGGTAGCCTTTCCCTTTGGGGTTGGCGCGTGTAAGTGGCGTATCCACTTCCATCCCGTCTTGTGTTTTCGGACCAGATGGGGGGGGAGGGCTTGTTAGTCTCTAGGTCTTGCCTTATAGAAAGCCCACGGAGGCGCCGGGCGCCCTTCGGAGACAGCCCGATCGGTAGCCTTTCCCTTTGGGGTTGGCGCGTGTAAGTGGCGTATCCACTTCCATCCCGTCTTGTGTTTTCGGACCAGATGGGGGGGGGAGGGCTTGTTAGTCTCTAGGTCTTGCCTTATAGAAAGCCCACGGAGGCGCCGGGCGCCCTTCGGAGACAGCCCGATCGGTAGCCTTTCCCTTTGGGGTTGGCGCATGTAAGTGGCGTATCCACTTCCATCCCGTCTTGTGTTTTCGGACCAGATGGGGGGGGGAGGGCTTGTTAGTCTCTAGGTCTTGCCTTATAGAAAGCCCACGGAGGCGCCGGGCGCCCTTCGGAGACAGCCCGATCGGTAGCCTTTCCCTTTGGGGTTGGCGCATGTAAGTGGCGTATCCACTTCCATCCCGTCTTGTGTTTTCGGACCAGATGGGGGGGGGGAGGGCTTGTTAGTCTCTAGGTCTTGCCTTATAGAAAGCCCACGGAGGCGCCGGGCGCCCTTCGGAGACAGCCCGGTAACTCCCTGGTCATTAGAGGAGGGATCGGTCTCACTTTGTAAAGGTTGCCCTGGTAGAGCGGGCGCACTAACAAACCACTCGAACATAGCACAATATAGCTCGTCATACTCTAGATTTTGTGATACGTTTCACATGCTCTGCTGTTCTCTTTAGCAACTCCGTTTTTGTTATTTTGTGTTTCAAAACCTCAAAAATCTGAGTTTTTTCCCCCACTTTAAATAACACAGTTTGTTCTTTAGATGGACGTTTTTTCTTTTCGTATTCCTTAATAACCTTCATTTTTCCTCCAATAATGTCTTATGTTTAGAACTCCTTTTGCAGAATTTGTAAACACACACAAACTATGTTTTTAAAACTCACCAAAGTTCAGTTTTCTTCCACTCTTACTTGATCAGTTCTAACAACGAAACTGAGAATGAACACACAGTAAAAAACCAAGTGTGTTGGAAGAGAGTTGAGAGTGATGGATTTTTTTTTTTTTTTTTTTTTTTTTGTGTAATTTACTTCCTCCAACGTCAAGTCATATCGGACGGTGAATGAAATGGGTGAAATGATGCTCAAATGAGCCCAGGTTCCATAGAGCTTAGAGTTACCCGACATTCGTCTTTGAGGATAAGGGAAAACCCCGGAGAAAACCTTATCCAGGTAACTCACCCTGACCGAGATTCGAACTCAGGACCTCTTGAACATGAGGCAGATATACTACCATCTACGCTACCGAGGCGGGCGAGAGTGCTGATGGTTTGTTTTCCCTTTTCTTCAAAGGATTTTAATTTATGACTTTATGGTTCATGGGACTTGGGTGCAAGCACAATCGCTCACAAAATTATTGCAGTTTTTTTAAAATACGTGCATTGTAACCCATTACACATAAAGTAATCCATTTTAATGAGGCTATTTATGCAAACCGTTCCCGAAAAATACTAGTATTTCCGTTTCCGCGTTAGGCAGTTTTCCGGCTTAGAGTATAATTTTACATGGAAAATATCTCCGTTACGAAATTTATTTTCAGTTTTTCCAGGTTTTCGGCATGTAAGAGGTCCGTTTTAGGCAGGTTTTACTGTACCTTTCGTTATTAATTAAATTCACACACATTCACACTCTCACACTTCCAAATTCTGGGAGGATGGGCAATAATTCTGGGTAAAGAAATATACCCACATCCAGCCAAGCGGAACCTTTGAATTTGAAGGTTAGTATTATAATTACCAAATCATAAAGTGAGTCTGAACTTTACTGTTTGAAGGCTTAGGTCTTATTCAGAAGTTATTTAAATATGTAATGTAAATACTATCTTATTTTGGCGTATAAACTTTTTTGTTTCTTTTGAAACATATTGTGAGATATATGTCCACAACTATGATGATTTCTCTCTTGACAGATGTGAGCTTGTCTAAATAAATAAAATAGAAAAAAGGGGTTTCTACAACTAAGCAACGTATCCGCTCTCTAGGTTCGCCTATGGTCCCCATTGAGGTCTTTTACAAGCGTGGAGTAGGTACATTGTCCTGCGTAGTTGATGCGGGCGGGCGGTGGGCTATGTATCACGTAACAGTCCGCAGCAACAGCAGGTGTAAACTATCTCTTTCGCTCATTCTCTTCTTCTTTCAACCAGTCGCCTCGCCGAGTTCATGGTCTCACTCAAACTTGCCCACAGCCATCATGAGGGCTCTTACATCACACACTGTTGCACGCTCTTAACAAAACCTGACGGTTTTAAACGATTCTTTCTGGGGGCATCATTCGGTTCTGTCCTGTTGTGTTTTTTATGTTTTCAAAATTATCATGTAATGAGTAAAATAAGGGGTCATGCCCATCTTGATCATCATATTAATTTTTAGAATCAGCCACGTGGCTTGTTCTTTCTCCACAATTCAAATCTGCTCCTTTCGGCGTTTCCATGCTATACCAATTTCTTCTTCAATTGTCTTGTAGCTAAAGACTAGGAATTCTATAGTTCTTTATTCTTCATACGTGCTCATTCAACTATTCTATAGAATACAAATTTACAATTCAAGTAATGATTTTGTGAAGCTTTCAAAATTCGCAGTATGTAATGTATATTTGCGAAATTAATGGCAGTTGTTAGACTTTGAAGGTAATACTTGTGGGTATAATTAGAGCAAAAAGGTTTACATATTGATAATAGATAAGTAAAAAATGCTATGCTTTTGCATATTTCAGCATTATAATAAACAATATTTTTTGTGCCAATTCATGATTGTAATCAAACAGAATCTATTTTAAAAATATATTCACATAAAAATTTGTTTTGAATTTGAGTTTACAAAACATCTATTATATTTTTAATACCACTCCTTAATTATTATACTAATGTTACTTTTTTATTCCTAAAATTCTAATACTTCAAAAATTAATTTGTTTTTACCTTATACAATTATTTTAAAAGCCCATATGGTCTTTTCCTTTAGTATACATTTGGGGACTGCAAAAAGATTTAAACAGATTAATACAAATGACGTCATTTAGTGAATTTTTAGTATGAAAAAATGCTGAAAATAGTTTTCTAGCAAAGGAGGTTTCAATTTGGGCGTGCTTATTAGCAAGACTGGTACATTAAATGTGCCAAATTAAAAAAGCGATTTTTCTTATATTTAAGAATCATATTTTATTACGAAACATTTTTACAAGTTTTCCTCAAATTTCAGAGATGCCTTACCTTGAACGTTAAGCTTCAAATTCGAAGCTTTCGTCTTTGATCTTACAGTATTTATCCTATCAATTATATTAAAATTTCCTATTTCTGTTTCCTTCATTTTCTGTGTTTGATTTTCTGTCTTGAGTTCAATTTTCTGACCTGCATAACATGACCTGGATGGCCATAATTTTAATAGAATTTTACTCGGTTACTTTTGGTATGTTTCTTATGTACTACTTAACTGTTCTGATCGGTTGCATTAATCTGTAAATTTTTTTCGTAATATTTGGTCTTTCATAGGTAAAACAGCAGTTTAATTAATTACTCTTGTGTGTTTTCATTTAAATTTATTGTATTTGTTTACTTTTTGGCATTTTTCATTAATATTTCATGTATTTTATTCAGCATTAACATTTTTCTGTGATATAACAAAGAAGTTGGCCGTATACATATATTAATGTATTTTAAGAGGAATATAGGCAATTAAAATTTGTGCTTTCTATTTTCTCACTACTTGGTCTATATAATCGTACTTTAAATTTGGCTCTAACAAGTATTTTCGTTTTCAAAAAAAAAAAAAAATGAAAATTTGGCACGGTTTATAAAACAGGTGTTTGTAAATGCGTCATCCACTGTGATATACTGAATACTTAAACGACATTTTACAGCATATTAGTGACAATTTTCATTAATACTTGTGCTAATGTCCTATGGTGCTCTAATAAATATTATATCTAATATGCAAATATTAATAACTTAGTTTCTGTAAGCTGTGAAAAGTACCCACCGACTTCTTTTGAGTCCTTTTCATGTCTATTATGTACAAAATTAAATGTGTGAAGCACTTCTTTGTTGTTGTGCTATATATTCAATATACCCATTCTGACATTTGCATTCATGCTAAATCCTGCAGCTGTTTCCCAACTTATAGGCTGCGATTTTTGTTGTTTATTTATTATGGAAATTTGGTTGCCGGAGACTTAATCCCTGCCTTGTGGAGTAAACTCATGCAAATAACGTTATGGATTATGTTTGTATTAAAATCACAATTGCCTGTATTTTAAGGGGTGTTATTTAATTATAAATTAAAATCAAAGGTTTAACTGGCAAGGATAGTACAGATCCACGAATAAAGAAACAAAGACAGAAAAAAAAATGTTTATACAACGTGACAGAAGTTAAAACGCATTCAATTTCACTGAATACAAATAGCAGCCCAGTGAGATCATGCTAAATAACTCCAATAAAAGCCACCTGGCTTTTTGCTTTAATTATTTCCCAACCTTGCTGCTAACGTAGAAACCAAAGAATGCTGCTCTTTTTCTTAAATGACAAGGCAAGTAGTGGGAGAAATAGTGAACATTGGAGGGACCAGACGTGCCAACCTTTCCAGTCGAATTGATTGGCAGATTGATTTAGAGGTCTGTTATCTCAGATAATTAATCGGAAAATCCTTTGAGTGAGTTTCTTTTACAACAAGAATCTTCCTTCCAAATACTAATTAGTTCCACAATCTAGTCAAGTCCATAATCAGTGATGCCAACGTATCCTTTGCTCCTTAAAGCTAGTCAGTACAACAAAATTTCAGACCTGTTGCCGCAGCTTTAGACACCTTACTGACAGGGATTTAAATGTGACTGCAGTAAGCACGTTCTTAATTGGCTTAATTGGAACCCATGGCTTTACATGTAAATCATTGCATTCAGTCTGTGTTTTCTACAACGCAAAACAGGAGTGCTAAAGTTTTACCCGAATATTCCAGCATGTAAATCACAAAATTAGTAATGCTGCATAAACTTTATTGTAGCATAGTATTACTTCATTACACTGTACATAATAATCACATGACTCAGTGTCGGTTTTATTACGACTAAAGAAAAGACCAGCTAAAACTGCGCATGAGCTGTAAATATCAATGCCTATATGCATACTAACTAGGACAGCAGCCAGATATTGTTGCTTATGTAGAGACTGAATGCCACCAACTCACCACCCATGTTTTTTAATTTTGCTGATAGTCACACTCTTGCCAAACTAACTTCATATTTTTATTTTAATAAATGTTGAACAGAGGACGAGCCATCCTAAATTAAGAATGGAGCGCATGCTTAAACATAGTATAATTCATATCCTCATATAAATTCTCTAATATTTAAACTATGTACACGAATAAATAATCAATAAGCCTAAGTACCACTCCGACTTAAGTTTCCAAATACTGGTTTCTTCCTGTTAGGAACCAAAATATATTATGCCATATTTTCTGTCTACATGCATATGGCCAAAACAGTCTGTTCTAAATGATAGCTATAGTGCTGACTAAATATTGTGACTTTGTGGGGTTCATAAGATTAAAAGTCTAGTTTGCAGAAATTTAAAATGCTCTTTATTTCAGTAGAAAGACGCTTTGACCCTTACAGGCTCTACAAATTACGTGTCATACACAAACGCAGTCTCTCGTTGCTTCACCAAACGTAAACAAACGAATGAAATCATTTGCGGTACACTTCAAATTACTACACAGCTGCACAAACAATTAACCGCTCTCAACTAGCAACTGACTAACTACCAGCAGACCAGCAGAAGAATCGAGTCGTCTAGGTTTACCTGGACGGAGTGTTTGCTGCCCAGCACCTAGCCGCTTGGTGCGGCTCTATCTGGGCAGTATAATACAATTGTCGTGTGTCGCAGGCGGTTGTCTTAGGCAGCGGTATGTCTAGCCTTAAATGGGCGCTATAGCCTCGTGAGAGGTGTACGCCCAGTGCTGGCTGCGCTCTTCCGCCTGCCTGGGAGGCATCTGAGCACAGTCCGCTTGACAGGCTAGAGGAAAAGGAACTAATATTCAGGTATGGGACTTACCAAGGCATTTCTGGGCTTGGGGCTATGGAGTCAGGGGAAAGTGGCCCTGTTTAGTTCTGATTACCCAAAGCATCTTTGGGCAACCGGTAGATCGGTCGGCGGCGAGGAACCCTGTGGTCGTAACGGCCTAGGGTGTTCACCAGGTTATTGGGGTGGGAGTCTAGCTGATTGTAGATGGTGCGGGATCTCTCCCGCACGACTCCGGAGTAGGTGTGAAGGATGTGGGACGGGAATCTACGCCCGGTATCATAGATCATTCGCAGTGCCCTGTTCTGGACGTACTGTAGTTTACGGATAGTGATCGGAGCCGCTGATCCCCAGTCTTCGCAGCCGTACAGAATCAGGGGCGGCATTATCGCCCTATACAGGCGTAGCTTGAGGTGCGTCGGTATGGTGGATTTTAGAACAGGGTACAACTGCCTGAGTGCTGCACTACTGACTCACTGCGACTTACATAGCTCCTGCCATTATTCTAAAATTCAGTCGTAAGCTCGATAACAATCATGATGCAGCGGAAAATACCATACTACCTGTCTGTTTCTCTCTCTCTCTCTCTCTCTCGGCAAGCGTTAAACACTCACGCCCCTCACTGTCTCTTTTCTGCCCGCGTAGCTCTTTCTTTAGTACGCGCCCGGCACTGGCTTGTCGCAGCTCAAACACACAAAAGTACGATCGGTGACTAATCCTAGAGATCCAGTGCTACTAACCCTAGCGACAAATTGCTATATCTGGATAATTTTTAAGTCAGTTACTGAAAAAGGGCTTTAAAAATGACAATCGACTTACTGACAATTTTAGCAACCATTTAGAGACAATTTACGCTTGATACATTTTATAATTAAATAATTTATTTTTTAAATGTGAAATTAAATTATTTACTTTTTAAACAATTTTATTTTGCATCTATTTAAAATGAAATAAATATCTTCAGATGCTATAATGTAGTTCCTTAAGAGTATGTATGACTGAAATTTTCAAATTCTGTTAATGCTAGCTTTTTCAAATTTACACCATAGGTGTAGTATATTGTAAACATGTTACAACCTAATTTTAAACCATTTTTCTCCAGCAGTTTAGAAATTATGATAAATTTTGTATGTTTTTTGTTACGTCACTAAAAAAGTCCCTTGCGACAAAATATTTTGAATTTTGGTCTAATATTTTAACCCTATGTTCATAATACACATACTTCTTGAAATTGCTCTGGGTTTTTCTGTGTCTCCTTTAGTTTAGGTCACAAAAATTTTTTAATTTACAAATATTCTTTTTTGTCTAAAAAACTAAGTTTTGTGTTTGAAAATTAAAAATATATGCTTATATACATTTCACAATAAAACCTAGGGCAATTTCCATTCCTCATGATATTCTGAACCTGTGTAGGAAATTTCATGAATGTAGTGCAAAAACTGCATCGTAAGGAGCATTTTACAGGAAGAAAAATGCTGAAAATATGAACATTGAGAAAACAGCGATTAAAGATTTGATTGCATAACTCACACTAAAATCCACCAGGCTCATAGGTTGGACCCTCAGATTTCTTTTTCCTCTCCTCTGTTGCTGCTTTTTCCACCTTTTTCTTCTTTAGATGTTGCTTTTCTTCTGCACAACTTCGCTTCTTGCTTTGCAGGATACGAGTCTGATCTCGCTGCACTGAAGTTTTCCTTGCTGAGTCTACTGCACTTTCACCTCTGATATTTTGCTGCAGCTCCAATGACTTAAGACTACCCATGTTAAACTCACTGATGCTTTTAATAACAGCAAGATCCAATTTTTGTTTTGATATGAAAACTTCCTTTTGGCACTTACTCCATATGACATGATGCAAAGATTCATTGGCATTCTGTGTTTTTCCTGTTTTGCACCTCTCTAGTAATGTTGTAGAAGCCAGCCTCTGATATATTGGCAACATTTTAGGAACTATTTTGTCTGAAAGCCTTATTTTTCTTTTCTTGAATTGAAAATTTAAGAACGGAAAACAGACAAAGAATGTGGATGTAGGCAAAAGAGGGCGTGACTGACAGAGTTTAAAGGCCACCGACATTTAAATAAGCATTTAAAAATGGCGTCCGGATGCAAATTATGCAATTTTCACATTCGGGAATGTCTAAATTATTTTATAGAGTTAAAATAAAAAAGTCGTTATTTTCACGATTTTCATGAAATTTCAGTCATACATACCCTTAATGATGCAACACTTCTAAAAGAACCAGTACAATTTGATGAGAATCTCTACACTACAAAAATGCTTTTTAGTGTAATTGGATTCATTAATCTACAACATTTCATTTACCTTATACTCATTACGAAATAATTTATGAAAATAATTTGCCTACACGACTCCCAGGAGATTTGAAATAATCTTAAGAGTTAGCAATCTCCATACTCGGGTAAACTATTTTTGCCTTGGTTGAAACAATTCAAGTTGGCAGTTATGTTGATTCAGAAACCTATTTAACGCATGGATTTGAGAAAAAAAATGTTTCATCTAAGTGATTCATATTCAGTTGTTAAAATCACAATCAGCTGATGGGTGGAACCCATCTTGAAACGACTGAATAAACAGATATATACCAAACAATTTTGAAACAGTGCAAAACTTGTTCTTGCTATCGGTAAGTAAACGTCTCAAAGTTTTGATAGATCTCACGTTGATCTGCAACGGAGTACGGTTGCATTTTTTTCTCGAGTAAGTGGCTTAACCTTACAGAACATTAGATTTTCCGCTACAAAGTTTAACTTGGATCAAATAATTTGAAGGAACCTAAGCTTTTACAAGCAATTATATTCTATTCTCATTCGAGAGGTTTTTAATTTTATTTAGGTAATTTTAATTCAGCAATTCGCAACTTTTATCTGGCAACATTGAACACAGCTGTCTGGAGTAAACAAATTGGTAGCAACGTCCAAGGATTAGCTCACTCCTGTCTTCTGCCCTATAGAGTCGCGACTCAATGGGTTAATTAACCTGCACTGCGTTACATTTCACTCCAACGGTGCCTACCATACAAAGACCACCATCTTTTCTCCATTCAGCTGCTCTTCCTGCTGACTTGTCAAAGGTCTTAACTTTCTACACAATACTGTTAATGGCTTCGCTATTCCTTTCTTTTATCCGAGTTTTAGAACCCTCTGTGTGTCGCTCACCACTATAATTTACCAAGGGGCGTAGGACATCAGGATAGTGTACAATATTTTATAATGTGTGGGGTGACTAAGGTGGTATGATACTCATCGGCCGGTATTATAAGTCAATGTTTCTATTTACTTATTTTCCCAGAAAAGAATATTAACATTTGTTATCAAATGTACACTTCATTCATCTGAGAATTCGTAGATTGCCTCTGTCATCTGGTAGTTAGTATGCTATCTTCCAAATACCAAGGTCTCTGTTTCGATTATCGACTGAGAGTGGAAACTATTCTTTAACTGGAATAATTAATAATTCCCCTTCCTTCTTACAGTCTGGAAGTATGAAATGTAAATATTTGTGTGAATTTAATATTCATAAAGAAACCCCAAAGTAGACACACCTAAAGAGGTACAACAGTGAACATGATCAGCTTTTGTATCAAATGTAAAGCAAACGATATGGCCCTAGATGTTAAAACTGGCATACAAATGGAGGAAAAAATTCATTGTAATAATGTTTACAGGCATTAAGGACTATTCTGGGGAAGTGACTGCATTACAAAGAACGGAACAAAATTTGTTGAAACTATTGTTGGAACTAATACAATTACAATGAAGAGGAATGAGAAGTAAAAGTTAACAAGTACGTAATGTAAATGCAGGTTCTGTGGAGACAACATAAAATGTACGTGTATGGGACGCTTCCCTTTCGGTCACACTTTTGGAGTGCTTGCTGAGCAGCTTCATTCATCAGTTGGACGGAGCAGCGAAATTTGTCGCAATTTTCATGATTTAAAACAGTATACTTCAGCATTTTACTTTCGTTTGTATTAAGTGGTATGAAATTAGTCCATATACCATAGTGTTCATTTTTTATATGCAGACTTTGAGTAGAATATTACCATTGGAGGTTATAATACAAAGTATATAAGAACTGAATGACATTAAAATTCGCAGCAAAATTAGGGCAATACCACTAACAGATTGTCAACCAACTAGTCTTCTTTTAAAAATAATTTATATTTAGAGTTTTACAAATATATGGAATAAATGAAACCTTTTAAGCCAGTATACTCACAATTATACAAAGTTATGCTAAATTATGGAACATTCGGAGAGTGATTAATGCTTATAGAGCAGCGATATAGTATAACATTTTTAATTGCTAGTTTTAGTTCCTACTACTGTTATTTTATCACTATATTCTGTTATATTAGCGCATTCCTTTCTACATCCTTTTCTATTGTTTTTGACTTTACGAAGATAGAATATTTATTTATAAATAGTATAAAGTAAGTTTTAATCTTTGTCCAGTAAAGTGATGTCTTGAGCAGAAATGGCACAATGAGACAATACAAAATGACATCTTGCTCGCTAGTGTAGAAAAACAAATTATAAGATGCAACAGAGGTGGTGGCTGACAAAATATAAATATTAGATAATTTATCAAAATCAACCTTTGAAAGAAACGACAAAGGACTGCATTCAATACACACGCCCATATAATATCCTTGAAATGCATAGGTCAGCCTTCAAGTCGAGAACAAGATATTCTCAATAGCCAATGACAAAGATATTCTTCAATAAGTGTCCCTGATAAGAAATGATACTAAATGGGATTGGCATATGCATTATTTGTTGGTCATTTGTATACAAGAGGATTCTATATTGACTAGCGTTAAGCAGTCATCTCAACATATACAAAATGATGTACTACAGCAATTTTTTGTTTTAATTTAAGTCCTTTAATTTTTCAAGTCATATCGGACGATGAAGGGAATGGGTGAAATGCTCAAATGGGCCCAGGTTCCATAGAGCTTAGAGTTACCCAACATTCGTCTTTTAAGACAAGGGAAAACCACGGAAAAAAATCTTATCCAGGTAGCTCACCGTGACCGAGATTCGAACTCGGAATATCTTGAACGCGAGGCAGACATGCTACCATCTACGCTACCGAGCAAATTACGAGGGCTGTTCAATAAAGAATGATCATAATGTTTTTATGGTCATAATTTTTCGCACTAAAATTCAATCTTATTATATTCTGTTAGCTTAATGTGAAACAAACACGCCATAGTAGTTTCATTGTTGGTACTCCTGGTTCCCTGTGAGAACCAGGAAAGTTCAGACATGTTCAGTATCGCCTACCGCTGCAATGGAGGTAACATGAAGTTAAAGTTGATGTTAGAGGAAGATCCGGAGTTTCTTTTAAACGTAATCACTGCCGATGAAACTTGGCTATGTCATTTTGATCCTGAGAGCAAATAGAAAAGTTCAGTGTAGAAATCCCCGTCATCACCAACCCCCCAAAAAGGCAAAAGTGGTTGCTTCTGGTGGGAAAGTTATGGTCATCTCATTCTTTGATATTCATGGAATGATTTATAAGCATACTGTACCTGCAAACACATCACTAACTGGACAATACTACAGGGATGTCCTGAAAACATTGCAAGTCCATATCAGGCGCAAAAGACCACATTTCCGTGAAGCAGGCTGGATACTGCACCATGAAAATAATGTGCGACCGAATATTGGCAATGTTGTTGCTGAATATCTTGCAAAAATCAACGGGAAGTGCATCCCTCACCTTCCCTATAGTCCGGATTTAGCCCCATGTAACCTTTTTCTATTTTATAACTTGAAGAAACGCCTTCGTGGGAGGCATTATCCATCATCAGAAGCAGTGGTGAAGGCTGCGGAGGCGATTTTGAAGGATCTCTCAAAAATGGTTTCCAGCATTCTTTGAAGACTGGCAGAAACGCTGGGACAAGTGCATCGCATTCAGGGGAGACTATTTTGAGAAAGACCATCAAAATTATGAGGATAAGTAAAGGTACGTTGTCAAAAAAAATTGTGATCATTCTTTATTGAACAGCCCTCGTATAAGAAATAATAAACAAAACAGCACCGAAATAAAATAAGAGTGATCGTAGGATATTTTAGGCTCCATAACATGTGCATAGTTTGCAAACTAAAACGAATAAATAAATGCATTGTCGTTCTATCATCAACTCATACTGTATGTATGAGTATATTACATAAAAGTGTCTACATGTTCTTTACATGCTTGTATACAGTTTCACTGAATTCATCAAAATTTAGCGGTGATAACTTTTGACACAAAATAGATATTACTAATTTATATTCCGAAATTTAACTCTATTTCAAATAAATATTTAATTTTATATAAGACCTACAAAAGCTCTCAAGACCATCTTTATGTTTGTCATAGCAACCTGGACACTGTCAAAATAATTATTTTCACGTCCTCACGAAATAAAGAAATGGGAGTTCATATGATATTGATATCTTATCTGATATCGATCATTAATAACATTATCAATGTGGCCTTTCCTTTGTTTTTTGGTAGATTTGGTTATTTGCTGATATAATAAATAAGGTTATACTGACGATATTGATGCTATTATTTCTTCCCAATGAGATTTTATCTGTAAAGAGCGACGAGGTAGCCCGAACGCGACAGCGTTGAAGTCATTTAGCTGCATTAACAAAACTTACTACAAATTCTGGTATTTGTAACTGTTCAGTATATTTTATGTAGCTATTTTTATTGTATGTATTTTTTGTCTTTATAGATCCTTGATAATTTTTGATAACTCTTTAAAAGTACCTTGTGTAACATTTTTAAATGCCTTGCCCTCCCTCTCCAGAAGCCCCACAAGGTTAATGGCCAAGTGCAACCTAAGACTAAATATCTTCCAATAAACCAAGGGGAACATCGAGTAATTAATGACAATCTGACAAACAAAATTGGATAATGCACCACCAGATAAAATAAACACTAGTATTTGTAGGAGCCCTGGGATATCATTAGAAAACTAAACTAAGGCATAACAGTACTATAAATTATGTAACACAGTAACTACTAAATGGCTAGGAGCTACATTTGGTGTGGTTAGTGCTTCTACACATAATTCTAAAACTAATACGTTAAGGCATGCTTCAAGTTGTGCAAAAGTTACACCTTACTTAACAACTCAAAGTGATTATTCATAATTCAAGAGCATTCCCCCATGTGATTTGTGTGTGTGTGTGTGTGTGTGTGTGTGTGTGTGTGTGTGTGTGTGTGTGTGTGTGTGTGTGTGTGTGTGTGTGTGTAATTTACGTCCTCCAATGTTAAGTCATATCGGACGGTGAATGAATTGGGTCAAATGATGGTCCATGGAGCTTAGAGTTATCCGACATTCGTCTTAAAGGATAAGGGAAAACCCCGGAAAAACCTTATCCAGATAACTCACCCTGGCCGAGATTCGAACTCGGGACCTCTTGAACGTGAGGCAGACATGCTACCACCACGATACCGAGGCGGGCGATTTGTGGTTGTGCAATAAAGCTTTAACATAACGTTTTCTCGAAGATTTATTTTAATTTTTTATTCTTTATAGGATCCTAGAAGTTTTAATTAACTGTGTCTTAAATATATATATATAAAGTTTCCTGGAAATGCAAGTCTGAAAATTGTAAGGATAAATCTTTAAACTACGGACAACGCCGGATATTTCAGCCAGAACTTTATAAGAGGAGACACAAATGTGTTATCTTAATTTTTCAATCCTGTTTCTGGAGAAATCATTTAGAAATGATCCTATTATATTTTGATCATCCTAAAACAGTTTTAGTCTCGATATTGTACTAAAAATATGTTAAATGAAATTTCAATTTCTTTCGCTTGTAAGTAATATCTAACAAGATTGACGATTTTCTTTAAAAACTTCGACAATGCTTTATAAAGTACACAAACTTGCTCGGGGATTCCTACACGAGAACTTGCGTGTAGTCCCACTGTAGAGGTAGAAGAGAAAGCACAGGCTTATCATTACTGATACACGTTACTTTTTTACTACGCAAATTCAGCGGAAATGGTATGGAGATAAAACCAGCTCTAAGATTTGATAATGTCTTATGACGTCCATGTATCTACAGGCAAGTCGTCAGAGGATGTGGTGGCGCCTGACAGGTGCGCACCTTGAATCCCTGCGCAACCAGGAAAGGTGGCCCGTAATTGCATACGTCGTGTTTAGTTAAGTAGATTATTTAAGTTACGTAATGCCATAGGAAATAAACAATCTTAAGAGGAAAAATATTGAATTTTGAACATTCAAGGCATTTACAGGATATCACAGTGAAATTAATATCCCTTTAGTGCTACCAAATGCTTTTTAATTCAGCCTCTCGCAAGATGGCTTGATAAGATTATGTATTCACAATACAAATATTCATTTATGTTGAACTCTAGTTAAGATTAATAATATATTTAAATTCTTATTTTATTCGTAATAGCCCTAATAAATATCAGTTGAGGATCCGGGCTTTCCATTCGGACTACTGCGGTCGTAAATTATCTCTGCAATCTCAGACCCTCTTGGGTATTTTTAAATTGCAGGCGAACATTTTTCAGCCCATACGTCGAGCATGGTATTATAGGACAGTAAATTTCATGAAACTGGCAATTTTTTCAGTCATATTCATGTTTAATTTCTCTAGCATGTCATAGAGGAATTATTGTATACCTCCCAAAAAATTCGTTGTCGAGGTTTCACCGAAATACATATTTTAAGGCCCCTGAACTCTAAATAAACAAAATGTCAGTGTGTATTGTGAATAGCGTAACTTAAAAAACAATTTCCGATAGTACCAAACTTAGTATTCAAATTCAGCATCCTCCAAAGATGTGAGACGAAGATTTAAGAAAATCCGTTAAGTCCAAACTAAGAGTAATTTTCCTATTTTTGTTCTCTAGAAAATGGTTCTAATAACTAAACAAAATACTATATTTTAAGATATGCGCATGAAAAATAAAATGCATTATCCTGAATTTAAAGGCAGTATCTTTGAACTCGGCCTTCATTCTTTATGATAAACGTTTAGTTTGTAAGACAAAAATGTAGTTCCATCAAATCACGCAATTTGTGTCAAATAAAATTTGTAACGTAACCATCTGCAAGTAATTTGTTAATGGTGTGCATTTTAAAACACTTTTTTTTTGCCGTTGGGAGTACTATAGGCTTTTCGTTCATCTTTAGACAAAGAGTACTGAATTTCAAAGCCGTTACATAGAAAATAAATTTTGAAAGATTGACTATCACTTTAACTACCGATTTCTTTTTAAATCTACAGTGAATGTGTAGCCAAATGTGGGATGAAAGTGATGCTATGTGAAAGATAAAAGTTTATTAAGTTTTATCATTCCTGCTTAGATTAACCAATTAAATTTTTTATTATGAAATTAAAGGCCAAATTCATTCATAGCTTTGATATTTTTTGGTTAGATGTAAATAGCTCGTAAAACCTTCATAGTTTTCCCGCCAGTTAGTTTCAATATGTTTTTAGCTCCAATTGGTTTTGCCATGGTATAAAATTACCCTAATGCTCGTTGTATGCAGCTACAAGACCGTTGTAGATCTTTGTGTATTTTTAATTTTAGTGACCGTAGGTGTTTAAAATAGTGTAACTTTTACACTCTGAAAATTAAAAGTATCAACCATTAAAAAATACTTGGGGAGTAGTTCCCGTACAATTATTGTACAGGAACTTATAAATTTACAATGTATCAGTTTAAGAACTGGTATTTAAATGAACTCGAATGGTGTAAAAAACAATTTGTACAAATGCACTCATTTCTATTCTAAAGTAAAGAGTACATTCTCATGAAGGTGGATAGGTACTGCATGCCTTTGAAGCATAAAATCTTAGGGCTGTTGTCTTCAAGGGTAAAGGGAGAACCCTGGCACATGGCAGGACACGAGTATATCATAAATACTTCTACTGTCTACATTAACTACATAAGCCACATTGCTATGAGAGAAACACAGTACGTAATCACAGAGGTATTGTATGTTATACACATGAACCATTTTATTCAATACCACAAACCATGTAAATTGATAAGAATACTAGCTGTAAATACTTGGAATAACTATACTTTGTATGCTTGACTTGCCATATGGGTTTATTAGAATAATCATTCTTGGAATTTCGTACAAATATAATATGATTGTACACTTTCCACATGCTGCATATAAGCAATAAAGTAAATATCTAAATGCACACACTTGAATGGTCAAACGTTGTGAAAGGGGAAGGAAAAAAAAAAAAAAAAAAAAAAAAAAAAAAAAAAGCTTACGAATACGGTTCCACGCATTTTGAACAGTACAAGGTAACAAAATGCAACTTTTTAAAAGGTTCTTAAATTTTCATCATAGGGTTCCGTTAATAAAGTGTAAATAAGTGAAATGTTAATAAGGTAAGTGAAAGGAACGAAAATAAGTTTTTCTCCGTTTCACCTTAGTCACATTTTACGTAAAGTTCATGCAGTAGCTCCCTTACGATTCTCTTAATGTTTACGTGTATCTTAAAACGTAGTTACTATGAAATTTTTAAATGGAAGAAAAAAATGATATAAAAACATTGGCTGTCTAAAGTACTTTAGCATTGCATTGAAAAGCCTAATGAAACATTTGCTGTAAGGCAAGATACCAAATAACGACGCCAGTAACTTTCGGAAAGTTCAACAGCCGAAGAAAGCAAGAGAATACTATGAATAGTAATGAGTTTGTTTCTTTCTGTACCTTAGTAGGTGGCGGCGAGGGAACATCGGGCACGTCCGAATCCCACTCCGAGCTGAGATCATCGCTGGAGGCCTCCCCATAGTCCGCTGGCCATGGCACTTCCAACAGCGACTTCTGGTACTGTTCATAGCCTGGCGAGAGTGACGATGACCACGCAGTGGAACCTCGACGAGGTCGCGGACTGGTACTGGGCGATCGGTTAGGGCTCGGCGATGATACCGAGGGTCGTCGTCGTGAAGACATCCCACCTCCGTAATGGGGGCGTAGTGTGCAAAACGTCGAGTCTTCCTCAGGCATACCGAGAAGCACCACGATCACATCGCAAGTGAGGTGTTCTCACTCAAATGATAATGTTCAGCACTTGATGGAGTGTTCAAACACGTCTCTGTTCACATTCCTGGAATATTTATCTCACTGCACTTTTCTGCCCGAGTGCTGGTGCTGTAGATGTGTAAACTTTCCCAAACTATCTCGCGCTGCTAATTCCAAGAACAGGAGCCATGCGCCGTGAAGCCAGCAACGGCGCAGAAGACGCCTTAAGTGTGTCTAGGAGGCGTCTGTGCAGACTTGATGCTGAACAGCGTTTTAAATTTACGACCCTTCTTGATGCTGTGCTGCCATGGAAAGAGTCTATATGCCCTTGAGCAGTAAAATGTCCTCTTATCTTGTCTCTCTGGTTGTTCAAACGCCTTCAACATATCTTCGTTGAACTTCAGGTTTTACAATCTTGGAGCAGGAGGTTCATTTACTTATGTTGAAAAACTGCATGAAATGAAACAGAAATGTATATAGAAGTGCTTACATTTATAAATACCTAAGGTTAGCGAAATGTGAGTGCATAACATTCTTAACATGACCATTTCACCTTTCTGCAGCCCGATTTAAGTTCTCCTAAAAGAATGATATAAAATTAATGTTATGTTTAAATATCTTGTAAAAAATTTAAGCTCGTTATCGTGTTTATTCACCGTTAACTAAATCTTTGGCCTGTTAAAGGGTGAACACTCCCTGTAGCGTGATATTTATTTCATTCCTTGGTCTTATCAGAGGGAATTTCTTTTCTTTTCGTTCTTTATTCAAAATTTAGTTCTTGCTCGATAAAAGAGGAAAGGAACCTAGAGGTTATTTCAGTTGACTCAGAATGAAACAATGTATCTATGTAGTAAAAATAAAAGAATCCAACTGTATTAAGTTTGGCAGGAGCATGACGTAATCTTGTATTTAACGCCACCTATATTATGCAGATATAAAGGCAGCGGTTATCAGCGTCTATTATGCAGGTGATGGATTTCAAAACGAGCAGAATGAATCGCGGTATCTGTTTTAGCGTGACACCTGTAACAAACACAAATATACTAAATTATAAAAATACAGACATGAAGCCCGCCTCGGTAGCGTGGTGGTAGCATGCCTCCCTCACATTCAAGAGGTCCCGAGTTCGAATCTCGGTCAGGGTGAGTTACTTGCATAAGGTTTTTTCCGGGGTTTCCCCTTATCCTGAAAGACGAATGTCGGGTAACTCTAAGCTCTATGGACTCCGGGCTCATTTGAGCAACATTCCACCCATTCCATTCATCGTCCGATATGACAACGTTGGAGGACGTAAATTAAAAAAAATGCAGACATGAAAGCTTTTGAACGGTGGATAAAAGATGCGCAGTACAGATAGGCGTATGTCAATTGTGCGTGAACAAATTAAGCTGATGGACTACTCTCTTAACTACACGTTATCTTTGTTTTCGTGGAGTATGCAGCATTAACCGTTGAAAAAGCATAGGTATCTGTGCATTGAAATACCGTTATACAAGGTGTTTCAAACTGACACCGAACATATAGAAGTAGTTGCTCAGCTTCTATGCGACACATATAGTTTTACCGCCAATAGAGCCACATAAAAATGCTCCACAATGATTGTGGATTAGGTAGTGTCAGCAACAACGACGCCTGTCTCACGCTGTCGGAGTTAGCAGGTATAGGTCACACGCCATGCCGTGTGCTGTAGCTGTTTGTAAACATACTGGCATACTCCGCAGTAGCTTGCTACTATTAACAATTTCTTTGGATAATGAAGCCGCAATAATCAAGCTATTGCTTAGTTGTTACTTATGAGTGTTTAAGGTGTTCCAAAATTCCGTTATAGCAGTCCATTATGCCAAATAAGTTGGACTTATGAAAATTAAACATTTTAGAGGGAAGTTAATGTTAGTGAGATTGAGGATGGAAGCATTAAATGATAAACAGAACAGAAAACATCAAAGAATTGTAGATAACCTTAACCAAAACTAAATGGCTTATAGAATGAGACGGGCATTTTATTTCACGTGTTTGATAATACTAAAAGCATTTGTAACTGAAAAGGAAGCTATTGATATTTACAGTAAGTGGTTGAAGGTATTGTATGCACAATTAAAATCATAAAAATGATCTGAAGTTAAATAAACATTATCCTTGATGTAACTATTTTTACAATGCATATTTTTAATGGAACTAAATTAATCGTGCGTTCTTTGAGCTCTGTTCAGCTCTTCCATCTATCTAAACCATATCCGTCATTTTGTCGTTCGTATAACGCTCCATATTGCTTGGATTTGCTATCTAAGTACGTGCAAAATCCTCCCTGTTAGGATGGAATGTGTAATTTCACACGGTAGTTCACCTTGCAACTGTCCGAGTTTGCACAAATAACTGCCCTTTACCCCATTACCTGAAATGTAAAGTGCGAGGAGTAATGTTTTTGTTTTTGTGGCCGGTGCGTCCCAATAACAACTTTTGCGGTTCACACACCAGTGGTGACTGCGCTGCCTAATCACAAAATCGTGTAATATTTAATGCTGCTTAAAATTATGCCTAACAGAACTTCGAAGCTGCGACACCGAAATTCGGACTAGTTAAGTTATAAACTACGCAACGGCTATATAATCGTTCGGTGTCGTTCCGAAACAACCTGTATATGGTTATGGTGTTTTTTTTCGATTATTTGTCATATTTAATTCTAAAATACTAAGATTACGTCTGTCACACATTAAAAATAAGTGCCAGGAAATGCAAAATATGGAACTTAAACGCTTCAGGTCTCTGACGAAGTTGTTTGGAAGAACTAACTTAGAAAGTAGTAATTTCAACATATCATATCTACTCATATTATATGTCAAAATTCGATATAGAGGATGAAATTGCAAAATATTAGCAAATAGTACAAACAGGAAAAAAAACTTATGAATTCTAAGAAATGAAGGTCGTTCACTGTATTCAGCAGTTTTCATAACATAGGAAAAATTATACTTATCGCAATCTGACGAGAACTAGCTGTTGAATGAAACTTCGTGTGCTGACGTACTGCGGCCTATGCCAAGGACTCGAGATTTCTTGTTCAGTCATGCAGCTGAACGCAGCTGGCCTTCACTCCGGAGGAGTGGAAGTTATAGGTTCCGTATGGTTGCCACCAGGTCACGTGGAAAGAAATTTACTTCCTGACAAGAGTTTATTGTTAACATACAGACAGTTTCTTGCAGCGACTTGTGTTGCAACAGGACGTTGCTATCATGTGTAAGCTAACGTTAAGTTATTGAAGACAGTACTGGAGCAAAACCACAAATGGATATGGCATAATATATTATGGAAATAGTTATGCGAGTTAAAAATATCACAAGATAACTGCTGTGCTTGTGGTTTTCACTTCGTTCATTAATAGTACATTTTGTAATGAAACAATATCCAAATTCAGGGGCGACAGGGGGAAGATTCAAACATTTAGTGTTATTAAATTTAAGACGCAGATACAATGAATAAGCAAATCAATCCTTATATTACATTTTGTAAATCTATTAATATCACTAAAGTAAGTCGCCATTAATCTAAACGTGCAACCTATATACAGGATGTTTCGAAACGACACCGAACGATTATAGCTGTTTCGTAGTTTATAACTTAAAAAGTCCAATTTTCGGTGTCGCAGCTTCGAAATTCTCTTAGGTATAAATTTATGCAGCATTAAATATTACATTATTTTGCGATTAGGCAGCAAAGGAACCACTGGTGTGTTAACCTCAAAAGCTGTTATTAGGACGCACCCGCGACGAAAACAAAAGCATTACACCTCGCTCATTATCAGGACCCTAGCCACACTTTCAGGTAATGGGGCAAAGGGCAGTTATTTGTGCAAATATCGACTAATGACACTGACAGTTCCAAGGTTACTCATTTTGCTATGATCTTAATTGTACAGTACTTTCAACCAGTTACTTTAAATTCGGCAGCTTCCTTTTCAGTTACAACTGCTTTATTTAGTATTAAATACAATGAAATAAAATGCTTGTCGCATTGCATAAGGTATTTACTTTTGTTTAACAATTCTTTTATATTCTTCTGTTCTTTATATCATAGAATGCTCCCTTCCTCAATCTCACTTACAGTTGCAAATATACACCAGCTTATTTACCGTCATCGACTGTTATAGCGGAATCTTGGAACACTTTAAACACTTAAATAATTGAAGAATAGCTTCTTAATTGCGGTTTCATAAGCCAAAGAAATTCTTAACAGTAGGAAGCTATCGTGGAGTATGTCGGTATGTTTAAAAATAGTTACAGAAGGAGGCACGCTGTGTCACCTACCTGTGAACTTCGATAGCGTGAGGCACGGGCCGTTGTTTCTGGAACTCCCTAATCCACACTCATTCTGGAGCGTTTTATGCTGTTCTATTAGCGATAAAAATTATCTATATGTGTCACATAGAAGCTGAGCAACTATTTCTATATATTCGTTCGGTGTCGTCTCCAAACACCCTGTATAAGAATGTATTATTTCAATATCCACTTAAATTAGATTGTGTTCAATTCCTGCCCATGAAATTGGTCTTAGCGTTCCTGTTTACTTGGTCCTAAATCACTTAGAGACTGTTGGCCAAGATAAACAATCCAATTCTTTAACTGATACTCTGTTTAGTGATCCAGTTGCATTCCCTTCAATTGATTATCTCCGTATCTTCGTAGAATGAAATGCGACTAATTCTGTGTGTTTCAGTTATTCCTGAAACCCTTAGGAAATGTGTAGTCTGCCCTGCCCAAATATTCTTTTGTTAGCTGAACATCAAGGATTTGTCTGTAGGTTTTTAGTTATTTAGTGTTACAGTAATATACATGAGTCCATACGAAACAAATGAATCAGTGTAATAAGCTAGTAAATGGTGACAAATATGGAAAGGTTATAACAGCCACAGCAAATATTTTGGAAATGTTAAAAGCGATTATAATTTTATTTGCCATAAATGGCATAGTAAACGCGATCTGTCTCCTCATGCTACACTTAGTTTTTATTAATACCTTAATGTAACATATTATAAAAATTCATATAGAATGAACAGGATTTTCAACACTATTTAAAGAAAACTGTTTAGAATTAAATGACATTCCAGAAACGATACAACCAAAATTATTACAGCCATCTTGGAGAAAATGAAATATATTCTTTCATATATTGCCGTGGTAGCGATTTTTATTTAATGTTTTATTTGGTGTTCTTGAACGTATCACCTCAAATATATGCTATTTAACTAATGTTTATTTTGGAGACTCCCTTTCTCTCTATTCCTCCCTCCCGTTCTCTCCATCCCTCCCTCCCACTCTCTCTCTCTCTCTCTCTCTCTCTCTCTCTCTCTCTCTCTCTCTCTCTCTCTCTCTCTCTGTCTCTCTCTGTCTCTCTCTCTCTCTCTCTCTCTCTCTCTCTCTCTCTGTCTATATCTCTCACACGCACGTCTCGCACACGTACACCCACAGCATGCAGATCTTCAATTTAACTTTTTTGAGTGCATAGGACCTGAAGATATGTATTTTCAGTGCAATCTCGCTTATGGATTTTGAAGAAATGCGTACTGTCTGCCCACCACAAGAAGGCAAGCGAGGCATGAAGAGGGAGAGGTGTTTGAATTGTATCTGCTCGCTTACTATGAAATGAGTATGAGTGCACATGACTCACCCATGCTGCCAGATCTAATGCTCGTTTCAATAAGTTGTAATAGGTATTGCGCATGGATGAATTATGTGACAACACTGTATATTCTACATGAACCGAGCATCCTTACCATATCCGGAAGGCGAGCATACACATCATGCGGAGAGCAAAAATGATGAAGTTACACATTTCTCTGCCTTGCTTTTTTGGGGTGAGCAGCCTGTACTTTCTTTACGTACTATATTAAGTGGAAGAGAAGCTATTAATTCCTCAATATAAATTTAACATTAAAAGGTTCAATGATAAAAATCCTGGTATTTAAATTCTTACAATAGTAAGTCGCCACAAATATGTATCTCGAATATGAGAGCGCCTAGTGGTTTACTGGGGACACACACACACACACACACACACACACACATACACACACACACACACACACACATATATATATACATATATATATAGTCAATTGGAGAGTTTAATGTCGCGTCGGCATGTTGGCTGTGGTAGCTCAAGGGGTTAGAGCGACTGGACGAAAACCAGGAGATCCGTGGTTCAAATCCCGGCCGTGCCATTTAATTTTTCAGTTGACTCTAATTAATTATATCTTTTATATATTACTTTTACACCTACGTATTTACAATAATGGAGGAAGTGTTATATTCCACCCAAAAATTCGATATCGAGATTCAACGTAAAAACACATCTCGAGACTTCCTGAAGCCAAATGTAGCATTTTTAGAAACAGGTCCGTGTGCATGTGTGCGTGGCTGAGTGGCTGAGTGGATGAATGTGTGTGAGAGTGTACGCGCATGTGTATCTGTAACTCGAAAACGAAATCTCCATACCAAAATGTGTATTTAAGTTCAGCATCTTCCAAGCATGCGACACAAATAGTAATAAAGAAAATTTCTCACCACAAACTAACCTTAACATGGAAACTTCCAATTTAAAATAAAGAGAATAATAATACTAAAAAAAAAAGGCTCCAACAACTGTAATCTAAATACAATAATTTTAAGATATTTTCATATCAAATGAAATGTATAACTTGAATGTTCAGGAAAATAATTTTTGAAATATTTTGCATTCTGAATCACTTTTATGTAATTGTTTACCTTAAGAGATCGACAAAAACTTTTAGCTCACAAAACGTTACAGCTCATTAAAGCACACATGACAATTGTGTCAAGAATTTTGGGGGCGGGGGTGATGTTAACCATTTCTAAGTTATTCTTTGTTACCGATTTAAATTTGCCGATAGTTACATTTACTCAGATGGAAAATCGTTATTCTGTTTTTTACTATCCCTGGTGTTGAAAAGGGAGCAACCAGCTCTTAAAATATATGACTCGTTTGAGCTTAATATAAGGAAATGTGCACAGAAACCTATCTGGATTGCGTGAAATAGATACAAAAGTAAGTGTTTGTAAGAATGACTAGAGAAAAGTTCTGAGGGTGCAACATCTTTTTGTTTCCTTTGTTTTATCTTAAGAGTATATTAATTAGGGTTATCTGTTTGTTTGCGGGGGTGATCTTAGGAATGAAAATTTTGGGACGAATGCGCCTGTATTAAGGACACTACCCATCACCTTTTTTTGGGGGGGGGAGTGATCTTAAGAATGAAAATTTTGGGACGAATGCGCCTGTATTAAGGACACTACCCATCACCTTTTTTTTTTGGGGGGGGGAGTGATCTTAAGAATGAAAATTTTGGGATGAATGCGCCTATATAAGGCACAATGGGTAGTGTGAGGCAGTTTGACTTATTTTAATGCTGCTTTGATTTTCAGTTTTTCAATAGCTATTTAACATAATGAAATGAAATTTTGACACTGAATACACCAATATTTGCAACACAATCCATTAAAATGACCTTTGTATACTAAAAGGCAATACTACAAACTTGTCAAACAAAATTAGAAATTTGAAACCTGTCGGTGTTTGGGAGTATTCAGGTACACTTTTCTCTATAACTGTCAATTATTTTTACAGAATTTTTATACGTTTTAATACTTGCACTACTTGTCAATTTTCACTTAAATTTTCTTCCCACATTTTAAAATATCTCGCCCCCCCCAAAAAAAATGTCAATACATTATGGACACAGAATTCTTGCCAAATTTTACACGAACATAAGTTGCTAATAAATTATGATTGACAATCTGAGGAATAATTTTAGGTAAAATCAGTAGTACTTTGACTAGGAAATGACCAGTGAAATTTTCATATACGTAGCTTAATTGGTTGCAGAGAAAAGTGTTCCTTAAGCACTAAAAATACAAGTTATAGTAAACTGCAATTAAAGATAGACGTGTACATAACAGCACTGACTTACCAAACAAGAACATCCAAATTAAAACCCCTGTATCAACTCAAAACCCTAACATGCCATATATTTTTGAAGGCTAGAGTTTCTAGCTTTTTAGGCAGAACACCAAAAATAATTTTGGCCCAAACAACTACTCAAAGTCCTTAAACTACTTCAATACATTAATGGTATACAAATAAGCTTAGATATGTATGGCAATATTAAAAAAGAAGGCTTCTTATAACTTTATTTACAATATGAAAGCTTCAGTTTGAAGGATCATACTGTGGTAAGCCATGTTATCTGATTACAGGTACTTAGCACTGTTAACCAACTTATCAACGACCCTTCCTCTCCTCATTTACCCCTCAACTTAATAAGCAGAACATAAAACTGTTGGGTCAAACTCTCCTAAGTGACATTTAAATTCTACAAATGGAATGTTTCGCTGTCAGTCTGTTCTCATAGAGCGGAACGCGATAATTTTTTATCGCTGTTACAGCGACTGTTCAAACTTTGGACTGGCGTTTTGAATATTTATGCGTGTTATCGTTCTTAAAATAAAACTAGGACATTAAATGCCTCGCAGCTGGAATGTTGTTCATAACACATGCACAGGACGCCATCAAATTCAACACTTCAGGGCTTCCAGAGGGTAATCGGTTCACATGAAAACAATGACGCTACGAGATTGAACTCGTTGCTAGCTTGGGACTGAACTACAGGTAATATGTACCTCAAATGCTATTTATTTCGATCGTGAACGAACTCAGTACGTTTATCCACAACAGTGAAATGAATTTTATCCCACATTGATAAGGATTTTAGAAACTGTTATATAAATTTAATTAAACGGAGGTCACCACAATAAAGCAATATTTCTAAAGCGTTGAAGTAAAAGACAACTAAATTAATATATCGTACCATCAATATTTTTATTTACATACTACTAATTTGAGGATATATAGTGCGATCCATACAAACCTGAACCATTTTGATAGGCCATAACCTATGAACCAGTAATACTTGGGGAGAATATAAGACACAATTGGGAGATTACATTACACTATTTACAGCTCAGAGAAAATATTTGAAGTGTCCTCCACTACACGTTTGCACTCGTCTCACAATATTCTCTGAAGTTTTACGGAGAGTATCCTCGACAATGTTACTTATTTCGATTCGAATGAGTTCCTTGAAAACATCAATTGTCTGTGGCCTATCTTAGTACACTATTTTTTTAGAAACCCCCACAAGAAAAAATCCGTTGAGGTTAGGTCAGGGGATCTGGGGGGCGGCCACAGACCTTTTGAGATTAAATGATCAAAGAAACTGGTTACAAGTTCCATGGTGTCATTACATGTATGGTATGCTGCTCCATCTTGCTGGAAATAACCTTCTCCCAATTTTTTATTTATTTCGGTTCGAATGGATTTCTTGAGAACACCAATTGTCCATTGCCTATTCTTGTATTCCCGGGTGAGGTTAGGTCAGGGGATCTAGAAGGCCACAGACCTTTTGAGATTATTCGATTAACAAAGAAACTGGTTACAAGTTCTATGGTGTCGTTAGATGTATGACACGTTGCTCCATCTTGCTGGAAATAACCTTCTCTCAATTCCATATCATCTCCGTAAAACTTCAGAGAATATGGTGAGACGAGTGCATACATGTATCGTGTAGATGCTGGTGGAGGACACTTACAACATTTTCTTTGAGATGTAAATAGTGTAATGTAATCTCCCGATTTTATATTATATTCTCCCAAAGTTGCAGTGTGTCCTATTATTGGTTCAGGTTTATATGGATCAGACTATACTTGGGATAGCATAAAAAGACATCTCTATTGTAACTATATCCCAAAGGATAATCATGTTCGACTATCCGGACCACGGATCCTGTTTAGAGTCTAATATTAGGGTGAAGTTTTTGTTCAAATTTTCCTCGTGAAATGTTCATGTGTAGTTCGTACAGCGAATCCTTACATAAAGCTACCAACACATGTAAGCTCCTTTATTATGGCTTACATACAGTTAGAATAGCAGATTTAAAACGTTAGTATTAGAAAACCGTGAAACGCAGGAAAACGTTTAGCACGTTACTTTATTGAAAAAAAATTTGAAATTTCATGGTCACTAAGCTTAAGGTATATATATGACTTGAAAAATCTATATTACACAACATTGTTTTTGCCATGCTATTTGCCATGAATAATCACCACTCCAGGTGTAAGTCTATTTTCCAAAACTTACAAGCTTTCCTGTATCTAGCAATGCGTGAAATATCTTTTTGACTTTCACAGTTTGGTGGAAATATACTCCTTATTTCCGAAAATCACTGTTTAGTAATTACAGAACTTTTCAATTTATTTTGACGTACTTATAAGTCAAAATAAGAACGCTTTTTAAGTATGATTACTGAAAGAAATCTAAGCTGTTGTTCTAATGGAGAAAGGAAAATGGTGAAAAAAGCCGATAAAAGATGTCAATACCATTTGTCTGCTTGTAGAACAAGCTAGAATCATTGGTATTCTAGCACAGAGAAACCTACATGAGTGTAGACTACGAAGAAAGAATCTGTTACTGGTTGTAGCGATAGATACCTCCACATTTGCAGCGAAGGTCATTTTTCCATAGAACGAAAGTTAAAGATCTAGTACAACCAGAGTCTTCTAAACCAAAGACGTGAGCAGAAGTTTTCTCCGCTTGACAAGTAATTTTGTGTGAAGAATACTGAAAAACATCATGACATGTGTAGCTGATGTTCTGTCGCAAAACGCGCCTTACCGACGCATAAGCTTCTAATGTTCCAATTAGTAATCCAACAATGTATAGCTAGAAACAAGTAGAAACACATTAAAGCCACTAACTCCTCCCATTCTCAGTTAAAGAGAACAAGAGAATTATGATGAAAGAAGCCAAGCCAACAAAGATGGGAAGACCTGTTAAAAAAACTGTTCCACACAAAAGACCCGCTCTTTATGGATTATTCAATCAACTAGTATGGTCAAAGAGCCGGGAGCTCAAAGGTGAGTTATATGAGTGTAAACGGGGAAAAAGAAAGAATGGTTTAATGTGCAATTGTTATTGTTTTTTACCACTGCTTTAAAGAAGTAGTACCAATATATATGGCTAGAGTGTGGATAACTTCATTTATATGAAAATCACTGGTTTAATGTGCAATTGTTATTGTTTTTTACCACTGCTTTAAAGAAGTAGTACCAATATATATGGCTAGAGTGTGGATAACTTCATTTATATGAAAATCACCATTACATGCCTTTAATATAACCGCCAGATGCCGCCAAAGTATATTCCGAATTCTCATAGCATTATTAGGCTTAAAAGGGGTTGAAGGTAACTGTTAAGGATGTTTTGAAAAAAATCTCAATATTGTACATTTAGGAGACTATATTCAAACTTATTCAATTTCAATCTACTCTGAGACCAAATTCATCTGTTTTACCAATTATTTTAATGAAAGAAAAGACTATAGTTGCTTTCGCAAAACATTAATAAATGTTTTAAAGGAGGGAAAAATTCTTTACTAAAGGAAATTTTGAGGGTTTTTGGACATTAATAGGCTTAATAAATTTCTACATATTTTCTCTTCATGTTGAAAATGAAATGAACGTGGCATGAACCGTTATCGTTTTATTTTCTCACATGTTTCATGTTTACCCATTTTGCAGAAGACATACTTTTATGCTTGATTTTGTTTACAAGTGAGAAAAGCCGAAACGTTGTAAAATCCTTAAAAAGCTGGACGAGTTATGTTCACATTAAAATTACTCTTTCCAAGAAATTTTCAAGAGAGTATGGGTATATAGTGCTTCAAAAAAACGTAAGTTAGATTAATTTAAACGAATAGTAACTAATATGTCCGAAATGTACACTATAAAAATATATGATTAGAGGCAGTGATATTTAGTATTTTGAAATCAGAAATTTAGCATTTTGCAAAGGTACTACAGCCTATTCAGTTAAAGTTTCCAGAAGAAAAAACATTGGAACAAAATAATGAATTGGAAAATCTTCGATTTCGCATTTATATCGCATTTTGAGTCAATTTCGCACTTTATCGCACTATATCGCATTTGCGAAAAATCACTACTCCTATATATGATACATTCAATATGTTTGATAGATCTACAATTCTCATAATTATATGGCAGAAGAAAATGATTTATTTATTGAAGCAGCTGACTTAAAAAGTTAGTATTCTCTTCAAAATCGTTTTTAGAAGAGACAATAAGCAAGTGTTTTCCACGTATGCCCAGCGCAATTTTTTTTATTTTTTTATTTTTATTTTATTATTTTTTTTTTTAAGTTCTGTGTGTCGAACTCTTGGAAGGTAGGAATTTGGTATTTTTCTGACACTTCGATTTTTAGTTGTGCTGTTCATAGTATATAAACACGGGTGAATCGTCTTCTAAAAATATATTTGGGGAAACTGAGGACCTCTGAAATATACATTTTCCAACAGTCTGAATATAGAATTTTAGTGGAATACAATAAATTATATTACAGTTAGGTGCATAAATATATGTAGATATATTACGTAGACGGGAGAAACTGCAACATTTGAAGCTCTGTTCTACTGAATTTAGTTAAATTCATTCAATTAAAAATAAAAAAATGACATGGAAAATTTATTAAAATGCTTCCTTTAGCTTCGCCCCCCCCCCAAAAAAAGGAAAAATGGAAAAGAAATGGAAAAGTAGTATTTTACTACTACCGCTACTGCTATCATCATCATCATCATCATCATCATCATCATCATCATCATCATCATCATCATCATCATCATCATCATCATCATCATCATCATCATCATCATCATCATACACTGTTATGGCGAAAAATTCGTCTGCAAAAGAAACTAACATTTTCCTCGCTGAATTTCTGCTGGTTTATATTTAATATACCTAATTGTTTTAAAACTGCTTTAATGGGCACTGCCAAAGAAACGGAATCTTAATGTGTGCTTAGATTCCTTTACTTCTTGTAAAATTAAAGCTTAGAATACACTGCCTCACCTAATTGCGTCATTAGCTGCGAAATTTCACAGTTGTGGTCAAGGATATGTCCTAGGTTTTTCTTTTTGTTGCATTTGTGAGCAGCAAGAAGATTAATGCATCTCTACTGTTGACGGTGGCTTGAACAATAGGAGAATTAATAATTTTAAGATGATAATCACTCACTGCAGGGTTTTACATGGTAGTTTGTTTGTCCTGTTGAGAATGTTACACAAATATAAAACTCGACAAACAATTTATATTGTGAGACAGGGTATATGCGTTTACTTCTTTAACTCACGTACAGATTAACGAAGTGCTCTCCTAGTTGCAATCCAGTCTACCCAACATGCACAAATATGGTTCGAACCTTTTTTATATACTCAGCACATATTTCTAAAAGGTATGTATAAATTCACGTAAAGAACTTAAATTTAAGTTTAAAAAATGATATTCAGTCACCTACACGAAGCCTCCGACTACCACTTCCTTTTTCAACAATGTTTTAAACAAACAGTGCAGAAACATATATGCAACGTTCACCAAATTTTACCAAAAGTCGGCAGAGAAGAGAGACATAGCTATGCTTTCCATACTGCTTTTAAAACGCCTAATGGAGTTGCATAACGGAAAATAAACATGTAACTGTTACTCTTAGAGTAAATAAGTTATTACTTTCCTTATTACTGTATCGACATTTTATCTAACATGCATCCTTTAGGATCCCCTGAATCTTAAAAAAAAAAAAAAAAAGAAAAAAAAAGAGTCGGTTAAATATAAAACTTGATATTTAAGGTCTTCATGTTCCAGAAACTCCACACAATTTTCAATAAAATCCCCTCCCCCGGAATACCTTTTATATGAAACATTTTTCGAAAGCTTTGATATTTTTATTATATCTCTTAACAATTTTGATTAAAATACCACATGAATATATTTCACAACAAATGAAATGTATATTTTGAATTTTCTGGAAGTGTCTTCAAAAGTCTTCTTACATGACTCTTAGTGGTGTGAGATAGCCAACATATTAATACAAGAATGTAGTACTGAAGTTTAATACTTTATTTGTTGAAAAAGAAAAACTGTGTAACAAAAAATAAAACTTATGAACACACACTTATACACCGCTGTATCTACTCATGATAAATTCACACATATCCACTGTGTATTCATACAAAAAGGGATTCCTCTTTCATGCAGCATTTCTTATATCTCCTATTTGTTTACTAATATTTATTTAGAATTACAAAATAACTACTTAGTTGCTTACAATATTCGTAATTAAAATATAAAGTATGATAACGTCTCTTACAATGGAAACAAGAGAGAAGAATTGCAAATTTCAGCTTATCCGTCAGACTGCCAATGTCAAAGTACATGTCAAAAAACCTAAAAACATCGCTGAGGCTATAAAACAATTTCAAACAAATCTCTACTTTAATAAGCTCTAATTATTCCAGTTGAGATCTTTTTCCGTTTCATAAGATTTTCCAGTTATACAAAAATTTACTAAATTTATTCTATATGAATATTTCAAACGTATTTAATCGCAGATTAAATATTTAATTTCACACAACACCTGAAATGTATTATAATGAAAAATGTTAAAATGATTAACGAAATATTTTTGCTATGTGATATCCTTTAATAATTATAGCCTATACTAAGCTTGATAAAACTGGGAAGAAAACGTTTATGCTAGTAAATGTAAAAGTTCACTTGAATTTATAATTTATATACATGTAAATATATTTATATATTTGTATGAACGTATATAAAATTTCAATTTATAATATTCTTACACGCTTAAAGCTTCATTCTCTGTGTCCGCCTCAGTAGCGTAGATAGTAGCGTGTTGAACGTGAGGCAGACAGGTCTCGAGTTCGAACCTCGGTTAGGGTGAGTTACCTGGATAAGGTTTTTTCCAGGGGTTTCCCTTATCCTGAAAGACGAATATCGGGTAGCTCTAAGCTCCATGGACCCGGGACTCATTTGAGAATCATTTCACCCATTTCATTCATCATCCGATATGACTTAACGTTGGAGGACGTAAATTAAAAAAATATATATATTTTGTTGTTGTAATTTACGTCCTCCAACGTAAAGTCATATCGGACGATTAATGAAATTGGTGAAATGATGCTCAAATGAGCCCGGGATCCATGGAGCTTAGAGCTACCCGACATTCGTCTTTAAGCGCGAGGCGCTTCATTCTCAGTTGAGTCACTCAGTTATCGCATGAAGTGCAAAGAATATCTGCAAGTTTACAAATCTCCACATTACAACCTTACACATTTCTCGAATTAAAGCAAGTCCAGCTTCTTAAATGGTTTTCACTTTAATTATGTGATGCATTCTCGGATCTTGACTTACATGATATACCTACTCGTACTGGTAAAGCATTTGTAAAGTAGTTCAATTTTTCAGAATCGGTTTACGGCAGTACTTTATACAGTATTTTTCGCCGTGCTTTAAAGTTTTCGCTAATATTCCAAATGACCTTGTTAACAATCTTATAAGTGACATTGAAATATACTCAAGTACACCCCATCAGCTTTGAGCTAGATTAATAAATTCCCATGTTGCATGTAGGCGGCAAGGTTTCTGAGAAGAAGCAATTGGTCTTCTCGATAACAGAGCCTGTTTTTATCTCTTCAAAGGACCATTAGTGCCTCGGTGCATCTTTGTGCCATTAAAGTTAGATGGAGCAAAACGTACTTTTCTTTTCGACTTGCTGATAAGCATTTACGGCAACAAGATATTAGAAAATTATGTAGCACAAGATTTTGAGTAAAATGTCGGAAAATTTTATACGATAAAACCAGATTACATACAATAAAATATATTCAGACTAGATATCCATAAATATATAAGCGAATGTGTTCATTGTTTGGGTATATTTATGAGATGTTTATGAAAACAGCTGGACGGTTTCATTTGTTTTTATTGTTAGATAAGAGCAATTATACTCTCCAACCTTACTTCTCCTCCCTCCTCCTGTTTCTTATCTCCTTTTCTTACGAGACACACATGTTATGCGATGCTTTGAAGACCAGAAATAAAACTGCTTTTTTAATTCTTTTGCTCGCAGTGTGTTCGGAAATATACCGATTTACTCCACGAATAGCGGACTTATACTAACCTTTATTAAACCCAAAAGTTTGGTACCAAAATCCCACTGGAAAACGATTTTAGACTCCTCGAAACCATTTTTTTTTTTTTTTTTTTTTTTTTTTTTTTTGTGGAAAGCTCCATAAGGATTTATGTATGTGTGTGGTGTGTGTGAGATGATTAAATATTGCATATTTCATGAATGCGATGAAAAGGGTTTCGTGAAAATCTCCATCACAAACTTCGGTTTATATAGAGAAATGTTTGTAATTTTGTATTTTCTCAAACATAACTTAAGGAGATTGATTAAAATATACTATATTTAAGCCATTTTTATGACAAAATTTATGTCGTGAACTTTCTAAGGACAACACGAGAAATACTTTTCATTCTGAATGACATTTCTTACCCTGGTGCACCGTAAAAGATGGAAAAAAATCCTACCAAACCTGCAATTATATTGATTGCATTTCTTTAAATGGTCTAATGTAAACAGATAAAAATGGTACATTTCGCTATAAGAAAATTTATATCAAAATAAAAAATTTTGTAGCGAAAAATTCTATGTTGTTTATTTGGCCTTCAAATACTTATGCATTTTTCGAGAGGTAATTCGCTATTTATTTCTTCAGAAGGTCATACAAAGAGCTCGGAATTTCAAACACATATCGTAGCCATCCCATTTTTCAACATCAACACCATTGGTTCTTATACTTCTAAAATAAAAACCTAAAGGTGTGCAATGAAAGATTATATGGATTAACAAGAAAAAAGTAGACCAGTTTCTACAAAAAACGACTAGAACCTGAATAGTGAATGCAAAACGTAATTTGTTTTAGACGAAGCTAAGTAGTTGGATTAAAGTATAAGTTACCTGTATTTATTTATTTATTTATTATCCAATTGTCTGATTCCTATTTTACCCAAAGGTATATTAGATGTATAGTTTACAAATTTATGAGTATAATACAATTTACAAAAACATAACCAAATACAATATCAAGCTGACAAACAGTAAACTTAAAAAAGAACCCTTTAGCTTAAGAAATATTTTGTTTAAGAAAGCCATGAAATATTGATAAGTTTTGTAGTTCATCAAAATATGTGTAAGTGGTTTTGATAAAGTGTAACCTAAGGATTGAGGCAATAATTCAAGTACGTATCTTTCAAAACAGGAAAAGGGGCAATCAAATAAAATGTGATACCTGTAACAAATTTCTCTAAAAGTTTGTATTTGCTTGTGGAAGAGAAATAATGTGGATAGAAATCTGCTACAGTAATAGGTGTGTGATGCATATATAATTTGTTACTTTTTGTCGTAGCTTGAATATTTATGTTGCGTGTTTATACTTTCCAAGTGTGGCACCTGATGGATGTTTGGAGCTTTGTGATTCTTGTCATTTCTTTCCATCGCAAGGGCTCGTTGCAAATGCACAATTTAATATTTCACATGTTGTAACTAAACATTTGCTGCTCAATTTAAAATCATCCTAATCAAAAACTCAATCGCAAATATGGCAACGTCAGTAGAAGAACCATTTTTATATAGCCTGTATCAAACTGGAACGGTCCTGTGGTAAACATATCAGATGAGTTTACCACAGATTGATCGATGAGAAAGACTTTCCCTTATCCTTAAAGGGAAATATCGGGTAGCTCTAAGCTCCATGGACCCTGGGCTCATTTGAGCCTCATTTCACCCATTTCATTCACCGTCCGATATGACTTAATGTTGGAGGACGTAAATTACACAACGAAACGATATTAGGCTGATGATTGGTACAGGAAAACACATGGGTGTTTGTAGAAGCCCGGCGGTTCCCAGAGTTCCGTTGAAGTAGGTCTTTCATTTTGCCTCCCATATGTTCACAAGATCGCTCTATTCTAGTTTGAGACTGTCTATAAAAATTCCTTAGTATTTAACCGATGCCTATAAATTTGTTACGGTTACAGAAAGTCAGATTACATTTATCTAAGTATCTTTAAGGTCCATCATTTTTACTGACTTTTGTATGCGAGAGAAACTATTCGAGAAGGGATAAAGCCACACGACAGCAAAAATATAAAAATCATTAAAAGTTACAATTTTTATCAATTTTTTCGTAACATTATCCATTTCCAAACAATACTTTATTGTAGTTTAACTCAAATTGATAACCTTATAACCTTATGCAAAAAGTGAGGTTGTGCTAATTTCATTCTTCTTTCTTTCTGCGCGCTCATTTATTAGTTACTTATCTTGCAAGTTCATATAACAACATTAGAAAATATTTTAGGCAAATGAAGATGGTATATAAATGTGTCTGCGGTATAAAATGGATACAGAGATTCTGATACCTACTGATGCCCATCGCATTTTACTTACCCTTTTTAAAACTCTTTTACATCTTAATGGAAAATATCTTTAAATGAAGATACGAAACGTTAATGCGTTAACTACGCAAATAGGAGAAAGAAAACTCTACAGGATATATTTAAAAACAGGTGTGTACCTAAGTGAAGAAAACTGTTAAGATAAAATATCAACTAGAAAGATGGAATGTGATTTCAAACGAGATACATTAACACTACATACAGTTGAATATTTTTTATCTAAAAAGCTACATATTTCTGCAACTTAGAGGCCTTTAAGGCTTTTGTTTACGTGAATGTTAAGTTTGGCAGCCATTTAAAATAAGTGCTTGGGGTCGATAACAGAGCAAGTTCTGTTAACGGAACTTCTAAAAGCTTTCAGGCTTCTCACGGAGAGAAGGAAAGAATTGAATGAAACCCACTTAAGTTAAAACGTTATTTTCTCTGACAAGGGTATTTAGCATCCAACCTATTTAATGATGACAACTAGTTAAACTTTGAGAACAGAACTAAGGTATAATAGTGTGTACTGGTAAAGAAAAGGAATGCATTGATTGTGTATTGCATAAGACATATACATATATAGCAACGTTAGAAACAGTAACTATAATTAAATTGTTGGACCTTGTAGAGAAGATTATAGGTACAAATTATTCTCTTGCTTTTAAATTAACAATCACGTGCCTATATTATGCATAGTTTAGGCGATTCGGTTCCATAACTATTGTGTCTAGGAATACAACTTGACGTCTTAAAGAATAATTATAGATATAATTAAAGTATATATATAGATAAATTATAGAGATTTTAAGGTTATAATTTTTCTCTTCAGTGTGCAATACAATTTTGAATCATCCTTAAATTAAAAGCAACTGTGAAATTTAATAAATTCTACATGGTCGTTTTTTCTGGAATGATAACTAAATAAAACATGGTAAGTTGGGTGCAGAAAGCTGTGCGTCTTAAAATTTGCTAAACATAATTCCCTTTTGGTAACACCATTCTTAAGTAGTACACACAATCAGATCCAAACGTGCTATGTATCTTCTTACGGAAAGTGCATCGGACGACCGCATGTGTCAAATATCCAGGATGTCAAAACAGCTTTCCTGGGCAGCCCTAAAACGGGTGCGGTGGGCAAGTCGATTACGATGACAGTCTGATAAGTGTTAAATCGCTACCTACAGATCTACCCGAGTTGAAATGGAGGATTATTTCAGAAAAAGGGATCAGTTACACCAGATATCTAATTGGGACAAGCAATGGAACTTTGGCTGGACTTATGGCATGTCACAAACTGGTCTAGGATTGAACATTTGTAATTTGCATTATTTACATTATGCCAATTTCCGCAGGTTTTCTTTGGTTTAATGCTGCATACCGTACAGAAAATATATTTTAAAACCCTTACACTCATTTTTAAAAGCATTTAAGGTGCTTTAAACGAGTAGGTAAGATTGGACGCTGAATGAAAATAGGCCTCGTTATAGTAGCCACGTTCATTGAGTCCCAGACGAAACCAAAGCGGACGCAGAGCTTTCACTTCTGACCGTAAACATCCCACATGGAAGCAATTATTCCTCAAACATATGGGGTGGTCCTTCTCAATACATTCACCAAGTTAAGCGCTGTTGCAATATTTTTCTTGTGTCCTTATTAGTAAATAAATATCCGTTGGAAAATACATATATATTTTACTTTAAAATATTGACCGAGGTCGTCTGACAATGTCTACCTTTTGTAGGGCATGTTTGTATGTTTCCCTCGGATAATGCTAACATTCATATGTGTAATATATACTTAACAGTATTTCTAACTTTTCTCGATTTTTGAAGTGTTTATGACATATTTAATTGTTATGCGGAATGTACATGATTTAAATTGTGTTTAATAGAAGCCCCTCCCCCCCAAAAACTACAATGCTTAACTTTATTCAAACTTGTAAAATTAGAAGACATCCTTGTAAAAAGCTTCCGCATTTAAAAAGAGTAACAAATTTTCCCTACTAGTTTTTCTTTAATTCCTTAGAGGTTTTTTTTATATATATATACATTTGAGGTTTGTTAAATCAACTGAAATTTTATTCCCCACCTGTAACTGCCACAGAATATAGGAAAATGTTTTAGAATAAATCGGCTCACAGTTGCAATAAACAAAGCTCTAACGTGCAGTCTTTGCTTATAAATTATTAACTACCAGAATATCCAAAGTGCTTCTTTAATTTACAAGTATGTAAGTATCCCTCGCAAATTCATCCACACTGATGCAATTGAACCCTTTTAAAATTGTAATGGTGGTCCTACAACCGTCATTCATCATCTGCATAAAAGGGAACCATGAAAAGAAACATCCAGTTCCCACCTTAACCAAACTCAGAAACTCTTACAAGTGAGGTGGACACGATACCCTCACACACGCAAAAAACTACGTGGGTAATCACTTGTACGGACCAAGTGATGTATATTTGCTCAGGTGTGAAAGGCAATTGAAAAACATATTACTGATTTGTGCATCTCAATTTCAGTAAAGAATTTATATAACAAGGGTTGCCACAAACTTCACAATCCTTACAGACATTTGCATTAAAAAGTAATAGATGAAGCGTGTCGAACCCAAATATCTGCCAAAGAAAATATCCAAGATTCCAACACTGGTATCAGAAGGATATGGAACATGATTAACTTAAACTGAATGTTATTTTATTTTGATTTACACTTGGTTTATAGCTCATACCATTTTTTCCCAAATCGACACCTTGACTGTATCATCATATTCATCGTTTTATAGTATCATATTAAGAACAGAACTATGCAAGAGCGAAGCCCTAAGGACGGAGCGGGATGGCTCAGGCGGCTAAGTCTGTGGCCCGTGTTCGGGAGACTCGGATTCGATTCCCGTGGCCCACCTACCTGGCCCTTGGGACTTTTTTCGGTGTTTTCCCAGGTCGCTAGGCCAATGGTGGTAGGTCAATTACATTCCCCGGATGTCCGTCCCTCCATTATCATCATTCATCTGGTGGTTTCTTTCAGGGTAGAAGTGTCAGTGGGTGTCTCGGTTCTGTCGTGACTCCTTGGGTCGGCCGCTCTGTCTCCTCTTGCCTCATCCTCCCTCCCTGGGATGCCCCACTTGGAGCTGAGGTACAATAAACCACAGGCTTCTGTACCGATCCCCTCTGTAGTAATCCTAAGCCCTAAGGACACCATATTTTACACACTTAAAATTAAAGTTGCAACTATATAAACAGACTCTTATCTATCGTCCAGGAATTAATCAAGAAAATTAATCACAGAAAAAGCTACAGTTTCATATTAGAGCTACATACGAGTAAGTACCCGAGTTAAAGAAAAGTGGCTGTAAATTTAGGTTGCACATTGTTTGCTACAAAATGCTTCCTTAAAAGATTTTTGTGCAAGTGCATACATTTTGAGCATGTTTTCACACATTACAAAAAGAACAAGTTAGAATTTTTCCAAACATCCTTTATAAAACTGTACCGATGTTGGGCGACTGTACAGTCTATTTCTAAAACACAAGCTTCTAAATTTTATGTTCATTTGTTTTTCTACAAGCTTATTTGCAGTAACAACATAAACTGTATGATATTAATTTAGACATCTGATTGAACAAAGGGTATATTTTAATGAAAGTATTTCATAAATATATAATAGAAGGGAAAGTCTCACATTTTAGTCATGTTCCATCAAAGCTATTAATATGCAACAAAATTAGGTTTTGTAAATACTCACATTTGGTTGTCAATCGACATGAATTATTTATGACTTCAAGTGCCAAATATTGAATTTATGTGAATCTGTTAGATCTAAATATAAATTATTTGAATTAAAGCTTACATAAACAAACATTTTTCGTTCAATCATAATTTCAAAAAGTCCTAAAAATGTACATATTTTACTTTCACTGGTTAAAGATTCTCCCAATTCAATTTCACAGTTACATGATTGTAGAAATGAGAAAGTGTGTGTGGAGAGGGTGTCTTTTAGAGAGTTTTTTTTTTTTTTTTTTTTTTTTTTTTTTTTTTTTGCAGAAATGCTCTTTTTTCTCCATTTCTCTACCGCATAGATGTTCTTATGTTCAGAGGTATCCCATATCCAAACAAATCAATAATAGCATCGAAAACGAATGAAGTGATGCTGTTATTTAATAAATAAAAATTACTTTAACCCAAAGTGTCAGTTTTACCTCACCTTTGAAACGCTTAAAATCGTGCTGCTTTAAAACAAACTAAATTTACAAATTCATCCAAGACTCATACACAATTACATACATTTACTTTCCTTATATATTATACAATTTACACGGCATTTCTATTCACCTTCATTACTCAAAATGACTGTATTTCTAGGAAAGAATTCCAAACAAGCAATTTATTCCTAGCTAAACGCAACATGTGGAAACAATGGATGCTTTCAGTAGTGAGCTCGTGTGAAAGAACAGGAAAAAGAATCACGTAAACCTTCTAAATGCGTTGCTAGATGACGTAATTCAACATGAGAAAATATAAGAACGCAACAAAGAATTTCGAAAACTCTGCTGGGAAGAAAAACGAAATATTTGAGACGAACTGTGTGCAACAATGAGGGGAGGGGGTGTGCTGATGGGAAGTGTGTATTTTAATTAAGCAACAATGGTACGAAATATTTTACATAAATTGCATACTTTTACGAGATCTACATATTTTCTGCAGTAAACTCTTTTTTATCTGTTTCTAGGTGTTCAATATTCTTCCAAATAAAGATGTAGCAGAGATTATTCGCAAAGCATTCAAAACATACATTTTTATTTGGCAATAACACATACAAAATTTTAACCAAAATCGTTTGGAATATTTTTGTAGACAACTAACAGCGTAATTGTTTCTATGTAGAAGTTGACATGGGAGGGATGTTACAAAAATATTCCCCTACGTTCTAGAAAGATGCTGAACTTGTATAAAAAAACAATAAAAAACAAAATAAAAAAAAACATTTCCAGCAAATCCTCCACACAACGTTTTTGGTTGGAATATTATCCTTCCTGTTCTTACCATGGATGGGATTAAAAAAAAGTCCTTATATTTTGGGAAATATTTTAAACGTATATTACAATAATGGGTATTCTGAAATCAACACGACAGAAGACTAAGTTGAAAAGAAGATATTTGTTACACTATTTTTTTTATGAATTAACAGAAAGTTATTTTTTCACTGCTGTCCGTAATTCATTAACAATTAACTTGAACGTTCTCACATAAGTTAAATGAATTTAGGAAGGAGGGAGGAGCTTCTTGCTATGGATAACCCTTCTTCAGCGGTATTTAAACTCTAATATTTTATGTTTTGCAATGCGCTCGTGTGTAAATCAGGCTGCAAAAAGAATGGGTGCTTCGAATTTTTCATGAAGGATAATTACACTAGTAAAAAAACAAAAAAACAAAAAAAAAAATTAGCATCATGCCTCCTTTCATTGCTGAAAGATATTTAAAAAGAGTTTAAAGACCTCAGAATTTAATATTATTAACCTGACATCAAGAAGTCTGTCTTACTAATGCTGTCAATTATAAAAGCGCCGAAAAGCTAATGATTTTACATGATCCGCATACTAACACATTCGGCCGGCTTCTTCAAACTTGTTCCAAAGACCTCGACACTTGCACTCGCACTTGACACTAAACAACCACCACCACCAACTTGCCGCGATTTGCCCACTACGGGGACCACCGCCACACTACGATGTTGTTGCTGACTCCTCGACTGCCACTCCATTACCTCTGACGTCATGTAATACGTCACTATTGACGCTAGCGGCAAGGCTTTGGGCCTCTCGTGGGCGTGGAGTTCGGAGACGAAGGTAAGTAGGTACCTGCGTCCTCAAGAAGCTTTGGATCGGTTGGCTGTGGTGAATGATTACCTGGAGAACTTGAGATCGATACACATGCCATGTCTGGATAGAAAAATGCGAAGGTCTAACAATTCAATATCACTTAAGCGCTCGGAGAGGTTCATGTATTAAATGGTCAGATTTTGATGCTGGTTTAGGTCGTTATTCATCTGTCACGGTATACTAATAGGCACAAAGTGTATACTGCTTTCTTTCTCTCTTTCTTATAAGACATTAGATCTCATCCAACAATTAGATATCTGGATTCGCCGGAAATATTAGCTTACAGGTCTCTTGAATCTAGGAAGTCATTTTTTGTTTTTGTTTTGATAAATAGATTTTTTAAAAATATTGTGTGTTAGATTCACATGATTTTCTCTATCCTCTATTTGTTTATTAGTGCTATAGAATTATTCTTACGCAGGTCTATAGGCAATAGCGATTCAAATGTCCTAGAAATGGACGCTACAGGCTTAACTCATACGCCTTCCATGCAATTGCGAATAATGATAAATATGAAAAGGGCTATAAAAGTGTTGAGCAATTCGACCGTTTAGTAACAGATATCAGAAATGGCTTATGCTACAAAGAAACTGCGTTTTAAAAACATTTACATCTTTTAAACTGTACTTCATCTATTTCTTACGTAAAATTCTTCCGAATAATGAGGTTTTTAAAAGTTATTTTTCCCAGAAAATGTCAAAATATAGCATACCTTATTTTTATCTAAAAACCTTCAATATATTATCCATATACATACAATAATAACTAAAGAGCCATTTTGAGTAAATACAACGTGTTTTCATATGGAGTGTGTTGGGATTAGATAATTCTTTTGAAAATATTGGTAGTGAGCTTTGGGGATTTAAAACGCCTCAAAACAGGTGTTACCAATGAAATCTCGGTATTGAAATTCTGGGTGAAATGCCTCTACCTATTCACGTGGCAGATAAAGAAAAGGAAATGTTGGATAAATATCAAATTTAATATTTAAATCGAACATCTCTGAAGGACTAAATGTGAACATTTTCAAGAAAATGCTCTCTGCAATGCAACTTTTCTCTACATTCTGATTCAAATACCACACTTTTAAGAATTTACGTGAATTTTTTCTTGAATTTTCTGCAAATGAGTGGTAACTTCTAGTCATTCTGAATACATTCATCTCATTTTATGCAGCCCGCAAATCGTAGAGAAAGAAAAAAAAATTACTAGATAAAAATGTAGATATCATGTGAAATAAATACACCATTTGCCTCTCCCTAGGTATTCTTTGCTATTGGTAGGAAATTTCAGAGTAAAGCATCAGGCACTAGAAACTTGTGTACTTCAAATGGAAAGTCATTTCTCTGAACTATGATGAAATTCAAAGAAGAATAAGCTTTGATAAGAGTAATTCCTGGAAAACTGAGAAGAAAAAATTACGCAAAAATAAATATATCAGATTTTATTATTTAGGGTAAAAAAATATATTATATGCAGTCTTGGTCTCATTACCAACCAAACCATTTACTTTTTGTGCCACTTTCATTCTGCCTATAAAAAAATCATAACTCAAAAGGCAAAAGGACGAATAAGCACCAAATTTTACACTCGAGCTGGACACACCTTAGGATGCCAAACGGAGACATTGCAGAAAAAATTTACAGTAAAACCAACCTTGAATTAAAATTCTTTATTTTCCTTATTAATACAAACATAGGTAACGATTTGATTTCAGTTACAAAAACAAAAATCTTTGAAATCTCTAACCGTTTTCTTTTTCTTTTTTATCATTTTTCTCTTAAAATGAGTAGTTATAGTACTACTAGTACAGCAGTGAACGCCCGTTATTATAGCATACGACACCACAGCCGGTGGAAAATATTGTTACATTCAATGAAATGATACTGGAAATAGAATTCTGGAAAGGAAACCTCCAGACATAACAGGGGAACCATCACATTGCGAACACCAGTACGTGTTGGTGAGTTCGATATCATCCCTACAGTATGTGGCGCCTGTACGCCAAAATTTGGGTGCGGCATATAATTGGAAGTACCCGAAAATGAGTCCAAATAAGCAGGAACATGCATGCACTGTAAGGAAGGGACTGTTCACCCCTGACGGCCAGCACCTCTATTGCATACGTAGAGTGACGTGGTCGTCTTGGCCATCAGGAAGGGAAGAGCAATACCCAATAGCAACTTGCAAATAGTGGGACACGACACTTTCGGGGCTTTATTTTTAGGTATTGGAAGTTATGCACCGCAGCATAGGTATAGTTCTCTTGTAAGTTTATGGTACCCTCTGGTCGCCAGGCATGAGGACTGAGAAAAACCTGGAAGAACACTAGTTCAAAATGTGAGACGCTCCTGTCGGAGTGTAAAAGGAGGTCTTGTCGTTCACGAGTCCTTGTGTCTTAACGACTTAGGCCCCACCCGTGTCGTTATGACATCAAGAGTTAAGGAAAGAAGATAGTTTCGTAATAAATATTTATAGATCCATGATGTAAACAAATGATACAACCACAAAATTCAAGACCTGCAAGCACATTTTCACTTGCTAAAAACCGAGCCCAGAGTTTCGTATGATTATTTTGTTTAAGAAGTCAGAGATGCAGAAAATAAAGTATTGAATTACTTCCCATCGTGCTCTATTAGCGGCCTTATTAATTTTTTCTACTCCGGCCAGTTTTCTGACAGCTTTAATGGCACATCAGACGAAGTCCGACAAAAACTGCACCTTCCAATGATTCACCACAAAACTTATTCTAACCGCAGACTGACAAACACGGAGCGCTGACGATTCAATTTACTTGGGGGCCTACAGCTGGTGTTAATCCCAAACATAACATGGACCAAAAGCAATTCGCAGGAATTACGTGATCTGTTTAAATAAGAACAACTTTTGTCTATGCAGTCTTCATAGGAAATATGTTAGCGTGTTGCGGACTTCTGCGAAGGATCTCTCTTCACAAACAGCTTCTCTTAATTACTGTTTCTGCTACAATTCGTGATGTACTGTAGGATTACGTGATCCAATTTGTTTCATGTACAAGATGTTGCCGACATTGTAATATAACAAGAGTAAAAAGCCTTTGAATAAGAATGTTTCACGGGGTTTTAAATATATGAATCCTTCGAAGAAAAACGAAGCTAACATTTGTTACTACAATACGTCAAAAATTTTAGCAGTTTGCAACACTACAAAATTAAGTACTTTTAGAATAGTTTTAGCAAACATTCATTAGAAACTAGTAGAAAGAGTAGTTGTGCTTACGTTATTGGTTTAATTCTTCTCTATTTCACCCCTCTTATTTATCTCATTGGCATTGCTTTATCCGTTTTCTCCTCTTACTATTCGCTACCTCCATCTTTCTCTACCTATTTCTTTCTCATTCTTTCAAGCTCATTATTTCTCAACCATTCTCTCAATATTTCAATACTAGCATATTATTATTAATTATTATTATTATTATTATTATTATTATTATTATTATTATTATTATTATTATTATTATTATTATTATTATTATTATTATTATTATTATTATTATTATTATTATTATTATTATTATTATTATTATTATTATTATTATTATTATTATTATTATTATTATTATTATTATTATTATTATTATTATTATTATTATTATTATTATTATTATTATTATTATTATTATTATTATTATTATTATTATTATTATTATTATTATTATTATTATTATTATTATTATTAAGAGAAAACTTCAAGGTAAGAGATATCTGCCCAGTAAGGATAAAATTATACGTCATTTTATAAACACGAATTTATATTTCAAGGATTCTTTTGTAGGCAACTGATTAGGTATTAAGTCCGAACCAGTACAATACATAAGTAACATTTACTTCCTTCACCACTTAAGGATTTTTTGTGGCTTCAAACTGCATAAAACGAAAACATTAACGTTTCAGCCTAAACCAGGTGATAGGATTTTGAAAATTCAAGCATTTTCTCGGGAGAAAAGAAACACATGGCTTAATGTGTGCCATTCCTATTTGGAGGTACTAACCAACTTCAGATATACTATGTACTCTTAATAAACAAAATTGGGAATCCACAAATGAAGTAAAATTGATGTAATGTTGTTCAATTGTAGTTTTGTCCTCAATTAACCATGCAAATATCTGCATTGTGAGCTAATGCATGTCTTGAGTGCTGCAGTCTGGTAGAATAGTTGCGAACCGATACTCTTGACAAAGGCAGACCGAGGGGAGCCGTTTGTGGCAGTTACGTGTGCCAACATCTGCGCCTTTAAAAACAGGAAGGTATCTGCGTCTTTACACACCAATTTTATGCAGTTGAGATGCAGAGCATGCCGTTACTGATGCTGGAGAAGAAATAGGTAAAAAGTTGCATCTTATTTATCTATTACGAAGCAAACATTCTTTGAATAATTCCTTGGTGACTTGAAGGGTTGCACTATCAACTCGCAATGGTACCTATACAAACTCCTTTTAAATCAAATGAAGAGGGCAGAACGTGGCTAGATCTTTTTTTTTTTAAATATAATCAAATCTTATGGAACATGTTAATCCAGTGAGGACTAAGCGTCAGTAAGGTAAATTTATAACCCTGTTCTAAGAAGAGGCTCACAATTTTCTACTGATAGTATATATGGTACAGCGTCGACATGACAGGAGTTTCCAATGATCAGAGCAAAATTCCTCAGGTCATAGGAAAGAAGGTAAACCGTTGATAGGAGCTTCAACTTCAGCTGAATATAACAGCCATTCCCGTATAAGTGTTTCCGTACATTTCGTGCCTCTTTAGGTTATTTCCCCCAGGGCAAACATATAGGAAGGGTTGATGATACTCTCTGGGTTCTACTGGTAGGCTCCACAATACCGGATTGATGCAGAGATATCTCTTTACAGATTGGCTCTCTAATTTCTTAGACAAGATTCGTCCAAGAGAAGAGGCAACAATCTTACTTATACTTGATGAGCACTATACGCGTTCAAAACGTCAATGTGTTGACGTGGCTAGAGCAAATCATGTGAAAACTTCACTTCCAGCTCAGTCTACGAAAAAGTGAGGAAGTAGGTCAGGTTTCAGCATTACAGTAAACTGTATCGGTTTATGGAACTGTTTGGAAAGTCTTAACTTCATGTTCAGACTTGAGAGCTTGGAGTAAATAGCTTCAGGAGATCTGCAATATATCCACTTGAGTTTTCTAATGCTGGTTGCATAGCTTCTGAAATTGAGGAGAAAAAAAAAGACTGCTGTATTACCTATACATCGGAGGTCCCAGATCTCATTTAACTTTGCAACAGCATCATATAAAATGCTTCACCACCTACTGAAGCTCCCCTGAAATTAAACAGCATATTCCACTTGGAACTATTGTACGAGCCAGACCTTTCAATATTTCACCAGCTTCTCAATTAAAGAAGAAAGTCGCCCGAGACTGTTAGAGCTTGTGTTACCGCTGGAGCTTCATATAAAGCGGAGTGTCTGCATCCACAAATCAACATATAAAGGCACGAAGATACTGAACTTCAAAAACGACAGTCAATTGGAAATAGTCTTGTGGAAAAAAGTGACCACCCAATTCGAAAACAAGAACTGAAGGGAAGCTTGACCCGTTGGGCAGCTTCACTATCAGAGAAAAGATATAAAACAATATCATTATCTTCTGAATCTAAAAAAGTTTTTCGTATACTATTCTAGAATGTAGTGACGATGTTGAATTTTATTTATTAAGTGAGTACTTCCCAACCAATAAAAATGCCAGTTGCGGTGGTCCCTTGTTGTGCTTTGGACTCTTCCCGGAAGACCTGTGTCTAAAGAAGATGAGTAACGTGGTTTCAGTGTCCTATGTCAGCGCATATTATGTGCTGGTGTGGAGAAATGCGCATATGTTCATGAATATTGGAACCAAACGTTTAATTTCTTGCATTTTGTTGAAATTTTAATGTCTCATTGTATGATTTATTTAGAATTACTTCCTAATTTTAAAGTCTATTTTTAATTTTAAGTGATTATTATGTAGTTTTATGGACTAAAATAATGCTTCATTGATATTTTGTTATGTTAATATTATATTTGAAATAATGCACATTTAAATCATGCTTTCAATTTTTAATATTTTCAGCACCAATTAAAACATCTGACAAAGAGAATGTGTTTTTGTCATCTAAGTCTCCTATCATAAGGTTTAAATGTGTTTCATTTAGACATTCCCTGCAAGTTGTAGGTCCTAAAAACAAAGTGGTAACCCACATTTAAACCAGTTCCTTACACACATGATTAATGTAATGATAAAATAATAGACATGAATAGCAGTGCCGGTGTTGATTATAACTTTTATTAATTTAAAGCACTTGCTAATATATTTGCGGCTGAACATAACGCCTTTTTAGGATAAAAGTTAGTTATCTGCAGATTTCAGCAGCCTAAACGTGTTATTTAAATAGTGCAATTCTCCAGAGTTTACTCCCCTGCATGTGGCAGGTGCACACATTTCAGTTGCCAGCACATTTTGTGACTCATACGATTTAAATACACGACGATATGTGATTCTTCGCAGTCATGGCCGATAAAATGTCACGGTAACTTGTTACACCAGTTCGGGTGCCAGCACTTTAAATAGTAGCCGTGACGCAAATGCTACCGTCATTGTTGTTTTCATGGCGTTACAACAAGGCTGCTCGTTTGATAATACCACATAATTGCTATTGGAACTGGCGATTAGCTGCTGTTGAAACATCCTGAGGGTATAATTACACATAATGGAAGGTTGTTGCACTATCGTGGAGGTTACGTAAGTCAAACTCCGAAAATGTGGTTAAGTTTTCACTTAATGATAGGACGCGCCGTCTTGCTAGGAGGACCTCCCGGAAGCTGCGTTGTAAACATGTGATGAAGTGTGAGAAGCATCCCATTACTCTTCTGGACCTAAGATGATCGCGCACGAGACCCCATTGTTGACAATATTTTGTTCTACATTTTATCACAGGAGAAGTGCTCCAATGCACATTAAAACTTAATTCAGTACTACTGTAACAGGAGTCCCAATTAATTTCCAGGGAAAAAACCTAATCGTTGTATTGCTTGTCTTCTTTTGTTTTATAAAGGGGTGTTTTGCGTCTTCTAGGAGCATAATTAGCTTTTGATTCCTGCTAACGATGAACAGACTGTACTGCAATTCTAAATAGCTGGAACTAAAACTAAATCTAAAACATATTAAAAAAAAAAATCCAACGTGGATTTAAAGTGCATCGCACCAGTGCGATAACTCTTGACACTCCAGTGTTACCAACTTTGATATCAAATCCAATCATATGACAGTGATTCTTTGTATTTGCTAAATGTTAATAAACCGACTTTGTTTGATTAGCTTCAATATTAATTTACATGGTTTTATGCGTTTCTTGTTATAGGGGTCACATTACCCGTTCATAATAATTTTAATTTTCATACTTCAATTTATTGCAATACTTTGCTCAGTTACCTATTCCTTGTGTTGATGATTTTGTACTTTCTTTGAATTGAATTATTCTTTTATCAATGTCTGAACAACTGATAAAAGGGCGTTAGGACGAATATGACTGGAAGCCAAGAGTCGGACGAAACTCCGGAAGCTGCTGAAAGACTAACAATGGGATTGATACCAAAATAATCCAGAAGGCAGTAATCGCTTCCCTTACTGGTGTAAGGCAAATCAACAAATCATCACATCGTTGACGTAGTCTTTATTCTAGGTACCACCTTCTACTTAAATATTTGTGTAATACACCTATAACTATAACAGAAAGAGTGGATTTGATAATTTAAATTTTCCTTGACAGAAACTTTTTCACAGAAATGGTTTTATAAGTACGACAACCAATAGATGGTCTCCTTAAAAGTGCAGCAGCTTTTTGAACTAGAAAATGTCAATATTATCTTGATTAGAGTGGTTGATTTGATCAAACGGTATTTAGATCACTAACTTAGACGGCTTAATGATGTTGAAGTTCTTGTAAAAAATACAATGGAAGAGCCTCTTCTTTCATTTATATTCAATTATTCATGGCCAATCTTTGAATTTCGTATGATTCTTCATAAACTCTTCTAGGTTCTTCGAGAAGAATATGTAAATGATAATGCAATTTCCATTGTGTAGTGCAAATTTTGTGTAATTTCACAGAAAATGTATAACTCCGTCAAACTTTGAAGTACAGAGGCAAACCCTAGTTAATCTTTTAGTGAAAGGTTTATAAAATTGCTACTATGCCAACGGAAATGCAATTTCTTTCTTTGAAGGGGTAGTGCAATTTTGCTTTGACCAGCATTTTCTGTTAGTGACATTTTATGGTATGAATAAGCCATTTTCCCTGTAATTATAGATCTGCGTGTTCTTGATAACATTAATGGTTATTTTAAAGAGTTGTGGTTGGATTTTAATATAATAATATAATAAGGAACATAATCTTGTTTAATAATCAAACTTATTGTAAAAGAATGGCTCAGAGAACTTAGAAAACCTGCATCTATAGGTACATCTTTTAAACATTTCAGCATAATATCTTGAATACTGAGATAATGGGTCATAAATTCAGTAATTTAACACTGGATTCGCATACTGCATTCTACAACGAAATATGTAAATGGGAACTAAAAGCCTATCTGGATTAAGAAGTGGAGAGAATGATATGGTTTGTGAGAATGGTTTTAGAAGAGAATTGAGAAGGTCATGCGAGTGTCAGAAATAAGATACACTTTTACAGCAAAGTACAGTGAAAAATGTGAGAAAGGAAGAGGCATCATAAGAACAACAGCAGATTTCTATTGTAATGAATGATCATTTTAATGCGATTCTTTTAAAGGATAACCCCACAAGTTGCATGTTATACCGACAAAATTACGTGCTCCCGGATATCATCGCTCATTCCAACGTAACCTCATTACACACTCCAGTGATGCATCAGTAGTATTCTCCAACAGATATGATCGGTAATGAAATCAAGCAACATGCTTCATGGAATGTGTACGGTGCACTAATTGAAAACGGCAGCATTAAGTTGAAATATGTTCAACGAACACGGATAAAGATGCTAATACTCTCCAATGCTGCATAACGAGGTGAAAACAGAACCCATCTATCTACTAACAAACCAAATGAAGTGCTAACTTAATGAGAACAAGCGCTGCTTTGCAAGTCTGATAAAACTTAGAAAGATTTATGTTACTAGCTTTGATTGTAAGGAAGCAAGAATATCAGATTTGGTTATGAATAAAGTATTTCCTACAGACACTTTACAAGATCACTGTAAAACACCACAACTTGCCTCAGCCATACCGCATTTATTTACATTTATTTTCTGCAACATTTACAATGGATGACCTATGTCACATATGCTACCCATTACACCAACTTCATTCCATAAGAGCATGTCGCAGAATGAATACACGTAAGAAAAATTCGTGAATTTATTATTTCAACAGTTCAAAATATTCTTTGGTGTCATAATTTATTTTCAGTTTTTGATCACTTTTCTAATATTATATATTTATCAATTAATGATTATGAAGCTTCATCGTACATTTATTAATCTGAAAATCTTTATGCTTAGTTCTTTTTCGCAGAGCAGTTAGTTCTATGAAATAAGCATACGTGTTCATTTTACCTCAGTTATCTCATTCCGAAATTCATCTTAATTTATAACTCATTTGTGGTGAACAAGCAATTATGAAGTCACTTAGCTATATTTTAGAGATATTTATTCTCAAAGCTGGTGCTATATGAATGTACTAAACTAGTTATTGACATGCTCACGTATCTCATTGAATATGAGAACCCTTAGTGGTTTACCGGGAAAATATGAGTCAGCTGGAGACTTCAATATCAGTACGGCACGTTGGCCATGGCAGCTCAATGGTTAACAACAACCGAACGGAGACAGGGAGATCCGTGGTTCAAATCCCGACCATGGCATTGAATTTTTCAGTAGGACTCCATCTATCCAAATCATACTCTACACACGGTTAGTGTGGAAAAACGATTAAATTTCCTCCCTTCAAGGGAAGCCATTAAAATGCCCAAGTCTCTTCTCATGCTGGGACCTAGGTTCTCAGGTTTCGAAACAACTGACTTGGTAATTCTTTATGAAAATATTTAAAACGTTAACTCTTGGCTCCTAGTGCACAATTATACGGAAGATATAGAAATTTATTGGGACAACTACAGTAAAAATTTTGTTATATGTTGTATGAGTTTTTCTTCATTGAGATTCATAAAATATACTAAGAGATAACGTTTTCTCCTGGATATTTTTTCTTAGGATGATTACGGAAAGGAGGCACTACTTATCTGCGTCCGGAGTGATAACGTTAACATATTCTAGTGGTAAGGTGGGAAAGTACTTCTGTTGCGCGGTTTTACATCAGCCACTTTGCCTGGGAAAATCATGCACTAACAAATGAAACTGCACGCAATTGAAATTTCTGTGGTGATATAAAACAGGACTAAAACAATATTTAGTGGTAAGCGGCGGACACAAAATATTAAAATGATCAGATGTCTGCCGACATTACAGACCAAGAGATTACGTGCATCATTGGCTGAGTCCAGAATGGTATGCAGAAAACTTGAACATTGCATAGAGCAGCAATAGAATCTTCTTCCAAAGTTTGATAGAAACACAGGAAATTTTCCTGTATATCAGTTCCTTTTAAAATGAAAGGGCACAATCACACATTTATTTAACCCGACATATTCAGTGGCAGTGGATGCTTTCTGTCGGCTGAATATCGCGGCATTCGATTAAAAATAAAATATACCCCCTGTATTACCAAATGATAAATGATTTAGTGTACAATTTTAGTTTACACTATACAATCCTCAATATTCCTACTTTAATGATGTTGTACGTGCCTGTTACTTTACTTTGTACAGCCAGTACATTTGGCCCTCAGCACTCTTATTCATTTGCTGTACTAACTCCGCTGTACAATTCATTTTATCTCCACCTTCTCTTCTCACACCTCTACATCAATTTCCTCATTAATTTTTATTTTAATATTATTACAACATTCCCTAAATCCCCTTCTGATCTCTGTCTTTTAATTTATGTCCTCCAACATTAAGTAATCGAAGGATGAATGACATAGGTGTAATGATGCTCAAATGAGCCCAGGGTCCATGGAGCTTAGAGGTAACTGACATTCAGTTTTCAGGATAAGGGACATTTAGCCAGACAAAATACACTTGTCCTTCAGGGATTATACCTATGGTACCAGGGTTGATCAACAAAGACAGGCTGATTGTTTTTACATATGTGTATTACTGCAATTCAATGTTTACATGATCTTTTTCAAAGAAGTCACCTACTACTTCAATTCACTTTTTATAGCGTCTCTGCCAGTCCTTGAACACGTGCTGCAGACCATTCTTTGTCAGGTCCTTGAGAATCGCCTCACTTTTCTTGAGCACTGCTTCAGAGTTCTCACATCGCATACCCCTAAGCTTTTCCTTTAGTTTTGGGAATAAAACAAAGTCACAGGGTTGGATGTGGTAAACAGGTAATGTTGAATCGAGCCAGAATCTCGCATGACTTAGTTTGCGGCGTGAGGCCGTGCATTGCCATGATGATGTCGCCACCCAGTCCGAGAAAGCTCTGGTCGTTTCTTTGCAATGTGCTTCCTCAGTGTAGCCAATACTGACGTGTAGTACGTTGCTGTAACAGTAGTGTGACGGGGAACTGCATGCTGGTAAATCATTCCATTACAGTAAAATAGAAGTTATCACCATCACTTTCCCTGCAAATGGAATATTTTTTGCCTTTTTTGGTGCTGGAGAATCTGCCGATTACTACACTGTGCTGGCTTGTTTTCCTTCAGGATGATAATAATGCAGCCATGACTCATCACTGGTGATAATCGAAGCTTAGGGGTATTCGGTTTGAGAACTCTGAAGCAGTACTCAAGAAAAGTGAGGTGATTCTCAAGGACCCGAGAAAGAATTGGCTGCAGCACGTGTTCAAGGAATGACAGAGTCGCTATAAAAAGTGCATTGAGATAGGAGGGAACTATTTTGAAAAAGATCATGTAAACATTGAGTTGCAGTGCCCGCCTCGGTAGCGTAGATGGTGGCATGTCTGCCTCACGCTCAAGAGGTCCCGAGTTCGAATCTCGGTCAGGGTGAGTTACCTGGATAAGGTTCTTTCCCGGGTTTTCCCTTATCCTGAAAGACGAATTTCGGATAACACTAAGCTCCATGGACCCCTGACGCATTTAGCATCATTTCACCATTTCATTCATCGTCCGATATGACTAAATTTTGGAGGACTTAATTTAAAAAAAAAAATTGAAATGCAGTAATAAACATATATGAAAAAAGTCAGTCTCAGTCTTTGTTGATCAGCCCTCTAATTCTAGTTATAAGTGCTTAGTTACCCACAGTTTGTGGAAATAGAACTACGTAAAATGTTAGAAGACAAAGCAGAAGAAGAAGAAGAAGAAGAAGAAGAAGAAGAAGAAGAAGAAGAAGAAGAAGAAGAAGAAGAAGAAGAAGAAGAAGAAGAAGAAACTCATAAGTAGTGGAAACGGCCTAGCAGAAGCATACCGCAAACTTTTAAAGGTTTCTTCAGATGCTTCTAGGTAAAACGTATAACACAACTTAAAATACTTCGAAAACTGCTAACGCTATGAAAATCCAAAATAGTTTACTTAAACCAGTACCTGAAATGACTTCTATATTTCTTTCTTATACTTCTAATTATTCAAAACTATCCCTTCAGAATGAAGAGAATTTCAGTTCAGTACACAGAAATTCAAGATAAATGTTTTATTCTTTAGGTCAGTTTGATGTATGATCCCTTTTACTTTTGTTGCTTCATTTATACAACTCGTTTTCGCTTCTATGGTAGTATTGGATTTTGACTTAACAAGTGACTTAGCCAGCCCAGCCCTATTTTTACAGTGTAACATACTGACCTCTGCATTCAGATTTACATATTTCTAGACTCTGTAAAGTGTGATGAATCACTAATAAATAACTGGGAACCTCACCCTAAAGTTCTGGTTTAAGGACAATGATCTGCAATCAGACCGGTATTTTATTAAAATGTTCAATTTCAGAAATCATATAAAAATGAAAATTTTGCCGTATAAATATTATTAATAAATTTCCAAATAAATAAAAGGTTTATGTTGTATCCTTGAAATATCAAACTTAATTCGAAGCTTGGTATTCATCTTACTGTATGCTTTTTTCCTGAATCGACAGCTCATTTTTCAAGGCTGTTTCAACCTCTACAGTTTACTAAAATATAAAAAAAGTTTACCCACACTACTGCACTTTTTCTTTTGCCTACCAAGTCAGCAAATGTGTAAATTAATGCTATGCATGCATTTATGGACAAATCTTCAGGTCATAGAGCTGAAAACTTTTCAACAATTTTTTAAAACAAAAGAGAGAAATTCACATGTGTACATAGGCAACAATAGTATGAATGCTAAATTTTATATCCTAAGCAGAAAGGATAGGTCAGTAGGCTCAAATAAAACCTAAAGGATCACTTTGCAAATGCCAAATTGTACATAAAAATTTCTTATTTATTTTGGCAGTTACGGGAATTTTAGTAGCAGGACAACTAGAGCCAAGAGAGATAGAGAATTTTTGTACATTTTACATCCTTAAGTGATAAGTATCTACTTATGCTCTGCGTCAGACGCAGTGCAAACCGCTCTACATTACACCTTTACGGTATTCTGTCTTCCCAGGGCAGTGACTCAGTGGAGGTCTTAACATGTTGGCAGCATGATTGGGTAGTGCCAGTAGGGAGTAAAAACAAGAATGACTGCTTCATAAGAGTAGTTTTTTGATTCACCGATAGTTTGGCTGAGTAAAACAGCCGACTATGTCCTGCACGCGTTCTATATTCTCTAGTAATCAACTCCATTCAACTCAGGCTTATCATTAATAAAACTGTTTGTTCATTTCCAGGCAATACCGGGTTAAATACGAAGGCAGAAGCGTAACAAATATTTAAACGTTTTATCACCACACTACCAGTGAAATTTGGTTATAATTTCCACTAAATTCATGGAGTTTATGATTAAATTAAATAAAGGAATGAAAATACCATTATAAATATGGCATAGAAGTCTGAAAACATTAGCTTAAAAAGCACAAGGTTTAGGAATTTTAATATGTGAGTACCCTTAATGGTAGGAAAAGAAAGTATTCATTGCACCCAAAAATTGATATCACCAGAGATTGGTATTTTTAAGTCCTCTACCACCACCTGCCCACAAAAAAAATCTTTAGGGGGAAAACGGCGCAACACTGAAACGATTGAGATAAATGGGTACAAAATGTTATTCTGTGTCAGCGTTTTGATTTCCTATGTAGTGAATTTTCATTTCCCTCTTATATACATCTTTTAACGACTTTCATGCCCGCCTCAGTAGCATAGATGGTAGCGTGTCTACCTCACATTCAAGAGGTCCCGAGTTCGAATCTTGGTTAGGATGTTACCTGGATAAGGTTTTTCCGGGGTTTTCCCTTGTTCTGATAGACGAATGTCGAGTTAACTCCAAGCTCCATTCACCCCGGGCTCATTTGAGCATCATTTCACCCATGTCATTCACCGTCCGATATGACTTAACGTTGGGGGATGTAAATTTAAAAAAAAAGTTTTCATAAAAAGAAAGCATATTAAATTTAGTACGGATAAGAAGTCACATGAGATAGGTAACAATCCGTATAAAAAAACTAAATACTTCATTTCAGTATGTCCCTTTCTGCTCACCTTTGGACGTTTCCGAAATATTCTCAATTATTAAATTTAAATTTTCCAAGATAGTCAAGTTTAACTCACCACTTTAGAAATTTGAACATTTGACCTTTTACCACGAGAGCTAATGTAAAACAAAAACAGTAATGATATAAACAGCTGATTGTTATTTCCGCATATCACCTGCGAAAATTGAGGTATAAATGCACGTACATATGGCCTGGTTTGAAATCATCTCTAGATGAACACTTATGAATAGAGTCAAATGGACAGAAGAATCGCTTTTATCACAGTAATATTAATACATTATATCTACTTATAAAATGTAAATGGATCAAGAAAGTCGCGTGAGTGAATACATTGAGAATGTAGCACAGTTTCTTTGCCCTTTCAAGGCAAATGTATCTATTTTGGAACGTATGCAAAATACTAAATGTTGCGTAACTATTTTCCCTGATATTAATCACTGCATTCTGACAAGTTAGTACGCACAGTGTCAAAATTGCAGATCTGAAAATAAAGAGGACGAACTGAACGATTGCACTAAATGTGACAAGAAAATGCATTTACCTTCCCGTAGATATACGTAAAAACTGCCTAAGCTTGTGAAATTCAGAAAATCGATTGTATATCACTCACTAGTAACACTAATTTTTGAACAAAAACTAATATGTTTTATGAAAAATATTCTAGCCTGAATGATTATTTAAATCGTTTTCAGTTACTTGTAATATGAATATCTAACGCTTTCATTGCTTATAACTATTTACTAAACGTTTCCTTTTTATCTTTCATATTTTATATTTATCTGTTTTGCTTATTTATTATCCTGTTAAATATTTCTGTACGCTCCAAAAAATCTTTTGAAGATATATTTTTCTGAAACTTCTGCATTTCTTTAAAAAACCTAATATATCTAGTAACTCAATTTAGAGATCTATTTTAGAAATAATTAAACGATTTTTAAAATTTAACCAAATGAAAATTTTCACCAAAATGCTCTTTAAACAAGGAAAGAAAAAGGCACAAGAGCAAGGCTTAGATTGCAATAGTTTTTAGAATAGCACATTTTCGTCACGTTAGCCAAATACACGGACTCAAAGCCACGAAGGATTAGGATAGAAGTGGACCTATTTTCTCAAAATATTCATGGTCTCCCCTATTTAAATAAGCAAAATAATATCTAATTCAATTACTGTACGAATTTCCTAATTATTCCTAAACATTAAGACACATTTTATAGAGTTTGCAAGTAGATTTACCTGTTGGAAATTATGCGATAAGTATGAATTAGCTCAGTTGGAATAAAATATACCTTTAAGTTGATGCTGGCACATACGTTGATAATAAAGTAAAAAATAAAAATAACTGTAGTTCTGTACTGTGTTTTTTTTTCATTATACTTTTTTAAAATTTGATTTGAATTTCGTTCTTGCTATTGTTACCAAAATTACGTGTTAGTGCTTTTAAAGTAAATTATGTAATTTTTTGTTACAAAATTCAAGTGCATATTCAAATACATTGATATTTTAATTAACTATTGAGAGTAAAATGTTTTCTCTCGTGGAAACATTTCTGAAACACCCAAGTATATTGTTCGCTTCGGTTTTGTTTCGCAATCCCACTGATGTTTTTGATAGTTTCTTACGTGATAAGCATCTTTCTTACTATTTTCTCTTTATCTTCTTTCTTCCCTACTTACTATTGTTTTTCCTGGGTTTACTGATTCACATCCCCTCTCCCCACACACATGCATTAATTTACAAACACAACACTCATGCCCAAATGGGAATCAAACCAGCGATCCCTGAGCCACAGACTTTGTGAACGCAATGATGGGTACCTTAACACTTTCGAAGATAGCAGTATCGAGTTTTGAGTTATATGAAAGTGTTACATATAATAACTAAATAATAAATTACACATAAAAATGTTTCTCTCCCCAGATTAAAATGAGTTTGAACAAACACAAACACAAAAATACTTTATCAATTCCATAAATTCAGTACATTTTACCACGTAGTGGTAAACTTGGTCAAACGTCACATGAATTCAAAGCAACAGAAGAACTGAAAGAATTTTGATTAGCATAGACTCATGACGTCGTGATACCGTAACGAATAATTATTATTATTCCTTGATAGCCAGTAAAAAGGGCTGTCACAAAATACATACCTCAGGAGAAAATGTTTGGCTCTATGCTTCTGTTTTTCAGTACTTTTCTAAACCTTAAATACATTTATTACGTGCATTACAGTTTTAATCAATTTGTTTTAATTAACCAAGATTATTTTCATTGAAGGGTAATGATCCTTGAGTTTTTCAATATATTCAATCAACATGTTTACATGTGACATGGTGACCATAGAGGTCCTGAATTATGATAAACGATTGTGGAAGACAAATTACAGATTAAAAAAAACAACAAATCAAAGTAAGGAAATCAATTAGCATAAAAACTCCAGAAATACAATACATGAAAGCTACAATTAAAATCAAACTGACATCAATAAGGACTTTAATATAAGAATACCACTGAAATTAATATATAGCAATATTTACTCCACGACAGAAAATGTTACCAAACAGAATATAAAGGCATGCAGAATTTTTAAACATTGTTGATAGTACCAACTGAGGGAAAGTGTTTTCTTGTACATACATATTCAGAATGTAAACAATGTGCTGCTTCACCACCCACCGAAGAATTACTTACCTCACAGAAGCTTAGAAATACTGCCTGCATTTATAATGGTTTTTTTTCAGGTATTCAGGATTAAACCATATTTTAAAAGTAATCCAATGCACCAAAAACTACTATTGTAATTTAAATACTTGATGCAATTAAAGAGAAAAATTAAGTAATCACAGTAATTATATTTCGTCAGTTAATATACTTTATTTGACTAATTTACTATTGAAGACCTATTATTCTGATTTCTAAACCGGTCAAATACTGAGCACAATGCAAATTCAATAACACTAGAATTGCGGGCCCAAATGACCTTGTTGTCGACGGGCCCTAAAATACCACACACTCACTCACTAACACTAGAATTGTAACATCTGTTTTGATTCAAAATACCGTTGGATTTTAAAGTGTGCAGTTTCAAAGTGCATAAGTTCTCACAGTAAAATTTTATGGCTTTACTTTATGGCTTTGAATAAAAATAAAAGCACACATCCTTTGCTTGATGTTTCTGAATTCATGCATGCATTTTTCAATTTACTATCCATATTTCCTACTAGAAAACAGGTGGTAAAATACATCAATGTGAATACATAAAGCACTTTCTATCTGTTTTCCTTTGTTTTTCATTTACAGTATTTTGTTTTCCTATTTGCCTCTGCACTTGAAAGTTAAATGATTGACGTAATGAAAGGGTACTTTTCGTACCCCAACAAGATAATTACGCAAGACGCGATGTCCTTGTTTGGTTTGGTGTTTTTTATGTGCTGGTTTTGCAACAAGCGATGCACTGTGTTCATCCGACAGAACAATTGCTCTGTTTGTTACTAGACAGTCTGCAAATGGCCCGCCTGAAACAACTTCATAGCCAACTGTTTCAGGGGTGTGTATACCAAGGTCTGACAAGGTTACCGATTTGTATTTCAAGTATTAACAACAATCTGCTGTTTGCCTGTCTGAGATGCACTATTCAATTAGGAGGAGGCACAGACTATTATCTACAAAAAAGGTTTGGCAGGATGAATTGATCAGAAAGGTGGTAGGGGTTAATTGGATGGCATGGCTTACGTCCACCTGCGTGTTCCGTGAACGAGTAATTGCCTGAACCAGAGTGGCGAGAATGTCTTCCTTTGTCGAATCATCAAAACATGCTTCTTCAACTACAGAGCTTAGGTTTTGTGGCTCGATTCATCTTCGGTCTTGGCCGAACATATTTAGTCTCCTTTGATACACATTTATTAGTTTAGACAATGTGTCATTTTAACAAAGCGAGTTGGCTTCGTAGTAACATGAGGATCGCATTCAATTTCCGACTATCCAGTCTACCTTTGGAATTTTCCTAATTTTCCCTGGTCGATAGGAAATTCAGGGGTGCTTTCTTGTCTACCACTATTTGCTTTCCCTCATTTGTCATTCATTCAGTTTTCTTTTCATGCTTCAGGTATTCTAGGTTTCATAGCGTGCGTTGTGCCGGACAGATGAGTGGATACTTGCTCAAAGAAAAGAATACCCCCTGTGGACACAGAAGGCCAACTTATTGCACGGACTGCCTCTCGTCTTGTTCTGGGCAGCTCCAGTAGCGGATCGAGTCTTCTAGCTAGGAAATATTAGGGACCTTGTACGCTTTGTGGCCTCTCTGTCTGCAGCCCCTAGCTCCTTTGATGTCTTCACTTCCAGTTTTACTTCATATGACGTCGTAGCCGCGATTGATCTATGGGTCCCAGCGCGTGAAATGTCCCTCCCTGCTGTACACCGTATATCTAATCTGTTACCCTCCATTTGTTTTAAATATACAGTCTAATTTTTAAAAGAAGATGCGTGAAGGTCATCTGTTTCTCCACGAGGGTGCTGCAATGTTGCCCAGCAGATCCCCTTTCTTTATCTTCTCAACACTCGAAACATAAACAAGGATTCGAGTTATCTCACCTCAACAAAAATATGCACAGTTAATCTGTATTAGCTTACTTTAAAAACAGAAATAAGTTGTTCACACATTCACTGCGTTTTAAGAGTCTTCACATGTGTGAGTTCTTTTAAATAATTTTTGTATTATGTAACTAATATTACATACATACCGTTATTGTTGCTATGCATCGTAAGTTGACATTCCCGCACAGTGTGGTAAGTATTAATTTCTCCATAGAAACACATAAAAGCGATGCATATTCTAAAATCTAACACTTATCTTCAATTATATTTATTAATATTTCAGCTAATATCTTAATTACTACAATTCAGACTCAAATAAATACACATAGTGCCAAAAATAATGTGCAATACACATGTAGTAAGCACATAACGGGATCTCGAGAACTGAAAAACCTCAGTGCAAAACCGCTCCTTTTTTCAAACCTTTCCTCGTTCCGTATTGTTTATCACATTAGTATCACATATTAACGACTTTGTTAATTGACATGTTCATATCAACGTCGCCGATTAGCCGGAATTTTGACCCACAGGAATTCTTTCACGTGCAAGCATATCTACTGACATGGGACTGTCGCTTTTGGTTAAAAAGAATAAGCTGTTCATTCAAAAGGAGCAAACTCTCATCTTCCTGTTGGAAGAATTCCCTAAGAGAACAGACAAATTCTCTAGCTTGGCTATGTAATGTAACAACCCAACCGTAAGCTGATCTTTGTCTTGGACCATGAATCCTCGGTCCACTATGAATCCGCCACTACATCTTGCTTCCATAAAAACGTATTTTAATTGAGTTTTGACAAAGTAGGCTAACAATGCACAGCTCAACTGAGTACTCAAGCAAACTCTGTTTCCCGCATACAACTAGCGATAACTGACCTGAGGAGTACGTGATTCACCAGTGTAAGCAAGCTGGCAACCTTTGTTTACGTTTCCATAGCAACGACTTTACCTTCTTACCCTTCACGTCCCTTGCTTGATGACCTTCACATGTCTTCTTTTAAAAATCAGACTGTAGATAGAAAACCAATTTGTGTATGCGGGATTTTTTTCCGTGAGATTGAACGTGCCTAGCTGAAGGCTATTTATTTCTTTGATCTAAAGAAGTGAACTCCACAAAACTTCAGTGAAGCTTCCATTTAGTTTCCATTAACAGATTCTTTTGGTTTCACTATATAAAGATCAATTTTGGCAACCATGTGTTAGCTACAGTAAGCCAGTAGCTTAAAACATTTTAATGTTTTGAACACTGATTTTGGTTCTAAAGACTTTTTATTTTAAATTTTAGATACCACAGCGGAGAGAGTTCAAAGTTCTAAAATTTGTTCTAAATTTGTTATTTACTAATAATTTCATCTTATTTGATGTAAATCTTGAATTCTTTTTGTTTTATTTTTTATAAATTCTAAGATTATAGCTTTCTATTAGTAGCTATAGTCAACTGGCTGCTTGCAGCTCATTTTATGATTTTAAAATTACCTACTGATTGAGTGTGAATAGTATAATATTAAGCAAGCAATTATTAATTTTTCCAGATGTTACTTTCTCTATTCTTCAATTTCACTGTTTCTATAGACCATATATTAAACAGATTTTAAGACAGTGTACTGCCTTGCATTACGCCTTGATTGACTATTGTGTTACCAATCCTATTTTTGATTTGTGGCAAAATTGTATTACATTTTTAGTCTTATGCAGGTGTTTTATTTATTCACATATTATGCATGTAGGAAATATGCAACATAAGAAATAAAACGACATACAAATCGAAAGGGGCAAGCATTGGGAGACCAAATAGCATCGCGAATCTCGTTTTCGTAGCCCATGGCCAAAAGTATTAACCTGCGGATTGGAATGGTTTGAAATATAAACAAAATGGAGGTGCGCCATGTGTATAGTCACAGATATTTAAAAATATGAGATATGAGAAGGCCACGAGGTATTGGCGGTGTATTTTCGATTTTTGAAATATGATTTTGCTACCATCCTTAAGTTTTACCTGCATGTAGTACCACTGAGCCGATGAGTGTAACCGCAGTTATCAGGCAGCGATTAGGAGGTGGCGAATTAATCGAATTCAGATAATTAAACAAGAAGATAAATTAATAAAATGCTTTGACAAACTAATAAAAATATCTTGTTATAATATTAAGTTAGAATGGATAGAATAATTATTAAAATAGCGGTTGACAAAGTATAATAAGGGAAGAATATAATTTAACATATATACTAGCATCCAGGCAAGGAAGGGAATATACTCTTGTAAAATACTTTACACGTCGGAGAGACAGGAAGAAAGGACCGTTACCTTCTTTGTGAAATGAAATGAAATGTGTAGTGTTTAACGCCCGCTTTTACTACATACGGCACCGCAGGCGGTGACACTGATGATACATGAGATGAAGATGGAGCTCCGGTGGAATGAGATGGCGGGGGAAACCGGAGGTCCCGGAGAAAACCCGCCCCAACGCCGTGTTGTCCACCACAAATCTCACTTTGCTGTCATCTGGGATCGAACCCGGGCCGCCTTGGTGAGAGCCAAGTGGTCTAACCACTGAGCCACGGCGTGGCCTACCTTCTTTGTGCTAGGAAAAGTTCAATGTCTGAGAACTATAGAATACTTCCAGCCAGGAATGTGTTGGGACAAAAAGGGTTTCAAAATGCAGTTGAGCATGAACGCTAAAGAGATTTACTTCGCTGATTTGATAACGATGTATACCGTTACAAACAACTCAGGGTAGGCGTTTCCCAACTCAGGGTGGGCTGAACGTCAATGAGCTAGATGAGTTTTACAAACCATGCGAAAATTCGAAATAAATGAGAAACCAATAATGTAACATTTGAGAAGGGTGAGCTAGTTTGGTCATGTGATAAAGTTAGAGAGGGGTTCAGAATAAGGTTCGAACTGAATCGTGATGTAAGAAAAATTTACTTAAAAGGTGATACTACGACAGGAAGGATGTGTTCATGCGCGCTAAGAAGAGAAGCGAAGATTTATAAGTCTGAAATGTAGGGAAGTTAAGAATAGCGCAACCAGCGTAAGTGGAAGCAGAATTAGAAGTTTATTAGAGCAAAGTAGTCGCCGTATAAAGAAGAAATAGAGACCGCGCGGAAGTAACTTTAAACAAGTAATCCAGGGTTTCAAGTAAAATTGAATTTATGTTAGGAGTTTTACTAACAGGTGGTCACCCAAGTCGATAATCAAACTTAGTAGGAATTAAACAAAATAACAACAAAGTGTTATTAATACGACTGAGTAGCCAACAACCACCAAAATCCATTTCCTACAACCATTCACCTGAGAATAAGAACTCATAACTCCAATTAGAGCCCAATCAATTTAGCACTGGTATGCGGGCTTGCCGCATGAGGTAGCTTATAATATATGCATCTCTCTAGTGCAAATAGAATAGTAAGTTAGTCGCATTTTGGCACACTTCCGTCTTCCCAGGATGGGATTGTATTTGCAAGATAAGGCACAGAACAGCGATGCTTCACCGGAGCATTGTTTGAAATTCTATCAAGAGGATGAATATTTCTAAGGGTTTGTTCAATAAGTTGTCAACGTAATTTGTAGATGTTATTGACTTCTTTCTAAAACGTGCTTAAATGTAAAGCAGGAATAAAAATAGTGTTACATTAATATGTTGATTAGACGACAATGCTGGTAAAGCCCTCTATGATATACTTTCAAAACACATTAAAAATAACGCAGAAAGTTATTCATGTGTAAATCAATAGAAAACAGAACATACATTGTGGGCTTATAATATTAATTTTGTCTGTATGTAATGGCCCGAAAAAATTCAAATATTTTGATTTAATCGAGAGCTTTTGCAAATAATAGAGCTCGTAAAGCAGATTTCCACAACTGCAATTTTCCAAATTTGGAGTTGCCCAGAATCGTTTAGCTTCACAAATGAAACAAAAACGCATCTAGAATTTGTTTTTTTACATTTTACAACGCAAAGGATTATCAACAATGTGCCCTCGTTTGTTAGTCGACAAAGCTCTTCATATTTACTGTACTGCATTTTGTTTTGGTATGACTTAAAAGTATAAAAAGACGAAGATTTATCGCTTTATATAACCAGTTCATTAATTTATTTATGCCTATAACTGCATTATTACAGAAATAAATACTTACAAGTAAACTATAACCATGTTCACACCTGTTATGCCTTCAGATTTTGATGGTATCATCTCTGCTGCATGGGGCTTGTGTGTCAAAAGTCAGGTGCGGAGTTTAGCTGGAGTTAACCGAAAATAAGACCAGAATATGTAGGAACATAGAGGCATAACAACACCCCTGAGGGCTGCGTTATACTCCTGCCATACGTAAGGAGCGCCGGCACAGAGCTCACGAGGGATGTCCAGCAGCTACTTGCCAGTGGCCTCCATGTGGCACTTTCCAGCTTCAGTGTTGAGTGTTGCGCAGCAAATTTTTGGTGCACATGGTTTACATACAGCGGCCTGCGCCGTGGCATAGTGCGCTAAATCGTCAAGATTTGGTTCCCTGCCACGGAACGCGGCGCGGTATCGATCCCACCCCTGGGGGGGGGGATTTTAAGTTCCGGATATAGGACCGATGTCCACCCAGCATCGTGAGGAAAGTGAGGAGCTACGATAGGTAGCAAACCCTGGTTGCGAAATTCAACTTTCCGGCTGGGGGTGCCGAGGTGCTGACCACATCTCGTCCCTGTATTGATTGGATGATCGCCCACCTTTGCCTTGCGTATGTGAGCGTGAGGCTGGCAGTAGGGTTGGCAAACCTTGGCCTTGGCTAGGGCTGTTACGCCACGGGTTAGTTCACGTTTATATGCAGCAGGCATCACATTTTCAGCTGCGTAGCGGTGTGAGTACAGTGATAATTCCCTTGGTAGGAGTAACAGTTACGGTTAGGTGAATAACTGGTTCAGCAGTAACAGTGATGGAGAGCTTTAGAAGATGCAGTACAAATACAATATAATATTTGAAATTACCAGTTACAACCTATTTTTAAGTTTTACTCCCAAACCAAGCTTGATATGAGTTGGCTAAGGAGCAAACACAAAAAGGTAAGAAGAAGTAAGGGTGTCAAAAGAGCGCACTTTTCCAACCCCGTCACTTCATACGCTAGATTTGTCTTCTCCGAGTTTTCTAACAGCATCGCCAGGCAATGCGATTAAAACAGGATAACTACTTTCTACGTCATAACTACTGCTGTATAAGGCCATGTTTGTGGTCAGGAACACAAGAGGTCTTGTTCTAACATATCCTGTACACCAAACATTAATGTCATCAGATCTACATGCAGTGCTAATAGCGGAAAGAAGCAAACACTTTGATAACCTACTTATTTCTGGATAAATGAATTACTTAACTCTTATACTGCTTATACCAAATCTCAATCTGCTTAATTTAAATTCAAGGTTTCAAAATTTTATACCACAGATTTTTAATATTCCTGCTTTAATTTCCGTTTTTTCAATTCCTATGTCGCATTGATTCTTTAGTGTGACGCAAGAATATTTTCTTAGTCCCAGGGTGCAGGTATACGCATGCACAAACAGACAACCTGCAGGTTCTCGCGTTGCATCAAACATGAGAAAGGTGTGTAGCACTTGTAGCCAACCTCTGCAAAAATGCTCCAGAGATCTCTCCAACACCGTTGCAGAAACTGAATTAAATTAGCGCAGGTCAGTTTTTGAAAATACTGACCATGTTTCCTCTCAGATTTTATTGTTTACAAAGGTAGGCTTGCTGTCCAGCAAAGGTACCTGTTGCACTGTTAGAAGTGAAAACTGTACGCTCTGTGCGTTCTTCTAATATTTAAGTCTCGTTCAGTAGGTACGTTGTTGAAATCGGGAAATGGCTCAACAAATCAGTAAAATGGACTTGTCCTTTTATTTTAACAATGAGGAGGCCTGCCTTCAATTATTATTCGACGAGGGTCTGCTGAGCACACGGATGTTGTGCTCCGAATGCAATGCCGCCCTTAATGTAATTAGCCAGTTACTGTAAATTAAGAATTATTCTGTGTTTTTAGTGTAATTAGTTAGCTAGGTAATGCAATTTAGGTGCTTTGTAGTTTGCTAGATAGTATATTAATAGGGACAAATAAGACTATTGGCATAACTAATACCATCTAGAGGGAGATGGCCACTGCAGTAAAAGAGATAACTGTCTATGTTGACCATTAGTTGCAGGTGCAGTAGAGGTAGTTCACTCAAAAATTATTACCGTGTTCGATAATAACACATTAGAAAGAAGAGCCGATTAAAGGTTATAGCCCTAGGCATCATATCAGTGTTTAAGTAGGTAATGATTTCATAATCCACCCGACAAATGCCTTAGTTTATTTCTAAAGGTAGTTGGAAGTTAACAGTTGTCCGTGCTTTTGCCAACATAGTAATGATAAGTTAATAAGTCATGACGAAATTAAGAAGAATAACATAATATTCCATTTAACGATACATCTGAATAGCTGGATCACACCTATTACCAAATGAATAATAATAACAATAACAATAATAACAATAATAACAATAACAATAATAACAATAACAATAATAACAATAACAATAATAACAATAACAATAATAACAATATCAATAATAATAATATCAATAATAATAATATCAATAATATCAATAATATCAATAATAATAATAATAATAATAATAATAATAATAATAATAATAATAATAATAATAATAATAATAATAATAATAATAATAATAATAATAATAATAATAATAATAATAATAATAATAATAATAATAATAATAATAATAATAATAATAATAATAATAATAATAATAATAATAATAATAATAATAATAATAATAATAATAATAATAATAATAATAATAATAATAATAATAATAATAATAATAATAATAATAATAATAATAATAATATGCTGTATATAATTAAGACTAAGACATTATTGAAAATTATGATTGCATAGATGTTCACTTTCTTGACATCTTTTCCAACATTGGTGTATTCTAAATAAACTGCATGATTTCAGGCTCTTGTAGCTCTACAATTTTTTTTAGTATTTAAAATTTATTTCCATCTTTACGTCAAAAGAAGCACTCGACATTGTCATTGAGCATTTTAAATGTTCAGGTCGTTAATCATCCACTTCTACCTCCACAAGACCAAATTATATTGGGATATACCACCTCTAGCCCGCCTCGGTAGCATGGTGGTAGCGTTTCTGCCTCACGTTCAAGAAGTCGCGAGTTCGAATCTCGGTTAGGGTGACTTACCTGGATAAGTTTTTTTCGGGAGTTTTCCTTTATCCTGACAGACGAATATCGGGTAAGTCTAACCTCTATGGACCCTGGGCTCATTTGAGCATCATGTCACCCATTTCATTCATCGTGCGATATGAGTTAAGTTTGGAGGACGTAAATTACAAAAATGTATATAATATACCACCTGTGGTTGTTTACACCAATCGGGAGCAACATTCTTTAAGAGAGCTCATTTCTTTACCCTTCCTTTTCGTTCCACACAGGACTTTACATCGCTCATTGGCTCAAATTTGTTTAATTTTACGTATCTCAGGCTAGTCATAAAATCAGATGATTAGCACTGGTTGAATTGGGGGCTTACATAAATATGGAAACCATAGAAAGAAAAAGGACACTCGCACGCAATACAGTGTAATGGGCCATGTTTCTGGACTGAAAGCCAATCTTCTCGTCCAATTCAAAACACTGCCCATAAGAAATCAGCATTTTTTGTCTTTATAGGAAAGGTTTAGGTGGAAATATCTAAGCTTTACGAAGGTTTTTTGTGTTTTCTAGTCAAATCTCGGAATATTATTGTCCTATGATCAAAAACTACACAAGTTGGAAATTTACTGTACGACAATAATGCATGTTTCCATCAATGGCTCTGTTTGCAAGTCCACTATTTTAGTAATATGGAGAGATACATTTCGTAATTTCGTGAAAAATGCATTAGATATATGAGAATATTGCTCGTGTATGAATGAAATTGACTCATCTATCCCATCTGTGTGATAAACGGGACCACATTTAAAGTCTAGGTCGCACCATCCTTAGCTGAGAGAACCTTACTTACCTTATCATTTCATTCCCATTTACTTATTAAACCTATACATGGTAAGGTAGTGCCCCCATCGTTGACAGTGTTTAGCTATTATTTGTCTCTGTAACACTGCATATGCTCAAAATTTTATATTTAATGTTAGGATTAACTCAAACAGCTATATAGTTTTATTACTCACCAAATGCCGAGCAAGCAAATCGCCGCAACACTCACCTGTAAAGAAAAGTAACTCTTATTAGCAGGCGATCATAACACACCTTGTGTACATAAAGAGCACTAATTTTTCGTGTGAAACATAAGATACTTTATGATATAAATTCTGTAACACAGTTTATACAATTTACTTAGAGTTTATAATTAAGTTATGGATAAAAATGACAAATGTAACTTTGTAATTGACTTCGTTAATTTTGTTAATTTATTGCATTAATTTAATATTTTAAAGGTTTACCTATTTTTAGAGATAGTTTAGTTCAGATGATTTATTCTTTGTAAATCCATGTTTTTTTTTATCTAGATATTAAATTTTTGTTTCGACCTTTGTGGAAGAAAACAGACAGCTAAAGTTTAGAGAGCAAACAAGTTCAAATTGTCTTGCTTCCGCCATTAGAGTAAACAGAGCAATTCCAGAGTCGTCATACGAAATGGCTCACATGGACGTCATGATACTATTCCTGTATGTCCAACAAGTTGTTTACATTATCAGAATATGTTTATGTATAGGCTTCCGACGGGTGGGCACTTATTTCCTTGACGTAGGTCCTTCAACACTCGCATAGCTTCCGTGGTGTAATGCTCGACTAATGTTAATACCCGCTCAAATATGTTAGTGTTGGAACTATCTCAAGTATCTTCCATAACTAGTTGCCAAGATGCACATTCATATGAAAGTGTGAGTTTATTTTTTTTACAACATATATTTTATATCCTAATGAACATAAATAGATATTGATTTTTGTTCCAAAGTAGTGACGAACTGCTGAATTAAAATGATCGATGATATCTTCCAAATATAAAAAAACTACACTCCAGTTTATCAACGCAGTTGTTTCGACAAAAAGATGAGTAATCTCCGGAAAGTTGTTTCGGGTTATAGAATTAGGTATACCACCTAGATTAACTAGTTACCTAGATTAACTAGTTAGTAGTACTGAAAAATACTTCTACTGTCTATGTTTTCATTGTTCAATGAAACAATGAGGTGCCTTACCTGTTAAACAGGTGGCTCTTCATATTTCGAACGCAATTCAATTAATTTCATTTATCTTCCATCCACACACCTCTGCACAATTATCTGGACTATTTTAATGGTGAATCCTCCCTTTATCTCTTATAACTGTCAGAAACTTCCAATTACGCATACCTACTATGGACGAAAAGTGCCCTAATAATTAGGACAAGAAGTTTAAAATATCGATGTGTATTGATTTTCTAATTTCCTTAATCCTGCGGCAACATTCTTCCAAGGACTGAAATTCTGTAACTCAATAAATATTTGCTAGCGGAGAAAGAATTAATGAATGGTTCAGTATTTTTTACATAATCACAAAATAAATTTTAAACGTTTCTGCCTTTGATTAGTTCTAGCGTTATCTAGTAATACAAAGGTTCCTCTGAGAATGAAAGAAAGGCAAACCTGGTGAATGCAAAAACTCCCCAGATCATAAAAAATAAGTGTCTATAACCACAGAAAATAATAATCTCCACCGTTAATTTTTATAAATCATTTGAATCTCTTATGTTCTCATTATGTAATTATTTATAGTGGCAATGAACTTATTTACAACACGTAGAGATCTTACAGGAAACTTCTCTTGAATACTGATTGTTGAAAGTTTTGCCATCCACTGAGTATAAATATTGCAACAGGTACCTTTTAAATTTCCTTTAATTTTATTTTAGTTATTTAGCTGTTGCAATTAGAAGCTATACCCTTTGTTGTCGGGAAGAACTCTTCTTTTCAACAGCGAAAGAGTTATATAACTCCGGTGCCTGGTTTCCAAGTTAAAAGAGAGCGTATTTAAGTCGACACGCATAAATAAGAACATATGAAAAGTTTTATTTCGGCTGGACGCTAACAAGAGGCAAAGAGTGTAAAGATACACCCAACAGGGAAAAGTTTAACGAAGTATAAGCAAACTATCCCTCTCACTGCAACCGTAGCCTCAGACCTCCGGCTTAAAGCAGACTTTGGATTAAATATTAGCATGTTCATTCTATCTCGGTCTTCTTACTTTCAGGCTGTGTACTGCTACTTGGTTTCTCCACTGTTACCTACAGTAATTTATATTCCATGCAAATGTTTAATATGCCTACGTTTTATCAAAAATAGACACATCGTTAGAACCTTTAATGAGGAAAAAAATTTAAAAGATGTTTCCTATGAAGTAATTTGAGTTGGAGAGATTCTCTATAAAATTTTCGTAATGCACATTTCGTTTTCGAGATGTACTGCTTAGACACACAGCCACATATAGACACACGGAGATTTTTCTAAAACTGTTTTTGTTTTGGATTTGGGGAACTGTAAAATGTGTATTTGCAGTAAAATTTTGATATTGAACGTGGTTGGAATTCGCATCTTCTCCACATTCTGTCGCGAACCTATTATTTACGATAGCGAGCGGCTCGGAGGGATAACGGATGGATAGTGTATCACGGAGATAAACAGCCTGCCTAAGCAGATAAATATAGCGCGGAGCTAAAAGACTGGACGACACAGATAAAGTTACGCGTCTGGAGCGTTCGGGTTTCGTCTAGTGACAGAACATTCGATTTCTTGTTTGTTACAGAATATTGCAGTAAATATCTGGTAATATCAGTAGCGGTATAAATAACAGGCGAAACGCCAGCGGAGGAGTCAAACACAGTGGAGTCGTAAACAATCGTAAACCGAGACGGACGAGAGTTGTAATGGAAACTAGTGTGTTTGGAAAGTGAGCTCTTTGTTGTGGTCAACGACCTTGGTAGATTGTAATTGTGTATGTGACGTATTCTGCTGCTGTAAGAATTGAACAGAGTGCATTTCTACGGAAATAAAGAACATTTAGAATATCTGCAAATTGGACTTTTAATTCTACGAACCCATAGAGTCACAATACTATCTGCGTATTGTAGTAAGAATTGGCATTGAACTAATTCCCCAAATTACAGTATATTGATGGTACTAAAATATTTTCAGAGAAAGATCATATTAAATTCTGTATTTACGAGTTATAGTTTAGTTTAGACAATCATGAATAATGTAGAAAATTCATTTATTTCCTTGCTTGGAAGTTTTAATCAAGCACTGCGTTTCTACTCTATATTCTGACACGTATTGCATCACGATAGCAATACAAGAGAAATGTTTGACAGGATTCACATATAATATTAATGTCTTTCTTTCATTATTAATTTGTTAGTGGAACCAATTTGAGAAACACGAGGATGTGTTTGGAAAGAGAAGGAAAAAAAATAAAGATGCTCACTCATTATTACGATAGCAGAAACCTGTTTGGTCATCCTTCCAACCACGTGAGGTTCTAACTGTAATGTGAGAAACACCTTTTGAGAGGACATCTTACATGATTTCGTTCGATTCAAATTCAAATTATATAAACATCAATTAGTATTAAATAACCACGTGTAACCAAGTTCTTTTTTAGAATCGTCAGTATTGGATGAATGATTTATAGCAACGCATAGTAGTTTCCGAATATTAAAACTAGAACGAAAGGAAATTAGGCTGAACTGTTAGTGGATTTGAAGATGCACATAACTAAAGTAGTGCAGTTGTCAGGTCTCAGCAGATCGTATTTTACTTGGCGTAAGTGACACTGGCTGCTTTGTTATTTGTACTGATAATGGTTTAAGTGAAGCCAACTGCTTAAGAATTACTAAGCATGCTTACAATGGGATAAGCTGAAGCTAAAGAAGACCCATTTTATTTTAAATGCTTCTGGATGTGTATTTCAATACTCTCTTTGCATCTCTATTTTTGACACAATTATTAAACCGATTACTATGAATCTTGTTACAAATTAGATTTCACACAGAGAATAGGCTGTATGAAGTCTTAATTACTTTACCCCCCCCCTCAAGAAAAAAAAAAAAACATGTCTACATGAAGTCGAAACAAATCTCGCACTTTAAAATAACAGTAACGGTGTACAATGCTGATAAATATTGCTATTTGCAATATTTATGAAGGCTGAATATTTAAGGAGCTATAACATTCTTACTTTTTCTACTACGTGCTTACAGTATGTAGAGGAAGTTTTCTATTGCAGCCAAAAACTCATACCGAGACTTAAAAAAAGTTTAAACTTTCCGAATAAAATAAGATAATTTTTAAGGGAAGATATGCGCATGTACGTCTATAGAAAGCATAATTAAATATTGAAAAGTTAATTAAATATCAAATTGTTCAACTTGTTCCAAGACTACAATACAAATATTTCAAAAAGAAATCCCATACAAAGCAAATTATGTTTAAAAATTTTCAAACATTTTATTTTCTCAAAAAGGGTCTACTGAATTTGATACTATATGTTAAGAAATTTACATGAAACATTAATGCATTTTCAAAATTTTCTGGGAACAGTCTCTGAATTTCTATTTATTTTGAGTTACCATTACATTACCATGGTAAACCATAGGAGATGGCATCTTAACATCTTCTCCTGTTTTCTTGAAGTACGTTTTCTCTTTTATGTAAAATTGAACATGCACTTCATAGGAAATTCAGGATATATACATTTTATTATGAAATATCAAAGTCGTTAGCCATTTTTGCGAAAATAAAGGTAACCAACTTTTTTCTAAGTCACCTAGCATCCATAAATACTCTTTTACTTATTCTGACTTAACCAGACTTCATTTTTGACTTGCACTGTTCATGGATAGCCTATAGGTAAGTAATGCTGAACTCTTTTTATAAGCTGTTTTATTCAAGGAATTCTAAACGCAGTATGCTTTGTAAATATTCAACCTTGCTAAAACCAGAATATGGATCTTGTAATAGGGCTCTCGTATTTTCCTACATGGAAACAAAGATTCCAATGTTATCTTGTAAATTATTTGAAATTGTCTATTTATGCGAGTCCGCATCTGATGATGCAGATTGAAATCTTCATACTTCAGCACAATTTGTTTCTGCATCAGACTAGCTGTTTCCTGTGTCTTCGCATATTAGAGTAAAATTTGCATTTCTATTTTCACTAGACATTTCGCACATTATACAGAGCGGTTATCTGTCTAATCAGAGGAAGTAACAGAAGCTGTGTAATGCAAATAACACAGTCGCTTAACCTGGTGGCAGAAATGTGTCAGGAGTACTAGAAAAAGCCTGAATAGGAAATCAGATTTCCAATTCGAAATGTGCATCCAAATTTACATACTTGTATCCCACAAGACAGGGCCTGTTTTAAGAGGTTAGGGTTAAACGTGTGTTAAATGACTTCTATAGTGAACGCATATTGAGATGCTTACAAATCAGGAATATCGGTTAAAGATTTGTGTTCACAAGGAAATCGTCTTCTGGTTACAGTGCTAAATTTGACTATTTTCAAGTCCGGGTTTCTCTTGAACGACACCTGGCCAACAGGAGTTTCTTCTGCTCTATTATACTATTATATATTTTCAGATATGTTACATCATTCGTGTGTTAGGGACAGATTGGCTCCAGTCTTTCCTTTAAACCCTATTTCCTTAACCTTACCCCTCTAGCATGTATTCTTCTGCCTAGTTTCTTTTCCCTCTTCACGATTGGATAACATAACCTCCAAATGATATCACACAAATGATATGCAATGCAAGGATATAAAATAAAGGCTCTATAAGCATTATCAAGGCAGATGCGCGTGCTTTCGTTACCACAGAGGTAGACTTATATCGAAGGATCATTCCATCTGTTTGTTAAAAATTGTCATATATTATGTTGTATTAACTACATTTCATAATTTAATTAATACGATTATTATAATGTAAATGTGAAAATCATCTTTGAATATATTAAGTGATATGTTAAATATAGAACGATTTTGCATCGCAAAACAACCCATTCCATGACAGGTGACTAGTCACGTGACAGCTATGAGATATGGGACAAAGTTTTGTAGAACAGGCCATAGATAATGCTAACGATGTGAGACACGTGCATATTCCACGTTTACCTTTAGTTATAAGAAGCTTCACATAATTCTCTTAACCTAACTTGTTAACACACCCTAGTCTGAATTGCTAATATCCTCCATAGTCGCGTGAGCTGAGACACCGCGAGGTCATTCTAATCGCCAGTGCTATGAGCCATTTCTGAGGCCGTCAATCGCGTCATTCAAGATAAATTATGCGATTAGTGAAGTAACTAAGAATTTAACCTCCTAGATCAAACTTTCATTCCTTTCAGTTAGTCAAATATACAGTATATCTCTAGATTTCTATTCTGGAAAATTACGTAGAACCATTCGGTGGAGTTGCTTTGTGGACAGTTTCACACCAATAATAATTATAGTCCTGCACTTAGTAACGTGATGCACCATGACCGGTACTTTAGCTACCATTTTAGCTACCAGTGGCATTGCTACCAAGCAATGGCCAATGGGGCTTCAAAACGAGGGAAGACCCAAGTAGTAATTTGCATTAAAATAAGAGAGAATAATGTGCAGCCATCTGAAATAGTAAACATGGCCAAAAAACAATTTTCGCAATCCACGACACCCATATAACCATGAAACTGTATCATACTCGTACATGTATTTATAAATGGGGCGCATAAGTGTTTTTGCACCTTTGCTTTGTATGCCGATATTTACTAAGAAGCTTGTTTGCCTTGTGACTTAATTACATTTAGTTCTTTCTCATAACTTTACAGGATGAACATAAAGTCGCGATCCATTTTTGAGAAAACGGTTGATTTTGAATTTCCTTTACAGGAGATCTGAAAGCTGCTGTCGACTGAAGAACGAATCGCTGTTGTTTCTGCACGTTTGAGGGCATTTACATATCAGGAGGTTCAAGCGGATTTTAAACGAAAATTCCATAAACCCGGTCCTGCAAGAGCCAATATCTGACTACTGATGCAGACACAAAGAACAGGCAGTGTGCAAGACGTGAAACGCTCGGATAGACCCCGAGTGACCAATGAAACTGTGCAGCAGGTAAGCGATGTTGTGACCAAAGTTCGAAAGCATTAACCAGGAGGTTAAATCGAGAGTTGGGTGCACCACAATCAACATTGTGGAAGATTCTGCATTTTACTTAAAAGAAAACGGTCATACCACCTCCAAATTCGACATGCATTGGAATGGGAAGACTACGTTTTTCACGAAGCAATGTGTTACGACCTGTTGAGGGCAGTCAAAGAAACCAATTTGTTGCAGAATGTGTTTAGCGATGAGGCCACGTTTCACACATGTTGCATGGCCAACAGACAACTGCAGAGGATGAACAACCAAATGCGATCATGGAGTGGGAACGAAACACCCCAAAAGTCAATTATGTGGCTGACAAAATCGAAGGTGTATGGGTCATTCTTCTTTGGAGAACCTACAGTGACAGTCATTTCGTACCTATATATGCTACAACTGTTCCTTCAACCACAATTAGAGCAGGATGGCATTTTGGAAACTCGTTTCCCAACAGGATGGAGCCCCTCCTCATTTCTCACTGATTGTTCGGGAGTACCTGGATACCACATTCCCACGTCGATGGATTGGCAGGGGTTCACACCGCATATGGGCGCCACGTTCCACAGATGACACCTTTTGACTTTTTTACATGGGGATACATGAAATCACATGTCTACAAACTTAAAATCACTTCAATTGCCATTCTAAAGTAGCGTATCAGGCAGGCAGTGCGCAACATCACACCTGCAATGCTGAACAAAGTGTTTGAGGCAGCAGTGCGTCGCTGGGAAACCTGTATGGAAGTGCAAGGTGGTCACATCGAACGAGACTAAGAGAAAACGTTCATGGATTATGTGTTATGTCATATGGTTTATAATACCTGTATTTGTTTCAATCTAATATTACGTTTTCTCGAAAATGGATCGAAACTTTGTTCACCCTGTATTGTACAGTCACACGTAGGTCCTTCTTTCATTATAAGACAGCTCACACTACAAGCAGACATTCCTGCTTTTCCTCTCCACTTGGACGTTCCAATTTTTCCAAGAGCTGGCCCACACCGCGTGAATTTTTAATCTGACATGGAGAAATTAAGAATTTCACACAACTTTTCTAATAACTTAAAACTTCATGAGAGTTTCCTATTTGTCCCTACTAAAACCAGTGGTTTAGTTGGACCGGAACGGGCCAGAACGCCGTTCCGGAAAAATTTTCCCGCTTTAGAATGACGTAACTTTTCCTTTTGGAAATTGCTGAATTAATACGGTGAGTTTCTGTAAATATTTTGTTCCAACTAAATCACTGACTAAAACCAACCTACGTAAAATATTATTGATAATGGTATTGAAATATAGAGTTGTATTTAAAATCAACAAAACAAAACAAGAAAATAAAAACAAAATAAATAAACTTTTCTTCACACACTATATACACTTCACGTGACAAAATCTGTCAGTTCTTCCTATCAAAGAATCGCGATTACTTCTGGAAACCTACGAAGCATGGTGTTCAAGCTTAGAATGGCAGAATCTAGAAATATTCAGAATTGAATGAGCTTGTGGAACTGGTCACTTGAGCCTTGAGCAGCAGCCATCAAATTGACCGCAGCACCGCGGATGTTTGTGAATACATTTTGAAAATGTATCCAGAGCAACTTGTAACAGTAGTTTCGAGCTATATTTAGAAAAATTATGAAAAGTTTATAAATTTATGAAAAAAATGATTATGTAAATATATCTGGTAATTTAAATAAGTAAATATATATGTAATTTTGTGATTGGCCGTAGTAATAATTATATGACGTAATGTTGTGACGTGGAATTAAATCGGCCAATCACAAAATTAAGATAGTTACGAAAAATCAATAATCTTGGTAGAGATGTTTTGTAACGGAGAGTGTGATGAATAGTGGTGCAGGAACAAGAACTTTTATGTAATATTTGGAACTGTTTAAATAGAACAAAGTAAGAATTTATCGAAATGTTTGAAGTAACCTGCAAGTGACTGGGAAAGGAAGTTCAAGTAAAATGTAATTCAAATAATACAATTAAATAGTTACAAAATTTGACTTCTCCGAAACTTTATTCCGAACCACGCCTGAAACCAAGATTATCATGACTCTTATTAAATCAAACACAATCACAAGAAACAACTCAAAATACAATGAATTAACCCTGTTATATCTGGCTTCTCAACGTGGGTCTTCGAAAAGTCAACGTGCATCCCATTTCAAACATAGAATTCCTGTCCCAAATTGCGCCCGAATGTGTGGCTGATAAAGACGTAGAGAAATTAACTACGAATAGAATTCCTGCCCCAAACTAAAATATTGTTTGGCATGTATTTTGTGTTATTCTTTTTCTCCCAAGCGCTTCCAGCGCTTCATTACACGCTTCGCCGCAACGTTTTAGTATTCTTCAGTCACCTAAGGACAACCATAAATAATAGTTTTAATTGTTTCGTAGGAAGCTTATTTTTAATCTTCATATCATATTTGATCCCGAATAATATAAACTCAAGACCAAGATAGTAAGGAAAAGAAAACTTTTCTGCATAATAAAGTATACCGCCTCGCAGGTTACAATTATACAGTCGGGTTATTTTATAGCGAGGCCACCGACTGCGTGCATGTGTGCTCTGTGCGCTATAGAGCAAGGGAAGCAAGGATACACGCGGTCATGGCCTCTGCATAAAAGAATTCTGGAATCTCAGCCAGCTTTATACTAGGCAGGCGGCCAACAACCATAGGCCTGCGGACCAAGTAATAACCCTCAAGGAGATTTTCAATTGTCCACCGATAGTTCAAGATCCCATGTGAACTTATTTCTTTCCTCTTTCAACTTTGAAAAGACCAACAGATTTTATTCATAAATCCATTTTCATGTTAGTCTGAAATGGACAATTATAGTCCCTAACCTTGCATATGGAAATAAAAAATTTAAAAGGCACTCAAGTTTTTTTTTCTTTCGCCTTTTAACCTGGTGTGTCATATGGAACGATAAATAAATGGAATGGGTAAATGATGCACAAATAAACCAAGTTTCCATAGAGCCTAGAGTTATGCGACCTTCGTCTTTTAGGCTTAGGACACGGGGGAGGCTTATCTGGATAACTCATCCTAACTAAGGTTCGAACATCTGGACTGTTGTATTTAAGACAGACACGTTGTTTCCAGACCATAGAGGCTTTTAAGGATCATTGTTAATCACTCACTTCTAATTTAGTTGAAACTCACCATGTTTCTTTAAGGATCGTGTGCAAATTTGACTCTATATACATTTTTGAGTAAACTTTGTCATGAAGGTTATTAAGTATATTAAGTATAAATTACGTTCAACTATTATTTGTTTTGTGCACATCAAAAACGTTACACCTAATATTGAGAAAGTGTAATCCGAAAGCAAGTTTATATTACAGGTCTTAAAAGTCATTAGAACTTTATTAGATGCTTTTAAGAAATATTTCAATTTTAAATGAGATTTCTTTTCAGATTAACAATAATTGTTTAACATTCTATGATGTTCTTTCCAAATAAGAGTGAATAATAAGAATTAGTTAAAACAATGTCAGTTGAAATGAAAACTAGCAATAAAGAAAGGACAAGAGATGGAGAAAGGCCAGGTAAGGAAGCAAAGCTGTGGTTTCTGTTAGAGTGGTGCATTTCAACAGGATGTCCGGAATAATAGACGTAAGTATTTATACTGAAAACTTCTTTTATCTTACTTACATTATACAGAAACTAATTTTCTTAAACTTTTAAATCAAACTGTGGAAATCAGAACACTTGCTAATTTAAAGGTGATAGTATGTTAGATTCGTCATACAAATATGAGTATGATTCACTCTGTTTCGAAAAACAGCCTTGTTTATAGCTTAAACAGAAAATAATTTAAAAGAAAATTATACCACACTGGAAAATTTAGGAAACCTCCTTATTTATTAGCTTGTTTTAAAAACAGCTCAAATAGTATTAATGTCATATTTAAATAATGTTATTAGATAAGTTAATAATTTCACAATTTTTTAATAATTCAAAAATTATTATTTATAAAGCAACAGTTTCATAATTCTAAAGTATCAGAATTAAACTTCACCACCACCACCACCACCACCACCACCACCACCACCACCACCACCACCACCACCACCACCACCACCACCACCCATTCAATAAAATTACGCCTATACGCTAAGAACTTGAATGGACAATTTCTAGAATTTTGAAGTATCTTGAAATAAATCGACATAATATAATAAAATTGTAACTATATTGTTGGGTGATTTTATATTTTATACAAATAAATGAAAGCGGTAGTGTATAAGCTACAATTTTGGTGCTAAAACAACTAAGTTTAGAATTATGGCACTCGATCAATATCTTCCGGCAAGAATAGCCCAATCTATTGTTACGAAACCTGGTACATGACAGTAAAAATACTTTCATCACTTGCCTAACGCTCATTAGGTTTCAATTTTGTGTAAAATTAAAAAAATTCAAAGTATATCGCTTATTGTTACTCTTTCTAAAAACTTCATAAAAGGTTGATAAACATCTTGTTTCGACAAGTTTTGTTAATTATGTAATTTCATTAGAATGACTTACCAAGTTATTGAACATTTTCGTCTTTCATTGGTGTACATAAATCGGTTCCTAGTCGCGATCATATACCAAATAAGGAAGAAGCACAGATTTGTTTACTATTTAACCGTTTGCTAATGTTATGATTAATAAACGCTCTAGAAGGAATTTATTACTCGCCTTCGAAGCACGTGGTATAAGCAAAAGACAATGAGATTCAGGAGGGAGGGAGAAAATTTGGGGTAAAGTACTTCCGTATTTAAGGAAACAACGTGAATATTGCACCCTTGGTATTTTACCAAGATCGTGTTTTCAGATCTGCACCATACTGTGTGTGAATGAACTTAAATTATACAACCTCATGTCAGTAAATTTGTCACATGAAAGTACACCTGTGGGACGAAATTCGTCACATCGAGGGCACTGATGTAATTGGCAAATGACAGTGTCGTTAACAAAGTACTTTAATTTAATTTTATGGCGTGTTAGTAAGTCTGCCTCACTTTCAAAAGCCTCCGAGAACCAATCTCAAATTGACTAAGTTATCTATTTTTCTTTCGGAATTTTTTCTTATCCGTAGAATATGAACGTCGGCTAACTTCAAGCTTTATGGATTTGTTTGAGTATAATTTTACCCATTTTATTCTTATCGTCCAGTAAAAGAATATTACACGCACACACGCGCGCACACACACACGCACAATGAAATAGTAGACAGACTAGCAAAAGAGGCTGCTGGGGAAGATCGTGAAATACAATATAATAAAACACCTAAAGAAGTCCTGATAAGCATGGAGAGAGACACCGGACTGAATGCATGGCATCTACAATGGACAGCATCAAGGAAAGGAGCCATCACCAAAGAATTCTTCCCATCCGTGAGAAATAGACTAAAACAAGAACTGCCCATTTTCCAAGAGTTTACAGCAATTGTCACAGGACACGGAAAGCTTCGTTCATACCGCCATCGATTTGCTTTACTAGATAGCCCAGTATGCAAATGTCAAGAAGAGAAACAAACAGTAGATCACATAATATTCCGATGTCCAATCATAAACAAAGAACCGAAATGATCAGGAAAATAAAAAGCAGACAATGCGCGTGGCCCATTACCAAAGAGGAGCTTACTAACACGGATCTAAAATGTTTCGTCAAATTTTTTAAATCACTAAACTTCACAGATATAGAGTAGGCAAATGAAGCATAAAAATTCAATAAAAACTGCTAATTAATTGTAACTATTTTAATAAGAATATTGTAAAATAGTGTAGGAAACATTTCAATACAAATACAAGATATACAAAATCATTGTAAAATTATTGTAAAAGTTGTATATACTATAAATAAAATAAGGCATATAGTATTCCTAAGGAATGAGGCACGCCAGGTAATAAAACACGCAAGTACGCGCACGCGCACACGCACACACACAAACTGAATAAGAAAGATAAAAAAAGAAAGAAATCAAGTAGAACTATGTATTCTGCCCGTAGAAAATAAACGTGTAATGTAAAACATAAGCGTGTAATGGGGACCCTAATTATGGAAACCATTCGAAAGTTTTGTCTTCCGTGGCGGCATTTGGTAGACCCAAATCCATAGATAACGTGGCTATTGTTTAGAAAGTGTTTCAGCAAACCAGTGAAAGTACTGAATAAGGAACAGGCAATGTCAATATTATTGTGCGACCATTACATAAAGTCTGACTATTGGTCTAGTCAGTAATGCAACCTCCTTTTTTTAACCAAGGATTCTATTCTATCATCTTTAATAACAATGTTGTAATTACTTAACATGGCCGTCTGTGTTTGCTAATGTTTGTAATCCATTTTTCTGGTGATAACAGGTTTCGTACAGTATATCAATTACAAAAAACAATGTTTGTTCCAATCACATAAATGCATCTACTTGGTATTGTACAAACTACCTTGCAAAAAGCTTATTATTCTGTCTGCTTCATAATTCAGATAAAACCATTACTCGAATTATTTTGTTGTAGGTGTGTGATGGTTTTGGCATTCTTTTCTCTTTGCATATACACGAAAAATAAATAATAAATAAATACACAATAAATAAGTAGATACATAATAAGAGAAAAAAAGAAAAAAAAAAAAGAAAGCAAGAAAGAGAAAAACGAGTTAGCAGTCTGAAAAGCATAAACTATTTAAAAAAGGAATAGCTGCAGTATAATTTATGCCACAAGCAATTTTATCTGAAATAAATTATATATTTCGGAGAGATCTATATTTTTAGGACCATTTTGTTTATCTCTTGCGTTTTATCAATTAAACAAATACAAAAGGGTTAAGAATAACGAAAACTTAGAGGCCGTTCCCAAGAAATTCAAAATATACATTTTTATTTGTTATGAAAATAGCTTGAACATTTGGTATTTTGATCAAAATCGTTAAGAGCTATTTTTGGTAAAATAGAAAAAAAAAAGTTTTTTCCGTGTTGATGGAAAGTCAATCAACCAGATGGTGAGATTTTCTCGAAAATATTCATTCTTGCATATCGCATTCTTGGTATTTAATCGGCTTCTCTTTTTTTTTTTTCATTTATACTGTTTATACACACATGCAAGTGTGGATATTTTTATAAAAGTATCATTGGGTTCAGGGATTCCAAAACATATACTTAAGCTGAAAGCTTGATATTAACTTTTTTTTCGGAATAAATTTCCGCTACAAGTGCAATTTGTATAAATGTTAGAACTTATTTCTATTTAAATAACACTTGTAAAATATTATAAACATTGATCATATAATATTCTGAAAAAGCGAGGTATTAAAATATTTTGATTTTGCGCTTCGTTGAAATGCTCGTTTAGGAGCTGGAATTCAAGAAGATCTACAGAGTACTTTGGATCTAATTCATAACGGTTCAACCATTCCTGTGAAAAGGCACTCATGTAGAGTTGCAAGCTGCTAGTTTCAGCTTCAAGAATTCAGCTGTATCAATAATTTATACAAAATCACCACAAAAAGTGGTTACAATTTCTTTCTTTTTTATTCCTTTTTTATACATTAAAACAAGCACGAGGCAGTTGTTCTAACTAGCAGAAAAATAACATTATAAAATTATAACTCGCGTTGTTCTATGGAAAGTTACTATTTTAGATTATTTTGTTTCTTACAAATAAAATGCATATATGAGGATTTGAAACCGTTACCTTATTAGATTTTCTTGCAGAGAATCCCATTAATACAGACCACAGGAACATCGAGTCAGACATTCTTCCTTTTGTTCTAGTTGCGTCTGCAGTCTACACACCTAAGACTGCCTCCGAGGGGAAGTTACAACCCCCATTACAGCTGTTTGACCTTGTGTTTGTCCGCCTCTCAACGCTCAGACCTTCGCCGAATCAGAGTTAATGTTGACATTTCCGTAGAATGGGTCGTCACTTCCAATCTGAGGCTCAGGTATTAATACACATTTCGTCTTATTGCAGCTTATAATGTAAACGATAGAACACTTCTTAATTTATACAACGAATGCTACAAATTAAAAGCATCTGGTATATTTACCCCACCTTCTCTCACATTATTATTTCAAAGCAACTTTAGCTATTATTCACACCAACGTTTTATTCCATCTCCCTACATGCTATATTTTAAATCACCAGAGAAAAAAATTCAGTTTGACAATATGCTCTGCGATACATGCAGAAGACTCAGCTGCTCATAAAGCAAAGTCATATTACTACCTGGTGAATAATTGCACCAAGTTCTATTTTCTCTACTACCTTTAGTAAGTAGAATAAGTATTGTATTCCACCCAAAAGGTCTATATAGAGAAATCGCTACAAATACACTTTCTGAACACCTGTGAATCTGAAAAAAACAGTCTTAGAAAAAGTGCGTGCGCGCGCGCGTGTGTATGTGTGGGGGGGGGGGAGGTGAATACTCAAAAACAATTTCGTTACAATACCAAAGAAGGATGTCACATGTCGCCCGCCTGGGTAGCGTAGATGGTAGCGTGTCTGCCTTACGTTCAAGACGTCTCGAGTTCTAATCTCGGTCAGGGTGAGTTAACTGGATAAGGTTTTTTCCGGTGTTTTCATTTATCCTGAACGACGAATATCAGGTAATTCTAAGCTTTATGGACCCTGGGGTCATTTGAGCATCATTTCACTCATTCCATTCATCGTCCAGTATGACAACGTTAGAGCACGTAAACTAAAAAAAGAAAAAAAAAACGAAAAAAAAGAAATTGAAGATATTCAAACCTCAAACTATCCGTTACTTGGATTATTTTTCGAACGTGTTAATTTTATAAAAAGGCACAAAATCCTTTGATTAAACTGGCATATATTTAAGATATTTATATGAAAACCGCAATGTATATCTTAAATTTCCTGGAAATAATTAAAAAGTTATCTTCATTCTGGACGACCTTTGCCAAAACCGTAAACAATAAGATATAGGCAAAATCTTACTGTAAAAATATGGATATGTTATAAAGGCACACAATATTTATGTTCAAATGTATACCTTTCTTTATTGGTAAAACTACTAATTTCTGAGATATTCTTTATTACTGATTTGAATTTTCAATTTCTTATACCTAATTTTCTCAAACAGGGAGTAGAGTGGAATGTCAAAGTCAGCAAATCATTACACGGCGACAAGCTCTTGAAAGGCTTGACTATCGCTTAAACCTATTGTATACCCCTATTCCCATTGTACAAGGAAGTATGTATAGAGTCACATTTTGCAAATGTTTATGTCGCTTAATATGAGATAAAGAGAATCATAGGCATTTTAATTTTTACAGAATGAACAGAGAAAGGTGTATAAGTACAACATATTAGATTTTAGCATTTAATTTGTAAGCGGTTATAAATGAGGTCCTTCCTAGTCTCCATCATTACTTATTGTTTACATATAGATACACCAAGCCTCAGCACTCAAAGAAAAGCATAGTGACACACACACACGCGCACACACACGCGCACACACGCACACACACGCACGCACGCACACACACGCACGCACGCACACACACACACACAAGGGTGCGCGTGTTTCTACGCTTTAGCTTAGAAGATTAAAATTTAAAAATCCATATTATTTGACAACTCGGTTTATGGGAGTTTTCGGTTTTGAAAAGGAGAGAGAACTAGAGATACGACAGTGTTTCTTCCGAGATTAGTACGAGCAAAATGAATGAAATTCGACAGCTATCACACTATTTCAGGTAATGCAAAACAAAGTAAAAACATAATTTTACAAACAGAATATATTTATACAACAAAACTTGAAAGAAAAATTAAAAAAAGAAAGAAAAATAATTGGAAAAGGAAAGAATTAGATTAAGGAACCTGTTGTAGTTTCTAATATACGCTATGCAATTCCTAAATTAATAAAACTTATTTTACTATTGAAAATTATGTTAATTTTATGTAATCTATTTTTATGTTGACATTTTGCAGCAGTGTTCAGGAATTATGCATTTTGTTTGTTCTTCATTTTGCTTTACTTTGTACTTAAAGAAATACTAGAATGAATACTAGAATACTAGCAAGAACTATTTGTAATTCATCTAGTAAGATAAATATAATCATTTACATTTTCCAAATTTCTTTAGATTTCTGCGCTGTACTTACTGATGCAGTGCCATCTCTTGTCCAACTATTACACTATAACCTACCATTCTCAACGATTCAGCAGTGTACTCCCTAGAACGTAGTTCAATCTTCGGCCACTTGGGACTAATGGTGTGAATACACACTAGAGTGAAGCACTTACTACAACTTCGTTAGGCGCTGGCATCTGGCGGTACTTGTACCAACTATTTACCTGGCTACAGCAGGTTAGCCAAGGATGAAAGGACGGGTAGAGCTGCTGTACTAAACTGACACCTCGATTTGAATCGCGATTATACCAATTTGGAAGCATTATATTCTAAGCTGTTTATTATTTCTGATGCTTTGATAGTTTTGAACATGACGTCTCTGACTTCATTTGTACATTTACTCTTAAAAGTTAAAATGAAAGGCAATGTTATCATTAATTCCTAAAACTAATGCTTTAGTTAAACTACCTTTTCACGTTGTATTTATTACTCATAATTTCTTAAATTTATTCAAATCCAATCACGTGCTCGTTGAAAATGTATTTATGTTATCCGGAAGTTTGACGCTCTAGGTCTAAACCTGTGTTTTCATTGTCACTCATTTATTTACTATCTTATTCTATATATGTGATGAAGTGGCACTAAGCTTTAAAACGGAAGGACAAAACTCGTTAAACGATCCAAAACTCTTCTACGCTCTAATCATTATAGAAGTTATTGACCAATCATGTCACAATTACAATCTACTGTTTAACACGTAGGTATTATCATCCAAAATGGAGCAATAACATGTAAAATATATTAAATATCAACCTATCGGAGGAGTGTCTACTCTTTCATAATAGGCTGGAATTTCGTTCAAGTTGTAGGGATGCAAGTTTAGAACAAATTTCTAGTCATTGCAAAATTATTGATATTTCATTTTATGGTAGCTTCTTTTATTTTACATTTTAGGCATTTTCTCACTTCTTTCTTTCAACATAACTCCCTTTTCTCTGACTGAACTTTAAGCAACAGAAATATCTCTCGAAATGAAGCAGAGTGAAGCATAATTAATACTTTTTTATCTATAATAGTAGTAAATTTTCCTAGATAAGTTCAAAATGCATAGGTATTTATGAGTGAAGTTTACGTCATGGCCTCTAGCTTCCGCAAGAGCAGAAATAAAAAACTGCAAATCTACTGTTATTTATGTATTTATTATTTTAAATTTCAACTGATCAGCACAGTTAGTGCTATACAAATTACGGAGCTACAGATATAGAGTAAAATGAAAGAATACAGGAAAAGAGGATACTCGTACTGGAGTCGTCGAACAAACTGATCTGATTAGCGAGAATATAAATTACACAACTTCAGCACTACAGAATTAACACTTTAAGTTCAAATCTGGCCTAGACTGGTGGCTTTTAAGTATATTTTAAAGCGACAAGTCCATGTCAGTATTTATTACTAAAATTTTAAATCCCTGTAGCTGGGTAGATCATGTCTGAGGGCAAATGGATGAACTGGGAAAATTGCGCTTGAATGAGCTGGCAATCCATAAAAGGTTGAGTTATCCGGCATTCGCCTTCTCAAAATAAAAGGGCGAGGGGGAGAAGATCCTTATCCAGCTAATGGAGATCGAACTCGCGAAATGTTGGATGCAAGTCTGCAGCATTAAATGTCGAAATTCTTCTCATCTCTCCCCCTCCTTTACTTTTGCATCGTACTACCCATTCTTTCCCAATTCCTTGTTTCTCTCCCCTACCCTTTCCCTTCTTCATTTGTTGTCCCATTCACCTTTCTTTTCTATATATTTCTTCTTTATCGTCCTCCTTCCATCGGCCTAATCCCTATTTTCCCTCTGTAGTTATAGTTAGATGCATTTCCTGCAAACAACATAGGAGAGCGGCAGTTTCAGACAGCACTGAAATGTATAGCAAATCTTTCGTCTTCTATGAATCTTCTGTGCATTTTAGGGATGACATCTATCTCATTCACCTGATATAGCTAATCAAATATTTTTTTATTTTAGACAGTTCTATGAAATGAATTTGTATTGTTGCTTTTGAAGAAACTGTAATAGATATACTAGTAAAACTTCTTTTGATGATGTAAGAATATGTATATGACCTTTTCTTGCGAATTATACTTCAGTTCTGAGCAATCAGCGATTGTAGTGAATCGATAGTGATTCTAAAATATTCTATTTCCAAACGGTTTGCTCTTTATAAACTGCAGTTAATATGATTTTTGAGTTTTCTAATGACATATCCAGGAATGCTTTTAAATACAGAAAATCTCGATGCGTTTGACCGAGGCTCAAGAATCATTCATCTGTGTTAAAAGCATTTAAGTAGTTGAAAGATTATTTGGTAAAGCTGCATATCTCATAAAAATTAATGGACATTTAACAAAGAACATAACACATCTGGGACAGTAAATAATCGGTTAGACATAATCAGAATACGTAAGTGTGCAAACAAAATATTAACGTCATTTTTATTAGGTTGTAAGATTTGCTGACCTGTATTTCATAAATGCAATATGTGAAAATAAATCACTAACGTTTGACTGTTTTGTGAAATACAGAAGATATACAGCGTTATTCATACCCAAGTACACAAATATATAACACATGTTTTATTTCTACTGCAGAGAAACAATACCCAGAGATTAATCCTGAACACCTACCATAAAACTGGCTAAGTAACATGGATTTAGAAATGTCCTTTTCACACTCTAGTTTACTAGTTGTGGCACAGTTACTTATCATTCTTACATTCATCTCTTGAAGTACAGCTGAAGTCCGATCTGCCTTCCAGAGGAAACAATTGCAAACATTCAATGAATGAATACACTCTTTCTGTAGAAAAACAAAAATGATTCTACTGAAGAGAGATAATTTAGCAAGGGAATTACGAATAGTAACTAATAGTCTGTATTTGTTTCTTCATGCTTTTGAAATTTAGATTTTTTAGATTTTACTGTACGTCTTACTCTTAAAAGGTCCTTGGTGATCGTAAAATGCTTGTGCTAGAAGAATATTGGATGTTGTGATATTTGAAAAAGTATTTTCACTAATTTGAAAATATATATGTTTGGTATGTATTAAAACACAGTGGTATAGTTTGCAGGAAATTGCTTTAATTTTTCCTACAGATATCCTTAAATGTGTAATAAAAGATTATATATAATTTTTTATATATGATTTGTAGATTTTTCAATAACTTATAGAACAGATAAATTGAGTAAGCAACATTTCGTTATTTAAAATCTTCCGTGCACTATTTGAATCTTTCAGTAACAATTCTGCAATTATTATTAAAATAATTAGCACAGCTAATTTTAAGGTTCGTAATGACTTAGTGCTTATTAAATATTGTCATGGTTTAGTATTCCTAAAATTGAACAAAGAATATATTTTTAATTAAGTAGTTTTTTTTTTTAAATTTTAACACAGCCTAGTGGAGATTTAAATTAATCATTTAAAATCAAAATGTAAATTTAAAAGGTATATAGCTAACCACTCGAAGCTGGAACAATATACTTTATGTATAAACACAATGACAAAAAATATATTAATATCTTTGACATAAAAAGTTACAACTCGTTTAACCGAGTGGGATGGCTCAGGTGGTCTCGTCTGTGGCCCGCATTCGGGAGGCCCGGGTTCGACTCCCTTAGCCGACCTACCTGATCCATGGAATTTTCCGGGGTTTTTCCCGGGTCGCTGGGCGAATGTTGGGTAGGTTAATTACGTCTCCCGAATTTCCTGTACCTCAATTTCATCTCCATTATAATTTTCATCATCTCTCATCTGGTGGTGTCTTTCAGGGTAGAAGTGTCGGCGGGTGTCTCGGCGGTGCATGGCAGGATGATATGCTCTGAGAAAACGATTTCCTCCTCCGGTAGGTCGGTTGCCGGTCTCTGCTCCTCTGCTGGGACCATTTCGGGACCCCAGCCAGGAACCTTTGGGGCTCGGGTCGCCTGCCTGGGATACTGGGCTCGTTGTCGTCCCGCAGTAGGGGAGCGTGTCCGTTGTCCTGGCCTGTCGGGGGAAGTCTCTATCCAAGTAAACTGTAGGGACCCTGCCCTCTGTACTGTCGTGGCTCCTTGGGTTGGCCGCCGTCTGTCTCCTTCGCCTCATCCTTCCTCCCAGGGGTGCCCCGATTGGGGGCATAGGAACAATGGGCCCAGCATGGTGGCCTACGTACCAAATCCCCTACGTAATGAAACCCTATCCAATCCGATAGCTCGTTTATATTATGTGCGTTACCTTTATTATTGTATTGTAATTCTGTATTAAAAATATCAAGTTGTGAAACGTATCAGAAGTTCATTTCTATAATGAAAACCATTATCCGCAAGGTTTTTTTTTATTTTTTTTTTAATGGCTAAGACTACACTAATAGACGTTATGTGGTAGCCATTTACACAGGGGAATAGATAGTAACCAAATCTTTGAAAAGCAATTCGGTATACATTAGCCATAACCTTATGATAGTGGAAATTAAGGATTATAATCCTCAGATGGATAAAATGTTTATAGAACTCAGTTGTTATTAACCTTGTTTTCTTGCTATGACAATTGGAGGTATATTAAGCAAAGGCCTGTATCATCAGTGTAATGGCGGATTATTTTAACAACTTAGAATTTGTCTGGAAAGGAAAAGGAAAGAAAAAAATGGTTTATAGATTCTCGAAATGAATTCATCTGTTTCCAATCCCAACAAGGTAGGTATCAGTACCAATGGTACTTCCTCTGTAAAAGGAATTAAAATTACAAATTGAAATAATTGTACAGCATAATAAATATCTCAAAGGAATAACAATAACTAGATATACGTTTTAACTAATAAAATGGTTGATGCACTTATTTTACTCACGACTTTCTATATACTATAGCATGTTAACGATTCTGTAAGTCAACATAATCCCACGAAGGTCAAAAGCAACAAAGGTTAAACAATAACAGACTAGAGCTCACCATTGCAACTTGTTCGAGACTACGCTATTGCCGTACAAGTATACAGCAGAAAATTTTAGTATTTAATATTCAATAGGTATGACAAAACATGTTAACAGTAATTTTCTTTTGCTCCTATGATTGCTAAACTCAACTTCTAGCCTATTTAGGCAGAGATTCGTACTCTGAAATAAAGCTTCGGTTTAACACTTGTATGATAACACTGGACAACAATGAAAATGTTTCGGGCTTAAAAATAATGAATTTACATGTATTTCCATCTGCTGAATTCAAAAACCACCATAAAGCTGATAGATTAGCTCTTGTTTTAAAGATAAAGTGACATTTCATTTTTTAGAGTGAAGATTTTAAATTTGGGGGGATTTTTTGGGGAGTTGGCACACCTGTCAAAATACCGTAGATGACAACTACAAGCATTTGATGACAGTGCCCCTACAAATATACCGTAACCTTGGATGCAACATGTCCCTTAAGATCCATTTTCTCCACTCCCACCTAGACTTTTTCCCTCCTAGTTGTGGAGCTGTTAGTGATGAACATGGGGAGAGATTCCATCAGGACATTTCTGTTATGGAACAAAGATATCAGGGCCGTTGGAATGAAGTAATGCTTGCGGATTACTGTTGGTCTTTGTATAGGGATTCTACGGAACTCAATCACAAGAGGCAAGCTAAAAGACGACAAAGTCAATAGGCCACCCCATGATTCTCTTCAGACACGACCATCTGCGAAGTATTTTTCCAGCAATTTAGAACCTTTAGCATATAATTACCAGTTAAAAAAATCAAATGCACTTTCACTTTTGTTAGCATGTATGTAATTAAAATGTATCCTTTTCTCTCAATCCATTACTATGTAATACTTCCACCTTGTGTATATCATAGAAACTAGAGCTAATAAAAATTTTAATTGTTATATTTGTTTTTCTCAACCCAAAATTAGTAGGATTGCCTCATGAAGTGCTCGAAACATTCAAAAATTATTTTTCTGTTGCCCAGGGTAATTATTACAAAATACATACTTCTTAAAATGTGAAAAACTAACAATAGGTGTATAAAATTTGTAAATAGTTGACGTTCCATAAAGCTTATATCTTACACAACTTTTACATTTTAAATAGACGTATACTTTTTTACGAAATAAGTTCATGTCACGTAGTGGTTTCCCCATTAAAGAGAAGATAGTAACACTGAACAATTGCATTGCACTTAGAGGAAATTCAAGGCATGATTTTAATCGGGTATGCTATACGTCAAGCAAAGTCATTAGAACAACTTCTCAGGGAATACAATAATGAGCAATTTTCTTCCGTAAAAAAATATTATGATGAATTAAATTCATATGAGCCTTTAATAACATATTTCTGTTATTTACTTTTTATCTACATTACTTAACCCAGATAAACATTTGCAGAAACGTTTTTATTACAAATTTTCTTGTAGGTAAAATGGTAATAGGTGAACACATTAGACTTAAGGATATGTATGACTGAAATTTCATGAACATTTTCAATAAAATCACATTTTTCTCTTTTTAGTCTACAAAATAGTGTAAACCTTCCTGAATCCAAAGAATGCTTAGTTAGAATCCGCAAGCCATTTTTAAATGCTCAAATCTAATTTGAAAGTTACGTGAATGCTAGTGTTACATATGAATTTTAATCCTTTATCCTTGTTTTCTCGTTATTGAAAATTTCAGCATTTTTCATCATTTAAAATGCTCCTTGCGACGCAGTTTTAGTGTTAAACTAATGAAACTTACTACACACGTTCATAGAGACACAGTAAATAGAAAATGCCCTGGGTTTTATTGTGAGATGAATTTAAACACACTTTCTTTACTTCAAAACACAAAAGTTTCAAATTTTGAGCAAAAAATCTAAATTTATACATTTAAAAATTTCTGGAGCCTAAAGTTATTGGGACACAGAGAAACCTAGGGCAAATTAAAAAAATGGATATATTGGAAACCTGTTGTTAAAATATTAGACCAGAATTTAAGAATTTTGTCGCAAGGGTCTTTTTAGATAGCGTAACCAAAAATAAATAATTTGGCCATATTTTCCAAACTATCCAAGTGAAATTGATAACATTTGGGCTATATCATGTTTGCACTAAGTTACACCTGTGGTATAAAAATTAAAAAGCTAGCGTTATGAGTTCAGCATTTCAAATTTTCGGTGATAGGTATCATTAGTTGATAGTTAAAACTTTTCTTAAATTCCTTGTGCCACATCCTTGGTTGTTTTTTTACGTCCTCCAACATTAAATCATATCGGACGATGAATGGAATGGGTGAAATGATGCTCAAATGATCCCAGTGTCCATAGAGTTACCCTATATTTGTCTTTCAGGATAAGGGAAAACCCCGGAAAAAAACAGGTAACTCACCCTGACCGAGATTCGAACTCGGAATCTCTTGAACGGGAGGCAGACAAGCTACCACCACGCTACCGAGGCGGGCATCCTTGGGAATTCTCTGAACGCAAAACAATAAGTTTGGTGTTGAAGACAGTTCATTTAGAAGTGAAGATGTAGACAATTCTGAGTGTTCTATCTGTTTGCAGATAGATTTGGCATACTTGAAAACATTTTTCTGAAATCAGGTAGCTTGTGATCACTGACATGCGTAGCCGGGTGATTAAGGCATGGACTTACGAAAAGAGATTTGCGGTTCAAATCCCATGGGAATGTTTTTCCTGGCGAATTTTTATCTGTTACCCTCAGTCCTCATGACTTGCAAATCCCGGGAAGATACCCCAAGCTCAGACCAATAAAGTTTCGTTCTCGAATTTCTTCTCCAATCATAATTTAATTTCACGTATTACCTGTGTTCACTACCTGAGGTTCCTCATTTAGTAGAACTTCAATTCAACAAAATAAAAATAATAAAAGCTCAAACTCGGCTTTAATTATTGTGAAAGTGATTGTTAAAGTAAAAACATTGTAGCTAAAGATATACGAACTGTGTTCAAAAACACAAATTGATTTGAGGTAAGAATAACTATGATGTCATTGAATAGACTTGGGAAAATTAACGGCCTCTGGAGAATGAGAAGTGAGGATACACAGATACAATCTAATCTACGAGGTAAAGGGCGGAAATTTCAACTAAGTAATGGAGTTGCTCAGAAAAGAAAGAAAAAGGGAGATAAAAACGATGGATGGTTATACAAAAAATTACATTAAAGGTTTAGAGTACTTTGTCATGTGATCTGATCTTCATGCGCCGCAGGAGACTGCAGATTGGAAAACTAGTCTCTCTTAGGAACGGTACAAAACATCTGCAGTGCACAAGTCCGTACTTTCAAAGTGACCAGAATGTCAAATTAACAGCCAATGAAATTATATCACTTTAGAATGCTTAATTACCGCTTCAAATCTGCTTGGATTTTCTTGACAAGCAATTCAAACTGATCGTTACTCTGCTGAATTTGCCTGTTAAAACAATCAAGATTTACACCTATTAAACACCTACTTTACACCTATTTCATGCCAGCTGGTTGTCTATTCGTGAATGTTTCTACTTGTTATAGTCAAGTCCGTGTTTTACATCAACAAAGGGAGGGAAACTTGCATTTCAACCAATCATGATGATCTATCCCTACCAGTTCTTCATCATCCTCGTTGTCGTCGTCGTCGTCGTCGTCGTCATCATCATCATCATCATCATCATCATCATCATCATCATCATTCCCATCATCTCTTCTTTTACTTCTTCATTTCTTCTACTTCTTTGTCTTCTTCTATCTTTTCTTGGTTTCACTCATATTTTAGGAAATATGCTAGCTGGCTGGAAGAATATTTTGTTTTCCATTCTTAAGAAACTATCAGTCCAATTCTGCCTACTGATTCTACGTTCAACTCTTCGGTTCCATCCATTCTTCACGCCCTTAAGCAATTTCATTTATGCTACTTGAATATTTTTATTTTGATCCTGAAGTCGACACCCACATCACTGTATGAATCTCAGTATGTAAAATATTTAACACCAATAAACATATTCTAACTTTTTATTTTGGTTCCTCTCTTAACTTCATGTTTAAAAGTGTTCTTTATAGGATGTACTAAATGTATAATCCCATCTTTGGGATCAGTATATTCAACATTACGTAAAACACTTGTTGCAGAATTTTATTTCCTATATAATATATGATTTGATTTGGTCAATTTCTTTTAAACTCATTGTTCTTTTGCTTCTTTACTGACATTTTAGAACTGTGGAATTTGCATAAGTTGTTTAAATGGAATATATACTTTTATAATTGTATTCATTGGTCGTTTTCAAATACTAAAGCAGTCATATATGACAAAGATGGACGAGCACGTTAAGGCACGGACTCGTGTACGCGTAGTTTTTCCACATTCCTCATAATTGAGGTATCCTAAACATAGGCGTGGAGTTCTTTCTCCCAAAACTTCCATGACCCATTATTTCATTTCACGTATCATCAGCGTATACTGACTGTGTTGCTCTGTGTAATAAAAACGGGCGTTAAACAATGTTGAGAAAAAATCAACAAGTGATGTGCTTTGTTTAATTTATATTGATGTACAGCTTTCATCAGATTAAATTGAACAGTTTCAATAGAATTTGGCGCTTGCTATTGCAGATGTCACGCATACAATCAAAGAAGAAATTTACTCATATTCTTTAAACATAGAAGGCTGTAAAGTTGACAATGGTTTAGTGCAAAATTTTGAATCAAAACACAATCTCATGACTGCTGAACCTCGCTCAAGCCTTAAACAATATGTTCTTGTCTCAGATTTGATCAATTCTTTAGAATCAATTCTTTGATACTGCATGCTGAAGTGGTCGTAGTTAGATCTTTAAAAACAGGTTTAATATTTTTTTTCTATATTTATTTTACGCCACTACACAGTGATTTAGGGGAGAATATGTTTGAAGATATTTCGTGGATCGTCCTGCGCTGTGGCGTAGTGTGTTAAGGCATCCTGCTTTGGTTCCCTGACACGGAAATCGCCCTGAAACGAACCAACCTCTGGCGGGTGCGGAGTTTAAGTCCCGGGTATAGGACCGGTGCCCACTCAGCATAGTGAGGAAATTGAGGAGCTGCTTTAGGTAACGAACCCTAGTCTAACAAACCTACTTTTCGGCTGGGGGTGTCGAGATGCTGATCACATCTCCCCGTATAGCCTGGATGATCACCCACCTCTATCTTGCGAAGTGGGCGTGAGTAGGCAGATCTTGACCAAGTAGGGGCTGTTGCGCCATATGCTAGCGTGTAATACCTCATGGCTCGATGTATGGCAAACAGTTAATACTCTACATCTTATCCTTCGTTACATGTCTACAGAGGTCTTAGTGCTAGGCAACTGCACCTCTGCTTCTTCTCGTGCTATGCAGATGACTATAGAGTCTACCCTCTTTCTTATCTATGAATAGATAACAGCATATTAACTATTACCATCTACATTCATTTGTACTATTATTTTACATGTAGCGTGGAACTTTGTACAGTGATTTAAAATATCAAATTAATATTTAACTTGCAAACTAAGAGAAATCTGATTGGTGAATTCAAGAGATCTTCCAAATATTGCCACACATTTTACGTCCATTTCTAAGGGTTTATATTATGCTGGCTTTCAAATTCAGCCTTTTCAATTCCAGTGCAGAAGTAAATGAAGACAGCACTAAAAAGGTATCAGAAAATTCAAAGCAATACTGATAATAGGTTGTTCCCGTACCTCAGTTGGTAGTGCACGTAGGGGTCCCGGGTTTGATTCCCGGTGGTGATGCTGGGGAATTTTCTCCGACCAATATAATTCCTCATTTTCCGTAGAGCCTGGAAGTATGAATGAGATACGAATGTGTGCGTCATCTAATGAAAACCCAACGAATATGAGTGAACACCTTCGGTATGTTCCAAAGGAGAACGGCCATTGGAGTTAAAGGCGGGGCATAAATGGAACAAAAAAGAAATAGTGATAATAATGAAAACCTCGGATTAGGATTACTGAGGGGATTCTGTGGTTTATCGTACTCAAGCCCCAAGTGGGGCATCCCCGGAGGAAGGATGAGGAGAGAGGGGACAGAGGGCGGCGGACCCAAGGAGTATCGACAGCGGGAGACACCTGCCGACACCTCTGCGCCAAAAAAGACAACCAGATAAGAGATAATATGAAATGATAATGGAGATGAAATGGAGGGGCAGGAAATTCGGGGGATGTAATTAACCTGTCCAGTATTCGCCTAGCGACCCGGAAAAACCCTGGAAAAACCGTGGGTCAGGTAGGACAGTCATGGTAATCGACCCCGGCCTCCCGAATGCAGGCCACAGAAGAAACCACCTGAGCCATCCCGTTCAATAATACCTTCAAAATAAAGGATGTCACAAAATTTTTATTTTTCGTACACAAAATACTGATGCATTTTTTCAATTTTCAGATATGCAAAATTACATAAATTTCTTTAAAATTCAAAAAGTTTAAAGATTTCTCATATCAAACTTAATATGTACTTAAATGTTATTTCAATTAAAACTAACTGGAGCTCTATCGTTAAAGTCCCAATGAACTTTTGAGACGGCATGTTACCATGGATAAAACTTGTGTACATCACTACTCCAGAAAGTAAATTACAGTCAAAATAGTGGACTGCGCCAGGTGGACCAGCTCCAAAAAAGGTAAAGTCAATTTTGTCAGCTAACAAGGTTATGGGATTATTTTTACAAATATTTTTTATTGATTACTTGGAAAAGGCTAAAAGTATCACTGATGACCGCTACACAAGGTTTTTCAACGTTTGAGTGACGAGTTGAAAAGAAACAGATCTCATTTGGCAAAGGATAAAAAAAAAAAAAAAAAAAAAAAAAAAAAAAAAAAAAAAAAATCTTGTTCCTTCACGAAGATGCTCCGGCACATCGTTAAAGTTATTGCAATGGAAAACATGTGCGAATTAAAGTTCGAATTGCTTGAACATCCACCCTATTCGCGAGATCTAGCACTCAGTGACTACCACCTTTTCGCGAACCTCAAAAAATTTCTTGGAGGACTAAAGTTTCACAGCAACGAAGTCATTCATGCGGTAAGCAGCTATTTTGAGGACCATTTGAGGCCAGGACTTAGCAGACACTCTCGTATAAGTGAAAGTAAGTAGTGCAATGCTAAAAGGGCATGTCCACCAAACAGTGAGATACTATAACATTAAATTGCCTCGCCATAATATAGGCCAATTTTTAATAGGTACATCTGCAAGAAAATAAACCTCTAGCTTTGTAATGAAAAATGATATACACTTGATAATAAATACAGACTATACTGTTCCAAAAGGGAGCGCATTGCTAACAGTGTGCCGAAGAAATTTAAATTGATAATTATTTGTTGGTAACTCTAATTCGATAGTCAAATTTCATGAAATTTACAAATTATCACATAAATAATAAAACCACGTTATGTAGAGATGCTTCAGTCTAGTTTAATTTGCTAATGGAAATAATAATACGATACTTCACTATTCAGAATATTCATGTAGTTTTAGTGGAGGTTGCAGCCTCCTTAAAGGGTTGGTTAACAAAATAATTCTTAGTATTGTCGCCAGGCACTGTTTTGATAATGACCGCCCACGCGCAGGCAAACGCTGAGAGAGAGAGAGAGAGAGAGAGAAGCGGGGAGTGAAAGAGACAGATAGCGTCCAAGCCACGCCCACACGTGGGTGAATGCTTGGCGCTTGCAGGAGAGCCGTGGCGGGGAGAAGGCGAAGGCGGAGTGATGTTTGGATAATTCTTTTCCTTCCCTCGCCACCGTGAAATATCGTGTTAGTTCGGTAACTTTCGAGAAACGATGGTTCGGTTATAAATAAGAGAGTGATGCAGCACAGCTGCTACAGCGTCTCAAACAAAAAATGGCGGCGAGGCCTGATGGGCTGAACACCCCTCATTCTCCGCCATCTTCCCTTCACAGGGTTTTCAATATGTGCCTTATCCTCGGGTACTTTCCACGAGAGTGGAGGGAGGCCCGGGTGATATGCATATTGAAACCTGGAAAGAATCCGGTACACCCTTCCAGCTACCGATCCATCAGCCTCCTTTCCACCCTCTCGAAAGTTCTCGAGAAGTTGATTATCACCCGATTGTCCCCCATCCTGGGAGGCATTCAAGCCATTCCCGACCATCAGTTTGGATTTCGTCCTGGGCACTCGACAGTCCAGCAGTTACTGCATGTGGTGGAGACCGCTGCCCTGGGCTTCCAGGGAGGCGCCTTCACGGCGGCGGTTTCTTTGGATGTCGAGAAGGCCCTCTCTAATATATGGCATGCCAAGCTCCTTTATAAATTGATCCACCTGGGGCTCCCCAATACAAATGATCAATATCCTACACAGCTTCTTGCGACACCGCACCTTTAAAGTCACAGTTGTGGGGGAAACATCAACGCCAGTGAGAGGCGGAGTCCCCGAAGGCTCTGTACTATCTCCCACCCTATTCAACGGCTTTATGGCAGATTTCCCCACATAGCAACGAGTCGAAATGGCACAATACGCTGACGACAAACACATCGTCAGAGCCTTCTAATCCTTCTAATGCTAATCCTAACAGCACCTAAAGTTGAGATCCACATAATTCTTCTAAGCTGGCATCAAATTTTTTCCCAAGTTAAACAAAATAAAATACCAGGGTGCAAGGTATTGCATCCTGTCCTTCAACCCGAAGGCACAAATTTTAACCTCACAAGAATCTTCAATCTCAAAACCCACATCACATCCTACAAAATCCCAAAATGAAATACCTTACCTGCGGTAAAACTCTTAACGGGTGGGCACGCAGCAACAACCTTCTGGGTTTATACAGCCAGCCAGCACCTCGGACGGTCGGACAGCTGCTAGTGAGTGAATGAAGTCACTTGTCAATGGATATTTGAACTGTACCGAGTTGCAAGTTGAGAACTGATAATCGTGTAGTGATTTGAAAGTGAATTCTTTTGTTTGTTTACGTGTGGTGAAGCCAAGAGAGGCTGTGTTGGTGTATGTTACGTAATTCTGCTGCTGAAAAGGGTTGTACAAAACGTCTTTTTACTTGAAATAAAGAACAGTTTGAATTTCTGCAAACTGGATTTTTAATCCTACGTACCCTGTTTTAATAATGGAAGATTCTGCTAATATTTTCTCTGGTGTCAAATAAGCTCTAGTGTAGACTTACCAAAAAGTAGTGCAAAGAAGGTTATAAATATTAAGTAAAATCGAGCCAGAAATTATTTGGAGTATAGGTTTTTCTATAGTACATATAATAGATTTTCTGCTATATAGTCTTAGCTTAGCGATACTTCTGAATGTAATATCGTTTAAATAGTGAGCAGTTTGTGTCAAAACATTAGGCAACATTATACACACGTATTCTTGAGAGAGGGGGAGAGAGAATAATTAAAAAGTGATATATTGCTGGCAGCTAAATTGTGTTAGTTAACTGACATGAATTACAATGAAGCAACTTTCAAGACAAAAAGTAGTACCTAACGTTTTTGTTATCGCCATCTCTTTTGCAACTTTTTTGTGGCAGTAAATTTAATATTCTCAGATTAATTACCAAAATAAACGGATATCTGCAAGTATGCTGTTATTTCTGCAACACTTTATACCGGTCTACTAACGGTATAAACACATTCAGGGGCCACTACATGTGTAGATAAACCATACAAAATATATAAAAATATAAAATTCGCATTACTAGACATGCAAATTTTCCAATGAGGTAAACAAGAGAAACCACAAGCCAAAACAACTAGGTCATGCCAAGCAATACAATGTCTAGCTGTACCTTTTTCCTGCGTCCATCCTCCTCAGGGCTGGTGACGTAGAGGTCGGCGATGCCCAAAAGGCAGTCGTCACAGCGGCAGACGTCGCTCGAAGTGCTGGACGAGAATGAGGAGGCGGAATCAGTAGAGTCCGTGCGGAGAAGAAGGGCCGGTGGGAGAGGGGCTGAGCCTTGTACCAAACAGCCACCCCCAGCTCGCTCCATTTTGGCCATGAGCAGGGACTCCATGAGCGACCTGGGGCGGGACATGACCGGTGGTGATGCAGGCAATACCGTCGCCTGAGAGGTGGTAGTAGGGCAACCAATAGGAGCTGGCGTCTGCTGCGCCGTCGTGGATGCCGGGGGAGGCGTCGGGCTTCTCACGTCTGACGTCATTGTCATAGCACTAATCTTTCACTTCAACACATTTTCCTACTTATTTCTCTGGCACACATATATGAACTGCCACACTTTTAACAATGTATATAAAGGTTTGAAATCTCATTTCACACAGGTACTTGTTGGATTGGTTACTGATGCTTCTTCAACACTTCCAAACTATGAAACCAGAACCACACTTCACACTAATGTTTGATACGATGAGGTCATGTAAGTGCATTCTTGTTTTTAATAGAAAGTAATACATTTTAAAACAAATTTCTAAGGAATGCATTTTCCTTTAAACTGTCTTCATTTGTCTCAAATCTGCCATACCAACATTTATATGCGGTACAGTTATGTTTGATTTTGGCCATTGTTACTTGAAGTATATTCTAGATAATGCACAATTTATTAAGACAAGCACTAAGGACACTTTTGACAACTATAACTTAGACCTGCTCGTCAAGATAACGATGTTCGCAGTTGAAGATGTAGGAAATGCAATTTATTTACTTTGGAGCCAATCAAAGCCATCTTGAACACACTTCAATTGCATGAAACAGTATTTTTCGTTGAGGATGTGATGACTTTGTGACAATAGTTTCGTTTTTGTCGCACATTTGTGTTATATCAGTTGAGAATGAGAAGCGAAAGTGACTTTTTCTATTATCTTGTGTGGCTAGGGAGAAGCTGCTGACACGTGAAACACCACAGGAAACCTGAAGAGACAGAATAATCGATATGTACTACAGGCATTGCCTAGACAGTGGCTCTCAAAATCTGGGTCATCATAAAGTTTACCAGCGGAGGAGTTTGTTAATTTAATGACGTTCTATATAAACTTAAATATTCCACAGAAAACCTACTTAGACTAATGCTGCTGTTAATGTATGACTTTAGCATGCTGAAGCTTAGAAAAGAGTTTTCCATTTTCGTACAAATACGCTCATTGACATAATTTTATATGAAATAATGTAAAATAAGACCTGGAGCTTTCCTGGCGACGAATATGGTCAATTTTTTCTTGGGCAGCAAGCCAGGTCAAAAGACGATTGGAGATCGACGTTTCGGGAGTGTGCATTGCTCCCATCATCAGGATATTCATTAAATGTTATAACCACAAATTAAAAACTGGATATAACACAAATATAAACAAATAAAAAGCACTATCAAAATTGGCATTACTGACAAAAGACTGTTTTCAGTAAATTAAGTGCCAGGCCAGGAGATGGCGTGAGTATAGAACATTAATTGGGTCAAAGAAACGTAACTACTTAACTTGATTATCAAGCTGTATTGATCTGTGCTTCTAAAATCGTCGGATTTCCATTTTTAAGGCCGGTTTCCAAGAGGAGCTGAACTGGATGCTACATTTCACCACAGAAAGATATATGTCCTTCCTTTCCTTTAGTGGTGAGCGTTTCTAGGAATGCAGGAACATTTTAAGAAGTTATAATTACTTTTATAAAATTTTGTCTGGCTAATATTTACGGTAAAAGAGGGATATTATTTTGAAACATAATTATTAATTATGTTAATTTCTTTCTCGAACGATAGCATTGCTCTAATTTTAAGTTCCAGTGAATTGACACCCAATCAAACCTTCACATTAAGGAGGGTTTAAAGAATTAAATGAAATAATAACTCAGAAACATTATAGAAAACTTTAATAGTTCTGTCGCGAAGTGATTCGCAATTGTTTGGGTACAATTTTCCGAAAGTTATATACAACGCCTTTACTATATTTTTAATTCACCTTCATTAATGATTGACTTAGTCTTTTGTTTTGTTATGACATATATTTTTAACTGAGGGATGTTTCATTCAACAGATTAAGAATAGGTATTCTATTATTGAAATAAAAAAACGCAGTTTTTTTTCTGAACCATTTACGAGAAAAAGTCTATTATTTATTATTTTTGATATGAAAAACCAAAAGGACAATACATATTATTGTATTCATTTACCGTAGTGAATCATTAGACCAATCAGAAAGATACACGTATAGAAAGTCATAGGATTAATAGTATTATTCGTTCAATGGGTTTTGAATTGAATCATATCTATGAGATTTCGGCAATTCCAAATTTTATTTTCCCTTAAAGACCTCCCTTTACAAACGTGCAAAAACTACAATACATTATCTCTCTTTTAACACTAGAATAATTTGCTCCCCTCCAAAAAAAGCATCAACAGCAGCCTTAGTTGTGTATTCAAGATACTTACTGAAGAGAGTTGTAGTGTCGAAGAGCTTTGGGTGCAGCTGTCTTTAAGAATGTTATTGCAGGTATTAAATATTTGCGTGTAGCACAGCTTGTGACTGTTTTAATACCACAGTAAAGATAACTAATGTAAAGGCTACAATACAGTTTGTAGGTACAGGCTTGAGAACCACTGCTTTAATCATTCCTACTACGCTAACTAAAAAAAAAAAAAAAGGACAAAATGTCTTGTGTTAACACTAATTATGCTATGACTTGAAGAGAAGGCCAAGGTTTATCGATATAAATAGCTCATAAAGAGCACACATAACAGAGATTAACTATTACTTTAGACAGAAAAAAGTGTGGAGAGGCACGCAAGTGTGATAAAAGGGATTTAAAGTATTTAAGGACGTCATTTCATGTACGCCAGAGAAGGCTCATATTACGTGCAGCAATGTGGGACGGCCTTGGATCTGTAAGGATGGAACAAAAGGTGCGCTTCATTAAATGGCCTTGGCGCCTTTTCTGGCAGTTACTAAACTACCGGATATGTTACGGAAACTTGATAAACAGGATGTCTTAAACTTCCTTATATGTTTTTGTTTACATAATACATACTTATTTCCCTTCACTGATTGCTTATTTGAAGCATTTTCTTTTGGTCCCTTTTATATATAGCGTATATTGGTTGACTTAGGAAACAATTGCTTGTCATAATTTCCTCGTTTACATTAGATGTTATTAAGTTTGATTTCACGTTTGACATAACATTCTTATCCACTGGAAGTGTTCATTAATGATTAGAGGTATTTTAAACGCAGACATATGAATTTTTCTGCACTATACCATATTATTTTGACGTAAAATGAAGGAACACTATGCAATTTACCACAACACCCACTGCAAGTGTTCAATATAGGATCCATTTGTGTCACGTCATAGGTACAGTCCGGTGCACGGAAATGTTCCAATTATGTTGGTATCTTTTGGTGTGTTACTTTATATAATGGCATAACCGTTTCACCATTCGTGTTGTACACCAGTCCTGGCTGTGCCAATCTCTTATTGGTTTATATGGAAATCCAATAACACAAGGAATGACCTATGAACAAGGCGTGTAGCTGTGGTGCGTAGTGCAAGGGGAGCGGTAAGGAGGAATTTAACTTTAGTGGAACGATTGTCAACACCACCTCCTTGCTGTGTCCGTCGCTCATTGGTTTGATGTCATAACTCGGGAACCGGGTGGCAGGACAAGGGGTGGGTTATAAGGAATGGAGGTTCGTGGGTTAACTACTAGAACATTATCGTCTTTATGTTTCCCCTTATGTTTGTGTACGTGATGAAAATATGCTGTAGTATGCTTTATATATTTTGTGTAGATAGAGCTTAAGTTACAGCTTTAAATTATTTGTAATGAAATGAGTTGATTTGAAATAAATATGCGCAATGTGGAGTTCAAGTTGATATACATAATAAAACAGATAAATCTGCCCCATTCCTCATTCCCTTCCGAAGAAAACTGCACAAACCAGAGAAGGTTCATTATTCGAAAAGGATGGGCAATCTGCTCTGTCCTCAATAACCGCTGATAAAATAATCAAAATACGATTAGACGCATTCTGAATTATATTGTGACTTTGTGGGTTCGTGAAATTAAAAGTCCAATTGCACAAACTCAAAATGTTCTTTATTTCCACCGACTTACAGTTGAAAACTTGCCAATTACACAGAATTACGTAATGCACACAATTACGGTTCACCAGTTCGTCCGTTAGAGTTCTACTTTGCTCTCGCAATTACGTACACTCCTCCGATGCATGTACACAGTCTTCTCGTCCGTACACTAGCACGGCGCTCCTACGCTGCTCGCCAAGAACTGAACTTTCCTCCAGCCCGACGCGTTGCTTATATAGGACCAACTGGCCAATCTAGAAGGTTCCGGATTAGATGAGATATCCTGTATGTTCGAGAACTCAAGGAGAGGGGAAAGAGACGGCACAGTGATATTTTTCCAGCCACCCCTCGTTACCGCTATAAGACAAATGGGTGGGCGTGATCGAACGCCTCCCGTCCGGCCCCACCGCCGGCAGGCTCCACAGGAAGTCCCGACGTTCGGGTGACAATATGTTTCAATGTAGCTTAAACTGTATGGGCTTCTGGTTCACCTCTGCCATCGCGAAACATAGGGCAGGAGCACACCTTCCTATCACTGACAGGGGTTTGAACTGGGGGCGTGGTGCCATTCACCTACCAACCTGTTTCATATATCGAAAAGTTTCCGTGCGACGCACTGTACATTCAGCCAGTAGTTTTTCTTACCACGGTAACGTTACCATGACATTCAGGTGGCAATTACAGACGAAACCCTCTCTGTTGGGAAATTTATACTAACAACTGTCACACTATAATTTCTGGAACTGCCAGTTGTCCAGTATTTTTTCTTTACCCAATCACTTAGTTTGGATTTAATTGTATCACCTAAGAATATTATTACCAGAAGGGGTGTTATGACCAAGTATTCGCCCATAGCCTGAGAACTGTAGCCATTAAATTGTGCTTGGCGACGCCTTGGAAGACACCAAAAATTGCATGCCAGTTGCCATGTTTGTTTATTACTTTTTTCATTGCTAGGGCTATAAAATCTACGCTTATGGGATTCCAACTTCCAAAATTACTATTCAATATAATTTATGATGCAGAATTATACTGTAAACTGCAAAGAAAACATACCAGTTAAAAACTGCTATTATTCATTAGAGTACACCCTGACTTTCAAATTGCCTTCTTCCGGGACTAGAAACCGAGATCTCTAGATCTAGAGATCCTAAGGTTTAGAGGTGAGTGGTATTTCAAGAACTGTGTAATTTTCGCTGATAGCTTAAAGTCATAATTAAGTCCTTACTTGGAGAAACGTGATTAGGTTATCATGGACACATTTCATATTCAAAATTCGTGATAGTGTAAGACATAAATGCGATATTGATTACAGATATCAGTAATAGGTTCAAAGTTCATGTAAATAATATATTTCTTCATTCACAAGCTAGCGATCAAGTGCGAAAATGCCATGATTAGATGAGAATATTATTAATAACAGCACTAACAAAATCAGATTTGGTATTAAAGAAATACAAGCATTTATTTTTAATATTTTTTGTAGCTATTCTGTGCTATAGCGCTAAGATTTTTCTTTCAATTACGCTCCATGCCTATACTTCATTTGGTTATAGGCTGTATCAGATTGTCCAATCTGAGCCGACAGCTGTTGAATTATATTTTCGTCTTCAGGATGAGGCCAAACAGTTGCCGAATTTAAAGGCGTAATGGGTTTCATTTATTGATTTTCTCTGAAGCGGCAACCTAATTGGTGGTATTCTGTTTTAATCTGGTCCGTATTTTCTTTGGCACTAATGGAATACCTGGTATTCCATTATTTCATTAGGGACAGTATAACAGTAGTATTTTACATGAAGAAAAATTGACTGTGCTTTTATTTGCTTTAAATATAGTCTAAATGTTTTAAATGTAATATGAATTAAGTAATAATAGTTATTTCTAAACATATATTTAAATCCTAACCAACTAATAAGGATACCCGTAGTAACTGGTCTTCATGTGTATATTAGAAAGTTTCCATTAGGGTTCAAATGCAACAGCTCAAAGTGAAAGGTAGGCAATAAGTAGATATAGGACCAAAGTGGTTCTGTCGCCTATTTATCCCAATATTTCTGTTTAAGCTTTTATTGTGAATTATTCTAAATAAAAGAATAGCATTGTAGTTTATATTTAAATTAATATAGTCGTTATTAAGAAAAATATTTGTAAATTATGAACATTTCATCACCATTGTCCTCTGACGAAACGACTAGGCTTAATGACCTTAGGGGCTCAGTGCAACGATGTGTGTATGTGTTTGTGGATGTGTGCGTTCTCATAGAGAAACCCCTTCAGTTATGGGTGTGAACGTTAGCGGTCTCTAGCATAGCACTCGTAGTAATTTGACATCTGGGTGTAGATTGACATCACATATCCGGTCTTGTGGACCTGGTGCGGTAAAGAACTCGCACCATTAATAGGAAATTCACCAACCACACCAACCGGGTGGTGAACACCCTTGGTTGTTATGACCAGAGGTTACGTCGCAGGAGAGATACCGCTTGCCCAAGGACTCCTGGGGACCTCTTACATAAAAAGGGATTTGCAATTCGCATGAAACCTTTTTCCCGGGCTAACCGGCATTAGTCCCTGCTTCACCAGCGTTAGCCCAAATTTTTAGTTTGGAATCACAAAGCTAAACATTTTCTCTGATCTCCTGTTAGTCGGCTAGATTGCGACAATGACAGCGACGCAAAGATAGGCCGGGACAGGCAGCACGGGCTTGATCACTTCTTGGTGGCGCACAGGCGGCCCGCCGCGTCCTGGCAAGACTAGAAGCTACCAATGGCCGTGAACAAAGCTTTCGACTTATTCAACAATCCACTGTATCGGCCAATTAAAGCCGCATTAAGTGGTTAGGTGCTCTCGAATACTGCAATGCATTACTTGAAGCACATTGGGCCGAACATCTGAGCCCCTCTTGTTTGGAAACTTTCGAATTGGGTTAGACTCGACGGAGTAGTGATTTCTATATGGTAAATTTGGGTACCCTATCGCGTAAGACACCTAAATATTCTTCGGTGTTAATATGAAGAGTTAATAGACAACGTGCTAAATCGCTGTCGAACCTATCACGGTTTTCGGCAGTCTTCTCCTTTGGTTCATGCGCATAAGTGAGTATCCACTTCCGTCCTGTTCACGCAGGGGCTTCTTAGGCTCAAGGTGTTGTCCTAACAGAAACCCTATGAAGAGAAGTGCTACTCTCAAAAGTTTGCGTCTTTCCCTTATATTTTAAAGGAAATTTCGGGAAACGACCTACAGAACATCGCGTTTTTTTTACCAAGAAGTTATATAGTCTAAGATATTCTGCAGTATCAGTATACATTAAAGATGATTAGACTGTAATTGTTAGCGTTTATTTCCTTCATAACTCATTAGCTCACGCAAAGCGCAAGTAATATCATGATTGCCATATTTATATTGACCTGCTAAACAGCAATCTCGTCGGACGAACCATGGTATAAATCATCTCAAGCCATTTCTTGCGACTGTTTATAATGAGTAACAGGAAACACTTCGTGCGAATAACTGAAGACTAGTTATAAAGATATGTCTAAAGAAAATCATACTACTGTTACAGGTCAGCTGTTTTTATTGAAGGTGTTAGTTAAAAGAAAGAAGGAAATAAAGAATTTGATAGTCAAAGTAAACAAGTTTAACACGCCGTTGACATATAATAAAGCTAAATTAAATACCTATATGTTTTATTTATCGACGCTTCAGTTGCTAGAATCATTCGCCGGAATTTCGTACGACAGTTCTTTTAGATGCTAGTAAGTCTACTGATGTAGGGCTGTCACTTTTAAGCACAATTAAAAGCTATCAGTCTGGGCCAGATTAAAACCCGCGCTCTTTGGCTAGTAGGCCAAGCGCAGAACTGATTCACCCAGACCGACATTTTGATTACATATTCTATGTATTATAACATCAAGGATTTTAGGTGGGTTTTAACTTATACGATCGTAATAAGGAAAAGTCCGACATGGAATGAAAAATGTGTAGTGTTTAACGCCCGCTTTTACTACATACGGCACCGCAGGTGATGACACTAATGATACATGAGATGAAGATGTGGCACCGGTGGAATGAGATGGCGGGGGAAACCGGAGATCCCGGAGAAAACCCGCCCCAGCGCCGTGTTGTCCACCACAAATCTCACTTTGCGGTCGCCTGGGATTGAACCCGGGCCGCCTTGGTGAGAGCCAAGCGGTCTAACCACCGAGCCACGGCGCGGCCCATGGAATGAGAGATTATAGAGAGTGTCACGAATTTACAGCTTCATATTTTATAAGTCGAGATAATAATAAAACTGAATCGAAATACATTTACAAACTTTTATTTACTAAGGGAGTTACTGTGCTATCCGCAACGTTTGATATTCAGGGTATCGACTTGAGTGCCCCTTTCCGTGATCTGTCCCGTAAATGACCTACATCCGCTATCATAAGTAAGTACGTAAGTTTTATTCACCGTAGGAATATACAATATTCATGGCTTCGTCAAATTTGTACCCATAAGAATAATACAATTCTTTTGAGTAATACGATTATGAATACAATAGTAATTAAATAATACAATAGTAAGTAAGTAATGCAGCAGTAATTAAGAATAATGCACCTTAGGTCACATAATTTTTAATATATTACATTTTTAAGAACTAGACTGTAAGAGACATTATAACTTTAACCAAAAAATCAATACTTACTTTATTATTTAATTTTACTTCTTAGAAACTTATCTGTTGTCTGTGGCATTATTTTTATTAGGATAGTGTTTACAGCTTTTCTGAAGTTTTTATTATTTAGATTTCTTAGCTTAGCTGGGAGTTTATTATATAGAATGATTCCTTTGTGAGAGATAAAATCTAGACTTAGAGTGAGGCGATGATGATTTAACTGTATATTTTTACTGTTCCTTGTATTGTATGTGTGACAATCTGAATTACTTGTAGATTGTGATCTATTCCTATGTATAAAAGAAACTACTTACTAAATATAAATGCATTGAACAGGTAAGATGTGAAATTTCTGAAATATTGGCTTGCTTTCTGTTCTTAAGGGAACCTTTTTAATTATTTTTAATGTCTCTTTTTGCATCTTATATATACACGAGGACTTGGATGTAGACCCCCACAGAGTTATTCCACATGTAATTATAGGTTGTACATATCCAAAATATATTGTTTTTAATACCTTTGGAAAACCTTTAAAGGTTTTTAGTACCTTTGTTAGAATTCGGAACGTGTAGCACAGTCGACTTAGATTTTCACTTAATTGCTTTATATGATGCTCCCAATTAAGACTGGAATCAATCCATATTCCCAAAAATTTTGTAATCTGAGTTTCTGTTACTAAGGAGCTGTTTATGAGAAACTGCATGGGGTCATACCGAGTTTTTTGACTAAAGTTAATAGAGATAGTTTTATCTGTATTAGCTACTAATTTATTATTTATAAGCCACTGTTGAATTTCTATCATTGTCTCATCTACCATGGCTTGCAGATCAACAGAACTTTTATTACCAATTACCATATTGATGTCATCTGCGAATAATACTGTGTTTGCATGTCTTAAATTCAAGATGTAAGATGTGTAATTCTTAAAATATGTAACAGTATTTTTGGGTTATGTTAGGAGGAATTATGAAGGCATTACGAATGTATAAAAATATATGTAGTTGTGTGATTGGCCGAAGTAGTAGTGGTGTGACGTGGTATGACGTGATGTGGTGACGTGCCATTGGATCGGCCAATCACAAAATTAAGAAGTAAGTAACGATAGTGACGATAAGTCAATAATCCTGAGGAGGGAGATATGTTAATAAGTTTTGTTACATTAAGAAGTTAATAATCTTGAAAAGTGGTATGTTCTTCAGTTTTGTTAGTGACGAGAAGTAAATAATCTTGAGGAGAGTGACATGTTCTTCAGTCTTGTCGTATAAATATAATAAAATAAGAATTCCTCGAAATAATTTGACTTCTTTATTCCGAACCACGCCTTGAAACACATGTCTCATGACTTATTTAGAATTCGATTGATACTTCAAAATAATCATGGAAGTGAACGTATGAACATAATTTTGGAGCTGATGTTGGCGTGGATGCCTTGTACAAGAGGATCCAAGAAAGAAATCAGAATTAACATTATCGGACCCAAATTCCCATTACAAATATTGGCTTGCTTTCTGTTCTTAAGAGAACCTTTTTAATAAGCATTTATGACATTTTTATTCCTTTTTAATCTTTAAATATCAATCCTACTCTAACATATGTGTAATTTTGTCGTAGCTCATGATTATTAAGCTTTCTCTGTCACATTTATTGCCGTGAAATGTGCCCAACTAAGTGGAAAACTATTACTTCGAGTAAACACAGATTAGCACTAAATAAAGTTCTGTCGCATCTCATAGACCTATAGAACTCCACATCAATAGACAAATAAAGTAAAATGCATATAAATATAAAGTAGTTTCACCCAGAACTTTTTATAACTGGCTGGACTAACAGAAAATCCAAGAACGATCTCGGTTAGTTGTCATTTTGGTTGTATGCATGCCGTTCGTGTAGGAATGTGTGTTGAGTTATTAGTATCCAGTATGAATATGTTTATAAATAATTCATATTTAATGTAACTGATTTTAATTAAAAAGTGTGTGATAGTATATTGAAAAACAAAATCAGTTATTGATGTTCGTTTCGTCACGGCACAGAAATCATTTTAGACTAAGAGTGCAGCACAAACAACATGATCTTATCTTTTCAAAAATTCTAAATATCACATCCTCCTCCAACACAATGACATGCTCAAGAAAAAGAAACTTTTGGTATTGAATGTGACTGAGTTAAGTTCACTTACTCATGAGTTCAGTTACTTTTACTCATTTTATATGCATTTTAGGAGTTTATTGCTTACTAACACGGGAACCAAGGCATTGCCATGGCACTTACGTATGGGAAGATACACAATGTTAAATTGTTTGTAGAATTTCAAATGCAGTTATGCTTACTGTTCTTCAAGGTGTAATGAAATGTCTTGCCGAATAACAGAAAACAATAGAAAAAATTGTTACTTTGCAACACTTATTACTATTCTATGGAAATGTGCCAATACAAATTTGGCACGAAATGACGTCATTACGGCGATTCATTCTAGGCAGCAGCGTAAGTTTGTACCGTCACAGCAATGGTTGACAGCACATGCCAAGTACATTGGTACTTCACGACTAGAGTGCAATATTAAGGAGTTGAAATTAGTCACTTATCACTAGTTAATAAAGTAAAAGTTAGCGGAAAATTGGTTTAGTTATATCACATACCTATATCCCCTTGTTTATATACAAAATTAAATGTAAATTTTATGTTACCTTCATTGCCAGCAGTACAACGGACGGTTAAAAGGCAAATCTGCTTCTGCTTGAAAAATAAAAACGGTTGAGTGCACGAGTATTGTGCTGTGATATTTTCTTTGAATATCTAATACGAATTTCATATATTAAATAAGCTTTTTATTAAATAACCGATTTTCCACATAGCGATTAAAAGGCAAGGTGAAACTGAAATATGTGGGTAAAACCTGCTCCTGATTTGCACATAAATGTAGGACAAAAAGAACCAAGGTTAACCTGCAGGAAGTGAACAAGACTTTGGCAGGAAAAATAAATAATTTATCTACTTAGTTTTGATTTATATTCTTTTTGTTTAATGGCGATAACCACTGCTCAGAAAAACGTCTGGTGGATTTTGTTCACGCGTATGGAAACACTAATATACGAGCACTTTAAATGATAAGGTGTTAGGTAATGTATTTGTAAATTTTACAATAGCTGGGTATTTGCATAAGTCGGCTAAACTTCCGAGTCAGATGGACGTGATTACTTCTGCATTGATACTGCAGGGGACGCTACCAGGCAATGTGCAGTGGAAAAAAGTTCAACACTGGTGGCGGTGGTGTACATATTGCACAATATAACTGAGCACTATTTCAACAAATTCTTTCGTTCACCCTCGCATATCGCCTACGGTTGTTAAAAAGAAATAAGTTATTTTTTTTAAGAAAAATCAGCGAATTGATGCTGACATATAGTGCAACCTAGCTTCAGCTACATTTATTAAACAGTTATACTCTTAGTTTTAGAGAGATACATTACAATAAATATCAAACGTATATAGATCACAGTTATCATTTTACTCTACATATGTCACTACTGAAACTAGGTAAGTTCAGTATTTATACATATGTGAATTAAATTTATGATACATTTAAATATTTGCGCGAATTTTATTAGCATGACTCAATTAGCTATTATTATTATCATTATCATTATCATCATCATTATTATTATTATTTTAAAGTAACTTTTACTATGTTTCATGATGATAGTTTCACCCCTCGAACCTGGGTTCCACATTACATTACGCCTATTAAACAAGAAAATGCCGCTTATTTAGCCAATTGGTCCGCACGTTCATTTCCTGCATACGTATTCAAAACAAAGATAAATATGCTTTTAGTGCAATTACAAAGTTTTTTTCAACGCTACTAAATTAATGGGTTATTCCATCCAAAACATTTGCAATAAAAAGTGTAGATATAGATTTTTACTTTATAATGTATTCCACAAAATAAATAAATAAATAAATAAATAAATAAATAAATAAATAAATAAATAAATAAATAAATAAATAAATAAATAAATAAATAAATAAATAAATAAATAAATAAATAAATAAATAAATAAATAAGGTCATGATTTCAACATAAATGCATTTAAATCAGCTGAACAGCCCACGTTACAGTCACTTTTAGGAGAAAAAAGTACATGTAGCTATTTTTCTTTGTGTTATGCTGCACAAATCAATACAGTCACTGCCAAGTTAATTTTTAAGTTTGAAGGGACACATTTTCAGGAAGTCCTCCTCACGGAAAGCTCTTTATATAAAAACTTTTCTGTATTTCTTATTTTCCCAGAACTCACTCTGTAAATTATGAAAATGTATTTTGTTACTTTTCCTAGGCTTAGCTTTCTCCAATATGGTCATAACGGATGCTATTTGTGACTTTGGCACGGAAATGAAACGTTTGCCCTTGTAGTCATTTTCACTCTTATAACAGGAAAACTGTGCTATTTACATGAAAATACTCGATGAGAAAAATCTTGAGCTCAGTACACAGCTCTTGAAAAATAACTTTTTCCTTACTATTTCGGAATATTTATTAAGTTTCCCAACCTGAAGTTCACTTTGGCGTATTATGTAGTATGTGTAATAATCCCTTTTTCACGTGAACGCAGTACTAAAAAAAATCTACATTTAATAGATACAGCTGAATGTTGTATCCGCAAATGTAATAGCCGAAGTAGATTAGCATATTTGAGCAAGGTTTCTGGAAAGTATCCCTAAAATCCTAAGCAACTCACGATATCTAATATGGCGTGACATCAAAGATTCCCTGCTGAGCCAAACATCAACTTCTCAAGAGAAATGCTGAGATGCACATCCGCTGACAACGATTGCAACATTTCCGCTAGAAGAATATTCATCATGTGGAAGAGCATCATAACATGCACGTCAAAACAACCTGTCTGTTCCCAGGAGAATAATGTCCGCCTTAAACCACAAGCCATCAACACCATCGTCATTTGACTGATCCTCAACAGATACAAAAGAATATGCGGGTTCGAAGCGTTTGTAACGCTGAACAACTCAGTTGCTTAATACAATGGAGTACCTTCATTTTGGATGAGTTACTCCTCAATTAACAATCCCATCTATGTTTTGACCACAACTGCTACCAATTCATTACTCACCTTTTATTTATTTTGCATTATTTCTTTACAGTGAGCCGAGTAAATAGCTGGTAAAGCCCAGTTATGAAGTATTTATACCCTGAGTATCACAGGTTTTCCTTTATGTCTCAAAAATATTTATCAATTTGTGTCACACATCGGCTAGTCAAGCATCTCTCCAACTCCCATGTCAGTAATGCCCATTTAGGATAAGCCTACATCTACTACTAATACTGTTAAACAACTGGAGGGCTCTGACTTTATACTGATAATTTCTGTTTTGATTTCTTTCTTCCTTCATGAAATGCTTTGTTTGATTGAGGTTATTCATCGACATAACCATTTCACAGCTGCATTGACATAATTTGTGATTATCAACCAATAAGCACACTGACAACTTAACAAATTCACAACTGAGAATACTGCACATTGGAGTTCCTGTTTTGGATTAGCATCGCTTACTAATAAAACTTTTTGATAATTTTACAAAACTTTCACTTAACATAGGGTATTCAGTACGGAGAAAGTTGATGGAAACCTCGCTGATTTGAAGTTGAGTATTTTATTAAAAAAACTCGAGACTTTTCTTTTGAATTATAGTACTTGGAGCTTACAAAGATCGCTCCAGCAGGTTCAGCTTACATCTGACCTTACAGTGTTACTGAACCCTTGAGAAAATCGAAAGGATCAGGTTGTGCGTCTATGACGGCAGATGCCAATTTTGAAACAACGCTGCTGCTGATAAGAGGTCCTTTCTTGAGGGGATGTCAATTTTTAATTGAATAGCACACATGGTCCTCATCCATTTGAATCTGACAGCTTATTAAATTTGATGATTTGTTTCATATAACAGCATCGTTAAAGACAAGTTCGAATGAATTTGTTTGTTATGAATTGATAGTTATCGACGAGGGTTCGTTAACCAATCAAAAGTCTCAGCTGAATCATCTTGATCAATTAGAGGCTTTGAAAACGCCAGATTTTAATACCTAACCTCTTTCAGGATAAGCAATAATGTCTCTCCGTTGAAGAATGTTTGTCACTGTGTTAAAGAATTAGTTTTGCAAATGCTAGACGAAGCCAATTAGTACTCGTGCAAAAGCAGCCGCACATTCGCGCCTGTACGTGTAATATTCTAGTAACATATTTGGCGCAGAGTTTGCTAGCCGCTAGCTACAATTTATGTGTTTGTCCTCTGCTACGATTGACGTCAGTGACCGCGGCTTCACAATGCCACCTGTTCTGCCTTGTTTGTGATTGGCAGTTTGTGTTGGGCCGCATATCCCAAATAGGGCATGCAATCATTCGCAGGCGGTGAAACCGCAGGCGTGTGCGCTGCAACATGAAACTGCGCCAACTGTGCATCGTTTCGGATGCGGTTTCACCCATCTGAAAGGTGGACTCCTGCAAGTCAAAGATTGGCAGTTTAGATGCTCGCCAAGTTCTACTGTATCTGAATCAATTCACATAATATGGGAACCTAATCTTAACATAACTGGGGTGTTCAGTATCTATGAAGGCGATATTTTCCTTGTTCCTTGTTCCTGTATTTGTCAGCTAGTGATTAGAATATTAAAAAATAACTCATTGTAAAAGGAACAATTGAGTTAACTTTTAGTTTCTACTTTTTTTTGAAGGGAGGAGAGTAGATCTATGTGCATGTGTGCATGAATACCACAATTTAAAAATGAAAAGCTACTTAAATACCAAACATGTTGGTAAATGACATATTGATTGGCATGAGAAATAAAATGCATACATTGAATTTTCTGTGAATATAGCATGAACTATATTTTGTGTGATTGCCTGCTGTACATAATGAGGAAATCGTAACATAAAGAAAGACATACATAAATCATCAAAGGACACAGATTGTGTCAAATATTTTTTTTTTGTATAGCATTATCATGTTCTGAAATATTACATAGTCCAAATTTAATTTTTCTCTACCACGTACATCTACTCAAAAATTTGATATCCAGAAGTTTTGGGGTTCTCTGGAAGAAAAATTCAGTAAAAGGCCCGCGCGCGCGTTTGTGTGTGTGTGTGTGTGTGTGTGTGTGTGTGTGTGTGTGTGTGTGTGTGTGTGTGTGTGTGTGTGTGTGTGTGTGAACAGCGTACTCAAAAAGGGCCGGTTAAATACCAATCTTAGTATTAAGTCCAGCTTTCTACAAGTATACGAAACAAATATTTTCAAGTAAATTCTCTATCCCAAACTATCTTTTACATGAAAAAACGTTCCAAAATTTTGTTTTTATTAAAAATGGCTTGCTAACGAATGTTATTAATATAGAAGATATTTTACCGCACATTAAATATACGTATAGTGTATTGGATTTTCTGGGAATAGACTCTCAAGTCCTTTTCATTTTGAACGACTTTTATACAACTCATACGCATAAGAGACATCTTACTACACAAAGAGATAAGGATCGTGTTGAAGCACAACATTTACGTTTTTTTTTTTTTTTTTTTTTGTTCTATGTTTCCTCAAATTGGAACTCATTCGTATTTTAAACTCTTGACCATACAAAGAGGATAGAATTCCAGAGCCATCACATAGCGGCCAGCCTTTAGTCAATATCCTTTTAAGATCTGATGTTTTCCCTTATTCCGCTTGTACCTACAAGGAATATGCAATAAGGCAATTTATAAAAATGTTCATCATGATAAACATGAGGTAAATAGAGGAAAAAGCGTTTGTAAGAATAGTTTGTACAATAGTAGAGAAAGTCATGTCAGTGAATCACATTTATATTTGTTTTTAGTTTCATCCCAACAGCTCGTTAAAGTGAATAAACATCTGAATGCCATTTTCGCATTCTAAAAATATATTGTGAGAAAAGCGGCGAGGATAAAACTTAATTTTTATATAAATAGTATAAACATGCACATATGTAAGTAAAAGTCATCTTATTTCTCTAGCCGTTACTTGCAAATTATTACACCGGACCAACAATGTGTAGTCAAAGTTATTGTTTATAACGAGTATCGTGATTCAAAATAGAGAAGTCTTATAAATAACAAGTTTGATAAAGGGTGAGGATTTAAAGCAGCGTTCTCACGAATTTTCCCACGCCCAATTCGGGATATATTTCCGGCAGTTAACAGCCTAATAAATTAAAGCCTGTTAGCTCATATTTTACAGAACTTATCGACAGAGAAAGCTTTCAACTAACTTTCGTCATTAAGATAAGAAATATCTGATATCATTAGGTAAATAGTTAAATTAAAGCAGTGTTTAAAAGCCACAAGAAAGTTATGATAAATAAATAAACAAGAAATTAAGACAATCAACAGATTTGTAAGCTTTATGCACTCACGTTTATGTTTTATCTTTATGTTCTATATTTTAGCTAATGTCACACTGAAATTGGTTATGCAACCGTGAAGATAATACACTTTATCAAATTAAAATTCAGCGATTTTTAATTAGGATTTGGCTTCATTTAGGTGCATCTCTATACAAAATCTTATGACTATGAATGCAAAATACGGTGCTAAGGTGGCAGGAATGTAGTGCTATTCCGTAATGAAGTTTGGACAGGACTTCGGAAAGAAATATAACTTTTTAAAATGTAAGGATCTACTTGAATGCCCAAATTGTGATGTTTAAAGAGCACTTGAAATTTTAAAATTTCATTCTCTCACCCTCTTTAACATTTTTACCACTTTAAATACCTTCATATGCAGTTTTTGTTGAACTTCTTTCAAATGTTCAATATATGTTTCCTTTAGGTTCACGAATAGCTATAAAGAGGTGAACCAAGTATAGTTCTTACAGTTCTTTTTTGTAATTTACGTCCTTTAACTTTTTAAGTCATACCGGACGATGAATGGAATGGGTGAAATGATGCTCAAATGGGCCTAGGGTCCATGGAGCTTAGAGTTAACCGACATTCGTCTTTTAGGATAAGGGAAAACCTCAGAGAAAACCTTATCCAGGTAACTCACCCTAACCGAGATTCGAACTCGGGACCTCTTGAACGTGGGGCAGACATGCTAGCATCTACGGTACAGATGCGGGCTTTAAGGGTTTTAATAGCTCAAGAGAAAATTAAAATTGTTATGAATTTAAATTCGCTTTACCAGGAATGGTTTTAATAAATTATAGAATACACATTTTGATCACAATTTAATGTATTCAAGGTATACCAATTGCAACATTTAAAAGTTTAAGCTTTCCAAATGTTTAATCACAAAGGCCTAAATATTAATTATTTTAATTGGCAAGTTAGGTACATATAAAAAGAGAACGAATGGCGTACTTTCATTATGTTGAATAAATATGCAGTAAAACTTCAATTAAAACTGCTGAAATATATAGAAATTAGCAACTCAGTATAAGAGTATAAACTTAAAATTTATAAGTACTTTCTGTAGAGTGCTTTTTGAGAGGCTACCTATAATATAGTATAGAATGCCGTCCATGGTCATGATAATCGTCTTTGAGCTGTACGTTTACAACAATGTTTACTGTCATACGACCGTCTTTTTTTCCTTTACTTTGTGGTGCTCTTTGCTGTCATGATGCAGTCGATGTTATGGTTACGCTACACTTAACCTATGAAGTTGTTTTGGGCTATGTCACACTGTCATAATGCTCTCTCTTTTCTTTTTTACTTCCACTTCCTCCAACAATGGTCAGAGAGCTTCAACTAGGAACAACCCTCTTTATCCTCTGCTCTGATATGTCTACTAATCGTTTTTATGTGTGTTTATTTAGTTAAGAAATCTTACTTCGCTTACGAAACAACAATAAAAGCGAAAATAATTTAGCAACCGAGAAGAATACATAACTAGTTCTTTTTCTTTTTTTACATTTGCCTTTAATATCTAATGTCATATCGATGGTTTTGCGGATGGAAGTTCCTCATAGGCATTACATTCCATTGTTTATTATTGCGTAAGTTTGGATTTGTTTAAGTTGTGTTTTCTTTATAAATATTAAAATCACACACAGACACACACACACACACACACACACACACACACACACACACACACACACACACACACACACACACACACACACACAGTCACAATCTTATACCTCCAGACTTAAGACAGGATGGAAAACAATCCTTGGTAAAGAAAATTCCTCATCCTACAGACGGGATTCAAACCGGATGCTCTGGATTTGGAAGCTAGGATACTCACCAGAATGCCACAAATTTATTCGTATATTCCTACAGGTGTAACTTTATCCTAAATTTACGTGTCAACAGCCCTATCATATATATGGACTATATGGACAATATACATATATTGTCACGAACCCGATCGCGACAGCGCGGCTTGTGTACACAAAGAGCCTAGAGATAAGGAGTATGCCGGAACAAATAATGATAGTGCGAGATAAAAGACCTGCCGGCACAGATAGGGTTACGCTTCTGGAAGGTGATAGAACATTCGATTCCTGCTTGGTCCAGAAATCTCTCGAAATTATCAGTGAGGTATTTAAGGGAGCGACAATCGCCGAGAGTGGTAAACACAGAGAGAAGTAACAGCTGTAAAGTGTTGTAACGAGAGCTAATGTAATCAGCTGTCACTGTCATGGTCATCGACCTTGGTAGACTGATTCTGTACGTAACGTAATGCTGCTGTAATCTATGTATATTTCTACGGAAATAGAGTATATATATATATATATATATATATATATTGTGACTTTGGTGGGTTCGTAGAATTAAAAGTCCAATTTATCGAAATTCTAAATGTCATTTCCATATATATAGGTGTGTGTGTGTGTGTGTGTGTGTGTGTGTGTGTGTGTGTGGATAAATAGAGGTAAGTGGAAAATTGAAGGATTTAAGAAAATCAGAACCAGTCACATTTTCTGAATTCACGAAACAAAAAGCTATTTTTTTAATTTATGTCCTCCAACTTCATCATATCGTGCGATGAATGAAATAGGTGAAATGATGCTCATATGAGCCCAGGGTTCACGTAGCTGAGAGTTACGTGACATTCATCTTTCACGATAAGGGGAACCCCGGAAAAAACCTTATCTAGGTAACTCACCCTGACCGAGACTCAAACTAGACACCTCTTTAACGTGAAGCGGACACCCTAGCACCTATGCTACAGAGGGGGGGGAACGAAACAAAATCACACTATACTTAAGAATATGTATTGCGATTTGAAATCGAATCAGGAGTCTTTAGGTAAATCATATCAAAATTACCAGTATTAAAAACGTTTTAAGAAATTCATTAATAAAGGCTAGCTTTAAATTATAACGAGCAATTCCGTACATTGAGGTGATAGATATATACGCTGCATAAGCTTCAGTCCAGCTCCATGAAGACAATTGCTAGAAGTTGGTATAAAGCGTGAGCTTGGATTACGGTTTCATATTGATGACATGCAGTCAGTGATAGAATTCAAACCCTATATACATTGAATGAGTAGAGCCAGACTGAAAAATTCAATACCATAGCCGAGATTTGAACCACGGATCTCCCGCTCTTCGTGTGGTTGCTCTAACCAACTGAGCTACTATGGCCAACATGCCGACATGACTGAAAAAATTCAATGCCTATTATTTCCAATATACATTGATGAATGTAGCCCGCCTTGGTAGCGTAGATGGTAGTGTTTTTGCTTGACTTCAAGAGGTCCCGAGTTTGAATCTCGATCAGCGTGAGTTACTGGATAATGTTTTCCGGGGTTTTCTCTTATTCTGAAAGACGATTGTTGGGTAACTTTAAGTTCCATGAATCCTGGGCTCATTTAAGCATCATTTCACCCATTTCATCATTAGTGCGATACGAATATATAGTCCTCCGTTGTAGGACGTAAACTGAAAAAAAAGTGATTCAAATGGTTTTTATACAGGCTTAACATGAAAATTTAACAACTGTTGCAGCGACTGGAATGGAGTCATTTTCTTTCCTACAGTGTCGTATCCTTGCTCCAAAATGGGTTAGGAATGCAGAAGTGTAATCATAAGCACATTTGCGAAAACTTCGGTGGCCTTTGATTCGACTCTGGTATCACTACCGTGCAATTACTTACACACATCTACTAATTATACTGGTTCCCTTCGTTCCGCATTCCTTTCAAAAATGATACTTCTGCTGCGTGGAGGGTTGTCTGAAATTTGGGGATCTTATGCTTAAGCAATACTAAGTTTTAAGCGCTCTCCAAAAAGCTACAATTATTCCTTTAGTCCTCGTTTCCTTCGATTTGTTGCCTTTTTTCTTACTTTTATTATGGCATCTGTCTAAAAAGTAAGGAAATGGATAACGCTAAAGCGATAATCAAATGTTTTCAAAGCTGGTCGCCACATAATGACTGAAATTCTGTTCTCTGTGCATGTATACACAAAAGAAGAAGGGGGAAAAAAGGAATAGCAGTTTGCAGTTGAGAAAATTTTAAAGTGTTTGAAAATTCCAGTCAGTTCCAAGAATGTTGCAGAAATTCTTAAACATACATTTGATATAAATTGTATGCCTAAATAAGTTCTACATTTTCGTGAAGTCGGATTTTATCTGTTACGGTTTGCCATATGCACACAACCACTCAGAATAAAGACTTGACAGACTATTCTCAGAAAATGAAAGATATTTGAATGAATGTGCTGTTCACCCAATAACACAAGCACACACACCAACACATAGACAACGAGTTTTGTGTAATAAATATTGGACTATTTGTTAATTACTATATATAGTTACGAAACTATACGATATAAACAATATACTTAAGGGGGGAGGTATGCAAATATTCAGGGTCTTACATAAATAGCCATAACATCCAAAGTTTACAAGTTAGAGAAGTGAAAGTATACTCATTTAAGATAATATAGTTAATATGCACATTTTTTCATAATTTTCCATTGTTTATAACTAATGCCACATATTTTTTCTATATGCAGAGACATTTACAAACTTAAGTCCATTTTTTTCAAAATTCACGTATGCTATCTTTCTGAAATTTGGTATGTTATATTAAAACATACTAAAAATGAATTTGTTGGATTTAGATTTCTTATTGAAGCTGTATAGAGTTTTTAAAAAAAAAATGTTAATCATATGCATCCTTTAGAAATTAAAATAATTTCATATATTTTGTATCATCACATTCCATCTGGAGCTTAATCTTAAATTCTAGAACCAACAAAATGTTCATTGTGGCATAAGAAAGCTGTGTGCTAAATTGCATCACTGTAGATGAAGTAGTTTGAGAGAAAAATGGGTTGAAGTTGTAGAAAATGCAAGTTACGGGGAAATGCAATTAAAAATACAATAAGTATTATTCAGTTTGCCTTTTAATTTTAAGTCAGAACTTCCCATATCCATAGTCTGTATCCTCATTCTGGTATTCTTCAGCCTTTCTTTTTAAACTCCTCTTCTGTCTTGCTTCTTTCTGCATTAATGTCATAGCTCTTTCTGCACCAGCGATGCGAATGTTGTCGATACTCTGCAAAATTGTTTCCATAAACACACCAGGTTGGTACCCTAACTGATGCATAACTTTCCTTCTGCCAAAATTCCCATCATTAAACACTATTGCAGCATCAAATGTAGCGATTTTCACCACTATTGAAGACACAAATGATGTTTTGGGACACCTTTTCCATATCAAACTGTTGAGGCTTTCATTTAGGTTTTGTCTCTCTCCATAGAGACATTTTTTTAGCAAGTCTGGGTGTGCTGAGAATTGGTAGGTGGGCTTTATAGATTCCATGACAGCTGATGGAAGACTATGTGTTGCTACTATGCTACTATGCAACACTAGGGCATTCAATTTTTTAAAGGTACATACAGACCACGTACAGTCATAATATCTTGGTGTTTGACAGCTAACACAATATACTATTTTACAAAACAATAAAAAAATTAGATTTTTTTGAACATTTTCTCGTACGTGCCCCCTTAATACAGATATTAGAACAAGATGCATATTCTTTAACAAATAAGATTTTTGTGGTTATCGTTTCGATGGTATCTACCGTCTTTTGTTTCTTTCTGGTTGGTAGCGTGTATCGGTTTGCTTTGGGCTATTTATTATTTTAACCTGCTATGCGAAACCAAATGAGCGCTAGTTGTGTGCGGATATGTACCTGATTATTCTTAAATATAGATAATATTTTCCAAATAAAATATAAAAATGACATGCTGTCGTATGTCGCGCAATGAAATGATCTCCTGTGCTCGTTACGTTCTGAGGATAGTAATAAATTCCAACTACTGCAGCTACACTAGTACTTCTCTAAGAAAACACGTGTAGACAGTGTCAAGGCAGTTGCACGGCCATACATCTTCCACAGGAAAGATACGATAACAGATACTCCGACATGCCATTTTCTTTACAACAGAAACATAGCAAATATCCCTGTTCACTCACTGTTGAGGGCTGCGATACCTTTATACTGGATCGAAGGAAATGTGCTTGGTTGTTACAATTAGTAACTACTTATTTGACTGATTTTTTATATTTCTTTACGGAACTCATTCATAATTTATACATATTTGTGTTTTACTGATAAAGTGTCACAGCAAAAGCAGCAAAATATATTATGTGCATTTTGGTTAATCTCTATGTTTTAGTTGTACTTAAATATATTTTTTTGCAAATGAATGTGTTTCAATATGGAAAGTGCAACTTACTGGTAATTACTTGACGACAAAGCCCTATCCAGATAAAATAATATTAATTATTATCCTAATTCCTATAAGATATAAACAACTCGTAATAAACCATAAACTTTTTATTGTGAGCTCTTGTGAAGGAAGCAAGGAAAGGAAAGGAAATAAAGGTCCCAAGTTCAAATCTCGGTCCGGGTGAGTTACCTGGATACGGTTTTACCGGGATTTTCCCTTATCCTGATAGACAAATGTCGGGTAACTCTAATCTACATGGACCCCGAAATCATTTGAGCATCATTTCACCCATTTCATTCATCGTCCGATATGACTTAACTTTGGACGACGTAAATTACAAAAAAATAAAATAAAAAATTAACAAATAAAAAATAAAATAAATAAGATAAAATAAACTGACGTATACTTTCTCTATTCTTGTAAAAATTATTTTTACCCATGGTTATTCCTCAATCTACCTCAGAATTCCTTTCTCTTTGCAACCCCAAGACTTCAAGAAATGAATGACATATTGCATTTGAGAAAAATATAAAAAAATTCAAATATTTACAACAAATATATATGCATCCATGAAAAACCATAGATGCCATTTTTATGCCACCAAACTCATATTTCTGACATCACATTTCATTAATGCTTCATACAAAATTTGATAGCTCTACATTGAACAACTTCTGAGATACTAATTTTAAATGTAAATTTGGATCTTCGTGAAACTATCTTCGCAGTAAATCACTGAGCATTTACAGGCCAAGGCTTGATCTTAAGCTTTTAGGGACAATATAAACAATGACTTGAATTTTTTTTAAAGAAATGTTTATAAAGTATATTAAATATATGTAAACTATTCAAGTTTGCAGCAAAATGTGTAGGCATAGCTCATTAAATTAATTATTAATTTTATTTCATTTAATCAAAAGATTAAAAATGAAAATGGATGCAAACCTTCATAGAATAATGATAATAAAATGCTACTGATATGACATATGTCCTTTTTGGCTAAATTTCATTTACACATTACCTTAAAAAGGAACTTATATTCTATAAACAAAATATGAAAACATTATTATATTTCGATGAGTATTTGAGAAAAATGGAAATATTTAAAGAGAAATAAATAAAATAAACAGAAACGGAAATAAAATAACCATATTGCGGAAAGTAGTAAATTAAAGGAATCAAGAGAATAGATAACACAAATAAACACTTACGACAAAAAATAGGTTATATAATCGAGCGAAAACTACAGTACCAATGTACCGAAAAAGAGCCAAAAGATGTTATATAAACACAGATACAAGAAAATAAATATTTTGTTTGCTAACGTCACTTTAATTGCCAGGGTCTTATCAGTATCGGATGTATACTGGAATTTCGTTCAGCAGGAGTTGTTTTACAAGCAAATCTCTGACACTTTGTAGCAGTTATTTTAGATATTTTATGTTTTGTTAGGAATAGTCAAAGAGTTAATTGGTGGAAATTAATCATTTCTCCACACTAGCCGTATATAGGCTAAGATATTTGATGGATAGAGTCAACATGAAAAATTCAATGCCATGGTCGGGATTTGAACCACGGATCCCCTGGTTTCCGTCCAGTCGCTCTTAACCTTTGAGCTACCATGGCCAACGTGCCGTCCTGACATTAAATTCTCCATTTGACTCATATATTTTCCCGGTAGACCACTAGGGACTCTCGCATCCGGGGAAATATATGAGTTAAATGGAGAATTTAATGTCTGGACGGCACGTTGGCCATGGTAGCTCAAAGGCTAAGAGCGACTGGACGGAAACTAGGAGATCCGTTCTTCAAATCCCGGCCATGACATTGAACTTTTCATGTTGACGCTATCCATAGTCAAAGAGATTAGTATTTGTAAAAAAGTGAAGTAATGTAAAGTAGGTAATGGTGTAACCATGACAAGTAACATGATAAGTTGTTAAATGTTTTAAAAGATTTTGTTCTTCTGCTTTTGAAAGTCTTAGGGGTAAGACGTGTATCTGTCTCTCTGATTGTGTACAGAAACAATTTTGTGTGTGCATCAAAGATGCATAAGTAGCGTGTGCGCAAGAAAAGAAACAGTTCATCGTGGCATCTACCGTTGGTTGTAAAAATACTACATTAATAATATTTGTAATTGCGTCAAAGAATTTAAAAATGTTTATGAGGAATTAAATTTCTGTCATTAAACAAGAAAAGTATTATTCATTCTTCAAAAATAGTAATACTATCTTTATCGGCCCCGTTATCGCGATCCCGGGAAAGAAAAAGATCTCATCGCTCAACAATTACAGATGCGCCTAATTATCCAGAGTTACAGGAGAAACTTCTAGATTTCTTCAAGATCGTCACCAAAGGTGAGAAATCAATCTGCATCCACCTTCATCCCAAATAATCTTGCTTAAACATAGTGCCACAACGTTGTGAATCATCATAGCATCTTCAAACATCAGCATCGCAATAAAACAAAATCGTTTCAAGATGGCTCGCCAACCTGGGGCTTCAAGATAATCCACTCGGAGATCATATCATCATAATCCTTCCAAAATAACCGCTCTAACTTTTAAGCAGACTTAAAAGCTGTTGGTCTGAGCCGGGTTTCATCCGCGATCTTGGAATCAGTCAGCTCCTAGCCACAGAAACAAATAAATGAAAACAAATCTGTCTCAAATTAGAACAAGCCAGTTGTGAACATATGGGAATCGAAGAGACAAGGACACTTTAACGAAATGCTCTTATGCTGGTGACTGGTTGAGGGGACCGCCTCTATAAACACCTCAACCAATCAGCAACGTATGGTTGCCAGCATGAGCGTAAGAGCGTTTCGTCAAAGTATTTCAGTGTCTGTCATTCTCGCCTCCCATATGTTTACATCATCGTTCTAGTTTGAGGCATATTAAACGCAAGTGGTAAGTGCAATTCTACTCATGCGAACTCACTCGTAGGTGAAAGGCATGCAAAATAAAAGAAGAGGTTGTGTAAGTGTTGCGAATGACGTAAGAGAAATGAGTAGGGGGAGTAATGACAGGCTTCTGGTAAAGCAAGCACAATGAGCTTTATCGGCGCTGGGCTGCTGTGGGAGGTGCTGCCCCACCTTATCTCGATCCACGATGCTCAGGTTGGGAAACCTCCATATTGGAGGGGGAACTAGATGGGGCTTCTACCTGGTCTACGTTAGTGCAGAGTGTATGTAAGTCACTGTTTGTTGATAATTCTTCCTCTTTAGTTTCTTTAGTTGTACTTTTTCTAAACTTTATGTACTCAAAAATGTACATAAAATTACATCTATTAAATAATACCTCCATTTTCAAATGAATTAATTATGATACACTTATGATATTTACATCAATAATAAAATGTACATCTTAAATCTACTGCGAATACCTGTAAAATTATCTTCAATCGGAATTAATTTTGTATAGTTTATACAGCTTGGTAAATTATATTAAATGAACAGTTATCACCTCGTTGATACAGGCAATCTTTGTAACATTGAACTTTTTGTATCGGCCGCGCGCAATGGCTGAGTGGTTAGACCGCTTGGCTGTCACCAAGGCGGGCCCGGTTTCGTTCCCAGGCGACCGCAAAGTGAGATTTGTTGTGGACAACATGCTGCTGGGATGGGTTCTCTCGGGATCCTCCGGTTTCCTCCGCTAGCTTTTCACCAATTGTTCCATCATCATCATCATCATCATCATCATCATCATCATCATCATCTTTCCTATCACTCATATAGTCCTCATTGTCATCCACTTCCTTCACCCTCACACCAGGCATCGGGCTGATCACCCATCCTGGTTTTCTATCATGATCCAGAGCTTCGCTTCCTCAACTCTCGCCATAAAGGGATAGAGGAATAAGAATCTCCTAACACTGCAATATGCGGTACTACTAGGGATAAGGTGAAGAAGAACAACTTTTTGTAATGAACCACTTCCAAGATATTCATAGTTATTTGTTTCAAATTTTCGAAACTTTAATCACTAATTTTTAAAAGTGCCAAGTCGGCATTGTTTTGTTTCTAGCAATATCATACAAAGAATGTGTAACTACAAAGGTTTTTAATATGCTTTCGAATGAAATAATTAATAAAATACTGTGCAAACTCGTTTAATACGAAGTAGATAGAAAACTAAAATGTTGTTAAAATAGTTTGTTGAAGAGATACAAATCAAACAACTGTGGCTGTCAGTGAATGCAGCACACATTTTATGAAAGTTTAACGTATCACGGATATCTATGAGAGACTCGTTAGCGCGTCACGGTACACGCAATACATCGAAATATTTCTCGGAAACACTGAAAAGATGAAACTGTTATTGATTATGTGGATACTTATTTTAGAAGAACAAAAAGTAGCGCTTTTTCTGAGATTAGTGAATGGATGATATGAGAGCGACATTGAGCACTTTAAAAAAATCAAACAAGATCTAGTTCTAAACATATTATTTTACTGTTTTTCAAAATATGTCATTTAAACATCAGTGATTTTTTTTTGTAATCGATTAAGGCAGTCCTTGAAGCAATGACATTCTTTTTAAACCACTACAAAATTCATGTTTTTATGTTCTGCTTTATCTGACAACGAAAAAGTGATTTGATGCATTTTATATTTGATTTTTGTAAACAAAAAGAATTAAAAAGATACTAGATCAGGCTGTAAGCTCTAAGATCAGTAGCACTGACATTTATACAATTTGGAAGTTAGTTTTGCTGTATGCTATGTGGCTTATCTAGATGTAAAATTGCTTTTTTATTTTGAGTGTTTCACCCGAACCTTTTCAAAATTTGCAGTAATAGGCATTTGTATATCAATCGACAGTGACGGTACGTCTACCTTCTACTGCTATAGTAGTAATATACCCAATTTTTGGAAAAAAAGAAAAAAAAGAAAAGAAAACACACACACAGCTAACAACCATCATGCTACTAGCACTGCCAATTCATCAGGCTTTTGTATGCTTAGATTCTGTTAAAAAGACCAATTGAGCCGACTGACTTTACGTTTCAGGCTAACAAAAAATCGAAAATTCGTCATCAGCAGGCATCGGATCCCATACATCTTTAAAGGGATGTGAAGTTTACCAGTCTGGCAGTATATAACTGATGCCAGTCCCGAGGACAACACGTAGGGATAGTCCAGTTCCCAACACGTAGCTTTGGTTTCATCACAACTACTGCTCGCCACGCAGGTAGATCTGCCTTCCAGGAACTGCAAGCTGTTTGACATATTATGTTAATAGCTTTACTTTCACAACAATTATTGGGCAATCTGCATTTTATAAATCAAAAGCTTTGGGTACTATCAACAGCCACTAAACAGCTTGAAGAATGTAATTTCGAGCTGTCTAAAAGCAGTCGAGCAGGTGTCTGCAAAAATGAGCAATATACAGAATGCACCACCTACCAAACGAGCAAAATAAATAACTACATAAATAAATAAAAAGACAAATTGTCCAGTATTCGACACAAAAATACTGGATTTTCAGTATAAACTAAGTTTCGGTCAAACCCATAAAAATGATTTGTACTACTCATATGCACCATTAATGTCATGCGACGTTGAACAAATTTCTCCCAATATTTTTATACTGTTTCAGCAACAGGCGCAGAAAATTCACATTCGAAAATTTACGAATGCACATGGTTGTTCACTGCAATTCCCGCATCGAAAGCAATGAGGATGGCATGTTGTAACGTAGGTTACCGGACTGTACACACACAGCGCTTCGGTATACTTGTTGACACGGATATTTGTTGATGTCTCGCTTGGCTTTGCATAATATCTGTGCGCGTACATTGATTGCTAAGCTGTATGCGACCCGATGTCTGGTCATCAGCAAAGATATTCCAAACTAAATTTGTAATGCCCCCTTGAACATTTTCGAATATTTCTTCCCACAAATCAGTATGATATTTATTGATCGTGAGCCGTTAATGTGGAAACAAAGTTTTCTCACGTCTATCCGTTCATATAAAATGTTTTGGATTTGTTCATAACACGCCGGAATAAATTTATGACATCGATCGAGTTTCTTAAAGCATTGCTGGAACACAGGTAATATTTTCATCAGTAAGAGCAGCTGTTGGGCTTCATTTACGAAATTCATCACTAAATCTCTTCCGAATTCGCTGTAGCAACTATATATTATTGCCTCAGATGAGGCTTCTTTGCTCAACGCCTTTGTAAACTGATCTTCACATTTAGATATTAAATGCAACTTAAAATTGCAAAACAAAAAGCAAAGTCCAGAAATGTTTTCTGGTCAAGATAATTTTTGGAAGGTAAACAAGAAAATAGCAAAGACTGTAGGACAATAAAGTAGTTGTCATATATATAAAAAATTGAGTCGCTGAAAACATAAGAGCTCAAAGCATAGAAACATAGTTTTGAGAAAAATGGGTGTTTGTTAAAATCCAAATTTCTATGCAAGAAATTCCCATTACGAAGTACTACTTGCGAAGGTGATGTATAGAGTAAATTATGTTGGCAACACCATATAAAAATTGAATAGCCAGAGCAACAAAATGATACTTTGTGCTTTGGGCCCTTATGTAACTGCATGTCGGAAAACTGGTGAGACAGCTTCCTATGAACGTTTCATTAAATGAAAGAGGGCCTAAAGCACAGCTGCAGCTGGATGACTACAAGGTTGGCAAATGTCAGGAGCATGCATACATGCTAAAATCTTAAAATTGACGATGTGCTTTAGGCCCTTATGGTTGTAAGCGCCTCAATTATTTGTTTTTGGAAAAACAGCATTCTAAAAACTTCCAGTATCGCCTTCGCATGTACCATAGAAATAATATTTTCGGCCACTTTTATCTTCGCTTCCTTTTCATCTTACTAAACCTACTGTATCCATAAATTTTACGTATTTCTGCATACCATATCGATCAACTTTCTTAGCGGGTTTTGGTGCAGTCGAACCTGTACTAGTTTGTACACTCCAGCAATTAACTTTTGGTAATTCCTTAAGGAATGAGAGCAATTTTGTGGGTGTTAAACTCACGCGAGGAAAATTTACGCCAAACACGCTAATTGTGTATATATCATCGGGCAACACGGCTATAAAAAGCAATAAAATAACAAACAAGTCACGCATCATGTTGCGCACCCTTCACGGTTCTGAAGCGTAATGAAACTGCCCCATTTAACACAAGTTAGTTAGGGCAATAAAACAACGACCTCCAAAGGAGATAATTTTTGTAATTTTGCTAACAGCCAGATCCGGTTACCAGAGTATGTGAGTAATGTTATGGCGTCAAATATTTTTTGTTTCATAATTCACACACTCATTAGGGGTACTGTGTTTTTAGTAAGTTGTTATTGCTTCAATCATCACTAATAAACTAATATTTTGCAGTAGTTTTTATTCATCATAAGTTAATTCCTACAACAAAGACTGGTTTGCTGTCGAATAACTCTTAATAACGTGCAAAAAGGTGAAAATTAAAATTTCAGCAGTCTTTCAAATTTTGATATATTTAATGGTTGAATATTTTATTATTTTTGCGCTTTTTATTTAAAAGCTTCATGTTTCAAATATTTTTATTCCCCTACCACGTATTTGTAGCGAACAGGGATAACGTCGTTATACAATTACTTTTTGAGGTTCCAAGAAATAAAGAGTATTATTTCCATGAAACATTCGTGCGTGTGAAAAATACTTCGTAAAAGTTAAATTTCAGAAGGATGAACAGAAAGCAGGCTTCTTTTGTATCCTGTATGTCCCGTAAAAGTGCAATTCGATTTCTAGTGATCCGAAAATGTTAATCGGATTAACAAGTAAATAGCAAGATAAGCATTTGAAGAGTTTGAGGAAGGGACTAAATAATAGTGGGGAGAGAAATTTGTTTGAATCTAATACGTCAGCTATTTTTAAAATAACACATTAATTTATTCTGCGTTTGATTTTAAAGCTTAAGTAAAAATTCGTAAAATAGTTTATTTCAACTTTTTTAATTTTTGAATTAAGGCATACAAATTATAGTCTGGAAGGTATGCAGATTTAAAATAATGTGACATACAAATTGTATAATCTTAATCTTCCATTATCCAGAATATTGCATTGAAAATTATATAAAATATAAACAATAAGAATTTTACTATAAGGAACATCGTAAATGTAAAGTATGACAACAGAAGTCAAATTTAAAAACAAGCTCTGGGTTTGTAATCAATAATTTCTGTTTTATCCTTAACATTTACGAAAAAGGAAAACATGTCCAAAATTTTAAAGTATGCTACAGAACTTTGAAAGTCCCCAGATTCACAAAACTTTACCTGTTAATGTAATCCATTTTATAACTAGTCTGGGGTCTCAACTAAGATATTCCGCAGTAAAGCGGAACCAAATCCTAGCACGTGATTTAATTCAGGGGGGAAAGATATCCTGATCGGCTAGTGTTAGGTATGAATCGATTTCTACTGAATGTAAGTGGGGATAGCAACGAATTCTACACCAGTCCATGAGGGATGTGAATGTATTTGCGATATTAATCTAATTATAAAATGAATTATATGCATTATGTTTCCTTAAATTCTACAAAATATTCTGATTTAAATATGCAACAGATAGAAACAAAACAAAGTGTTACGAATTTACTTGTATTAATTGTTTATTCTTTGTGTTCTTATATTATTACGGATTTTCACGTGCATTATTTCAATTTACCAGAAATGTCGGACTAAATACTTAATCTATGCATTGTAAAAGATAATTACACTTACACGCATATTAGTCATAGTTAAAAATAAAGAGTAACATTCGTTTGTCAACCATTAGTGGGTTAACCGAATGTTTGTAATTAAGGCCAACAAAATATGCGTAGTAAGCTAAATAAAGATACACTCACGAATGAAAAGCGTGATGTGTACACCCACAGGATTTTCTTCGTCAACTCTTATACAAACAATTCATAATTAAAACGTTTATTCTTTTATCCACTTCATATTAATTAAGATAAACTTTTGTTGAAATGGTTTTATTGCATGCTTTCTTATAGATATAATGGGAATAGGGGAATACAGTAGACTTATACGAAAGTTAAGCATTTTAAGAGCTATTCGCTATGTGATGGTTTTGGCAGTCAATTTTCTTAGCATGGCTATGACATAAAACTTAATGAGTTCTTATTGGAAAGAGTATATGTATTTGGAAATTCAGGCAAACACAGTGCAAAACACAGTGTTTTGTCTTTTTTGATATTTGTGTTATATCTATTTTCTTAAAAATATCCTGATGATGAGAGCTCCCGAAACATCGATTTATACTCGTCTTTTCACCTGGCTTGTTTCTGGAGACCATCTTCAAAATATTATTGCTAGGAAAGCTTCAGGTCTTATTTTACTGCAGAAAAGTTTTTATATTTTGTAGTCACCAAAATTCTTGATTTTCAAAATTGAATACTTTATTTCTCAAAATTGAAGTATTATTCTAAAAACGTATATTGCCATTTGTATGTACTTTTCCAAGGTACCTACATAGTTCAACATTTTCGAAATAGTTCACTGAAAAATTGCATAATATGGAGCATTTTGAGTATGAAAAACATGGGGAAAAGACGTTTGCAAGATACACGCAACTGCACATTTAAAGCTACAATTAGCTGGTGGTTTAATTGCGCCAAATGAAGAAAATATTGTTTTTTAAACTTAGAATTAATAATATTTAATTGCGAAATAGTTAAACTTTTAATTTTTGACAATTTTGGTTAAATTTTGTAGAAGCAATACATTATTTAAATCATACGAACCTAAATATCAGTTTTTAACGACTACAAATAAGAATTATTCGAATCTGTCATTGATTAATAATTATAATCTTTGTTTTTTTTTCATGTCTCAACACATCTTGTAGCCAAAAGCCTCACCCTGCGATTACATTTGTTTTGAAATGTTTGTTTACATCTTTTGTTCCACTTTTTTTTTTCTTTATCTGGTCTTTAAGATCTCAAGTGATAATGCTGTATTAATTTACTGTGTAAAAATGAATTAATTTTTTTTCTGCGGACTTCTGATGGGTTATCCTAAAAGATTTATTTCGATACACATAAATGGGTACATTTTGAACTCGGAAGTTAGCAGCCAAATAGGAAGCTATCTCGTCGTTAAGCAATTGCGATGTTGAACTAGTTGAATAAGCAAGATGCCATAAAAGGTTTTCGCGCATCATTTGGCAACAGGTGATAATAACACAATAATAAAAAGGTCTCAATTAGCTCTTAAAATTAAACCATCAATCATGCGAAGATTGAAAAAATAACAATCTAGTAGTAGTAGTTTAATTATTTTACAAGAGGTAATCACTTTCTGCAGTAAAACTAATGGAGTGGGCAGGAAAGTCACACTCACGTTTCTTGCTGCTTGTATTCTAAAGTAAAAGCTCTCTTTGTCCATATAAATACAAGACTGGTAGTTGTGCCATGTGAAAGGAAAGAAACCACGGCAAAAACACTGCCATCCAGCTCTTATGGGCCTCTGTTGCATGTTGTAAGTATGGAAAACTCGTCCTAAACTGCACGTCACAGTGTTCAGCGCGTGTATATTTTATCAACTCTCTAAGCTCAAAAACAGGTTAGAGTTATATTCATTCACGGTTTCTCTGGAAGCTAGAAGAAACAAACGAAAGTGTGGGTGGAAAATTTACACGTGGAGCCGTTTTAAATTGTATTTAGCTCAAGCGAAGTTGAAACGAAAGGTGATAAATACTTTTCATGTTGTGATATAAGTACTCAAAGTGATTGGAGGTGAGAGGCCAAAACATGCGTTTCATTTTTTTTATTCGGCTTTAGTTGGTGGGATAACGCAAGGCCTACTTTTAGCCGAAATAAGTTATCGCCAAGATATACGGGATATCAGAAATGTAAGTTTCGGGTAGCAGGCAGGAAGGTGCATCTCTCAGGGGCATTTTCACTCCTATGATTGTGTTAAATAATATGCTGCGCAAAATAGGTACTGATAAATGGCTTTTATGGGCGAAAATAGCCGTATTTATTTTCTATTATATGGAACAAAGTAACAAAGGCTTGCAAATGAGTGGTAGCTATTAGGAGGAGAGTAAGGTAGAGGCAAGTTTCACTAAATTGTGACAAACACTCCAGAAAATACATATTGTAATCTAAAGCGTCGATTACAAAAACTTTTTCTAAAAATATTAACCATGAAAATATTTGATTAATTTCTAAATTTTTGTTACAGCTTTCAAAACTTCTAGCTTACTGTACTTTAAATCTCAATTATCTTTTTGAAAGTAAATGCTTAATATGTAATATAAAATCCTTCATAAAACAAAAAACTGACTTGTTTCAGTTTACTCCATAAAAAGCCCATTTGAAGTCGTAAAGCATAATGATGAACTACGATTAGTTAACACTTTATGATCTGTGAACTAGGACTTGACTTTAAAGGAACTGGTGGATTTGAAGCATTTTGCAATTTTCGCACTTCGAAACAGCATAGCTCATACATCATGTTATTCCCCGAACAGGCCATCTAGGTTAACAGGAAAAATAACATTAGTTCCATCCAGATCGCTTGATTGATTGTTTCCCACCAGTTACATGGGTGGTACATTTCTGTTAGTTTTTGAATCTGGGAGAGTGAACTCAAGGTTTCTCAGACTGCAAAACTTCTTTACTTAATTACGTTCTTAACTTGAAAGACAGCCACCATGAATGTGATTGAGTGACGTAGCTCACAGAAATGAACTGGCTCGGTTCATTGCTAACAAGCGAAAAACATCTTGGCTTTTCTGCCAAAACGAGTTTAAACTTTGATGTAAGTGCGCTATAACCTAAGGGCTGTTGAAGATCGCGGTTGGAGATCTACCTGAAGATTTATAACAGGCTTTTAACAAAGAAAACAAAGAGTACATTTGGTATCTTGAGGATATAAAATAAACATTGAGCTGGGTATATTTATTTATAATTTGCTTGAAATAACACAAATAAATATTCCAAAAATAATATACAATCAAAACCACACATAATGTTCAATAAGATAGTAATGTTTCCTTAAGTGTCAAATGACTATTTAGCCAATGATTATATACACATGATCTGTATTATTATCAAATGTATAATTTAAAGATCGTGCTTGGCTTTTGCAAAACCTTGAATGCCTTTGACAGCATTGATTGAACAATTGAAACCTAATGTGGATGGTCTCACATCAGATGGTTGCAAAAATGTGAAATAAATTGCTTAATTAATTCACAATGTTCATAATTTATAATTGATATAAAATATATCAAATTTACAAATCACGAACCATACGCAATACCTGATTTGATTTAGCGGTTTATCGTCAAGCCAGGCCACGTGGATTTGAAAAGCAGGCTACCAATATTAGTTTGGAAGGTACGATAACTGAAAGCCTGAGCTCTTATCGCAAAGAGTTATTAGTACCTGTCATATTTCCGAATGAAGAAAAACTCCGCCTATCTTCTAAGAGAATGAATTAAGAACACGTTGATAAAAACAACTACGCGTTACAGAGGTGCCAATAAGAACAAGACTTTTGCATTGGCGTCAGTGAGAACAAGTGAGGAATTTAGCACTTTGTAATAGCTTGACAGGGAGTAATTTTAAGCGAGTAATATTTATTGGTAGGAGGGACATTTCCACAGAATGTGTCTCAATGACTACTAAATACTCCTGATTCGAATCCCACCTTTGTCCACTTGTACTTCAAGGAATCTGTTTAAAAGTCTTTCAATATAAAGTATTTTAAAGTACATATTTGCTGCCATGATAATTTGAAGAAAATGACAATCTTATAAATTGAAATTAACTTTAAATAGAAGCTTATACACTAAAGGCAACATTTTTATGTTAAATAAATGCAGTAGTTTTGTGTATCCTACCTGAAGAGCATGGCTGAAAATTTGGTCGTTTATAGAGATTACAATCACATAACTTGCTATGTCATTAAACTAAATAACTAGTTAAATGAGAACACCTTAAGGCCTAATTTATATATAGCTGAGAAGACTGTACATCTGCTGGAATCCATGAATCAATGCTGGACAAATCATGATTTGAGAACCAATCCATGTGGTTTTTGAAGGAGTTCTGTTCCAAGAAAGATGTTCTGCAAATTTCTATTGAATTGGATATAAAATCAAATACCAGCGATAAGATTTATTAAAAACCTGATCATTTACAAGATTTGGCATATGGGAAGGCTTTGGAAGATCTTAATTTTTCGAACTGAGAAGCATTTTCAAATCCTCGTCACTTAGCTCCTGAGTACTTTATGGGCAGTGCCTGAGGCACAAGCCTTGAAAGTTTGATGAAAGCAAAGAAGAATTATGCAAATAAATACATTGAAGTCAATCACTAGAAAAACGTAAAAGGCTACAGGAAGATTCATGGTGCTTATTTTGGAAAATTATTTGAGTTTCTTCAGATCGATTTAGCATGTATACGAGAGTTTATCGAATGAGGAATGAAAACAGTCAGTCGGGAATTAAACTTCTTATGGAAAATTAAATAAAACCATCAGCACATGAAAATAATGGACTGCGAAAGATACTTGAAACAAATTTTCGTTTGATCACTAAGACCGATCAAAGAAAGGATAAGCAGAGAGCAGTTTTTAATTTTGGAAGATGGGACAATCAAATATTTATTAATCGTTGTAGCTAATCATGATTCGATTAGGCACAAAATAATTTTAGATATCACAATACTCAATAAAGACTTGAAATTGTATGAAAATATGACGTTTTAAGGTTGTGAACTATTTTCGGCGAATAAAATCATTCCACCCTCGCAGTGACTGGTATAATTTGCTGTAAAGCACAGCTAGCAGTTCAAAGCCACGAGCCCTGTGGCTAAGGATTTCGCAAGAACCACATTCCTGTAACTGGGCTTGTCCGCATAAGAATCAAATCAATTTATCAGCCATCGAGTGGTTCAGTTCTTTGCTTCTCTTTTTCTGTCAGGGAGAACAAGACAAAAACACTCCGTGACAGACAGGATTGAACTGACACTCTCTTGTATTGCACGTTCGATGTTGTCTCGTGCTTGACAAAGGGGACTGAAACTACTACCATGTTTGATAAAGCGCCAACCTAATGTTAGTTATAAAGCATATTCTTTTTCTTTGCTACTATTTATTCATATAAAAGTGAAAGCGTAACGATCAAATGAAGATTCATAGTTCAAAGTACGAGGGCTGGTTTTTTTTCAACCTCTGGTAGGCTATAAATAAAACACAAGTTTATTAGCAAAAGTTTTGTACACTTATGTTTACTTTTCAACAATCACCGAAAAGATTGAGACGTCTATAGTACCTGTGGACAAGCTTTCAATACCCTCTGCAAAAGATGTTGCCGCCAATAATTTCAAATAAACATTGGCATTGTTTTGAAGATGCATCCATTGTTGTGATTATCGTTTTGTTTCCGCTGTGTCCGGTGTCGTATTGGAACCAAGTTTCATCACCAGCAACAATTGATTTCAAAAAGTTCTTTCCTTCATCGTGATAACGGTGAAGGAAATTCAAAGCTGGCCGTTATCACGATGGAGAGAACTTCCCCTGCAGATATGGGGATAGAATAAACTTGTAGTAATCTCTGCTTATCGTATAAGGTGACTAAGGCGACAGAGCGAGGAAGGGTAATTTGTGGCAATACTGTTTTTACTTAAATGCTATAAGTGTTCATGACGACATTACGATACGGCCAGGAAGTGTCCCACAAAATAAATGCTACTCCCATTGCTTTGTGGTTAGGAATAGAGCTCCAAAGGCTAAGGGAGAAAACTCCAACAGAAATCGAATGGATAGAAGGAAGTCATAGCCAACTTAAGGCAATTCATCTAAGGGGGGAGGGGAGGGACCTGAAACCAATAACCCGTATGCTTGTATACGATAAAGTGGCAATCCCACCACCAAGCTTTCCCTGCAACGGATTGGTTACTAGTTTAGAGAGATTTTTCTAACTCATATTTCTCAAAGATATCTACAAGACAGCTAAATATATTGCAGGCAAAGTAGAAAGATTAATGCAAAGGTATAACACAACAACAAAATGTAGTTGCATGAAATACAAGAGAATTAACAAATAAAGAAATGCATACAAAATAGTTGCAAGATTGTATGAAGTTTCAACAGCTCCACTTCTAAACTGCGGAAATGAGAATTGGGCCATAAATAGAACAAAGAAAAGAAAAACGATCCGCAGAGATGAGATTTTTAAGACGAATACTTGAATATGCTTTAAGAGGTCATATATTGTACAAATACAGGTATAAGAAAACAATTTGAAATCTATACATCAGAAGAAAAGCTGATCTCTTTTGACAACACTGAAAGAATGAATCTCAATAGAGCAAAGAAACAAGCCTTTCTTTATACTGCGGGGAGATGATAATGATGATGATGATAATGATAATAATAATAAAAATAATAAAGTAGAAGATAAAAAATATTTCGTTATTTGCAAAATGAAGCAGTCCTGTTTATTCGCATGTTATATAGGTATTGGTAATCTAATTTAGTTTTGGCAATAAGTTTGCCGAAAGCAAACATGTGTAAATGTTCGATGGGACAAACAAAAAATGCATTACATTCACAGAAATATCAATATTTATCAGAACTAGCTCTGATAAATTGATAAATTGAAGAAAAAATACTAAAAGCAGATAGGTGTAACCGGGTGCTCGCGAGAAAAGTAATTTACATCCAAAAGTGACAGTTGTGCTATGCACTAAGTATAGCAGCGAAGATGTTAACAAGTTACATTGAACACATCGCTATTTGTCTAATAAATACAGCGGATCAATGCCAACCATTTACCACTCTATGCAACAGAGAGTTCATTTTTTGAAAAAGATGTCCCACAAATTACTTCCCCATCTTATGACGACAATCTGTCAGGCTGTGATGCACATCGTCACACTACTTTTGCAACACTTCAACTGTAATGTATTGCTATCTATTTTACCCCTTTTATTTTCGATTTCTTAAGTTATTTTTATCTAGACGTTTGCATATTTGACACGTCTATTCCGTGAAAATGTATAATCTATAAGGACTAGGTTTGGAGAAAAACAATAAATCATACTGGACAGCAATGCCAATGTTTCGGGCTTAAAATAGTGAACTTACATGTATTTGCATCTGCAGAATTAAAAATCACTATAAAAAGATAGATTAGCTCTTGTTTTGAAAATAAAGTAACATTTCATTTTTTAGAGTGAAGATTTTAAATTTGGGGGAATCTTTTTTGGGAGTTGGCACACCTGTCAAATACATCAGAGAGAAATTTTGGAAATTGAGTGATGCAAAAGGTAAGGAAGGCATTTTTGTCGGACCACAAATAAGAGAACTTGTAAAGTATCCTGCATTTGACCAAATTTTGGAGGGGAAAGAAAAGGAAGCTTGGGAAGCCTTCAAGGGTGTTGTTCATGGACTTTTAGGCAACAAAAGAGATGATAACTAGAAGCATTTGGTGACGGTGCTCCTGCAAAAATACCGTAACCTTGGATCCAACATGTCCCTTAAGATCCATTTTTTCCACTCCCACCTAGACTTTTTCCTTCCTAGTTGTGGAGCTGTTAGTGATGAACATGGGGAGGGATTCCATCAGGACATTTCTGTTATCGAACAAAGCCATCAGGGCCGTTGGAATGAAGTAATGCTCGCAGATTACTGTTGATCGTTGTATAGGAATTCTGTGGAACTCCATCACAAAAGGCAAGCTAAAAGATGACGAAGTCAATAGGCCATCACATGATTCTCTTCAGGCACGACTATCTGCGAAGTATTTTTCCAGAAGTTTAGAACTCTTAGCATGTAATTACCAGTTTAAAAAATCAAATGCACTTTCATTGTTGGTATGTATGTAATTAAAATGTATCCTTTTCTCTCAATTCGTTAATATGTAATACTTCCACCTTGTGTATATCATAGAAACTAAAGCTATAAAAAATTTGCATTGTCATATTTGTTTTTCTCAACCCAAAATTAGTAGGAATTGCCTCCGGAAGTGCTCGAAACATTCAAAAATTATTTTTTTTTTGTTGCCCAATGCCATCTGTCTTCAAATATATGTGGAGTGCTTCGGTGAATAAGGGTAGAAGATAAGTTTAAAATAAAACTTTACACTTTCGCGCTTCAGGCAGAAAATTAGAACAAACTTCATTTTGAGTTATATTTAGTCAACACGTCTTATCTAAGGAATATAAAAGTGCAGACATCCGTACTAAGTACAGCGTAACTATGATAAAGCATTTTTATTTTTCGTTTAGTGGAAGTGACGTCTTTCCTTTCAGCTTTTTTTGAGGTTGCACAGACCACAATACTGTAGTGCGCAAACTAAATATTAAAGGGCATTTTAAACTGCTTTCATACTGAAGAAAAAAAATGTATTCTTGTTTTCATTTTCTGACAAAGGTGGCTCTAAGAATTAGGCTGTAACCTGTTAAGACTGTTCTAATAAAACGTATCTCTGCAATTGTCTGAGGATATTTTGTGAAGGTTTCTCATTCCAAACTGTTACAACAGCTGTATCATAAAAGACTTCTAGAGGAAACTATGATTTTCGTAGCATTAGTGTTTTCGAAATTTTCCAAGTTACAAGTTTCACTTCCCTGAGTGATTCTACGGGAAAGTTTGCATTCCATCGGAGGATTAAGCATTGAAAAGCTAAATGCCGCGACTAAACGTTTGAATACTGTTTCTCCATGTTTTATATAAGAAGTAGTTATTACTTGGTTTATCGTGAGTGACAGATGTAATATGGATAAAAAACACCGTCTACATAAATACCGTAATATAACAAGTTTGTAATCTCAGAAAGTCGTGTTAGTCTTATCATCGGGTTTTTGTTTGTTGTATTTGGTTTGCTTTTTCTATCCAATTTAGTACAGTTTCCTTCTTCCACTTTTAAATTAGAACTGCGAAGCTCTAAAATATTTTTAAAAAAGTTCAAGTCGTTTTAAGCCAAATCCGAAATTACGAACAACAGATTTTGAAATGTTTAACGCCATTGGCCTACATGTAGAGGGTTCTTCACCAAGTTAAGAGAAAATGTAAGTACAAAATTCATAAATTGTAATAAATATAATGTCCAAAATGGTCAAAAGTTCAGCATCTTTTGTATTCAGGTACTTCCATACAGAATATTTGGTGCAACATTATTGTGTATCTACAGGAACTGCAACAACAGGTGTTACGAAAACGTGGAATTTCTCCTAATTCTTCGTAAACAAATGTAACATGTGGTATTTTAACAGACTTTAACAGTATTCGATTTTCCATAAAAAGAAATGACTAATGGAATTACCCTTTCTCATTAAATGGAATTACTTCAGAATCATCGAAAATACATCATTGAAATATTTTCTTGACCATGTGCCGTTTTTTCATTAAGGGCTAAGAATGGCCGTCAATAAAATAATCGGCAGTCAAAGGTGAGAACAATGGTTTCATAATTGCAACGTGACTGCTAGAAAAATCCTGCCCACACGTTTAGTAGTGAGGTTCATCTGACCTCAACCTTGTGGAGATAATACTTTGAAGAACTGCAAAAGGAATATAAACACGTGCTTTCGTTCATAATGCATTCTTTGTATTGGTAACAATGCCTAACTAGTCAATTTGATTACAGTGATAAAGCTAAATACATACATTCACAGGTAAAGCTGAACGAAATAACTTACAGCTAAAACTGATTTTAAATATTAGTTGAAAAGAGGAAATAGTAAAAAATAACCACCCCTCTCTCTGTCTCTCTCTCTCAATCACTCACACACGTGTGTTACATTCCATTCTGGAAACTTCGTTAATATCGATAGAAAACAAACGAATATTAACTTTCTGTCTGTGTTTTTAAATAAATATGACCTGATTTTAAACGGAACCGTAATGATAAAATATCACAATGTAGGTTCAACTATATCATTGTTAACATAATTTTTAAAGTACAACTTGAAAAGTAGCTAGAATGAACTTTTACAACACAGCGAAAGTGAATAAGCAGAAAACATTATACAAAATGAAATCTTTCGTGGTATCCATATATGTTCCAAATTAAACCACTAGAAATTAAAGAAAATATAGGCTGTCTGGCCTCGTAGCTCAGTCGGTAGAGCACCTGCCTGCCGTACTAGGGGTCCCGGGTTCGATTCCCGGCGGTGGGGGTGCAGACTTTTCTCCTGTCCAAGATAATTCCTCATCTTCCCCAGAGTCTGGAAGTATGAATGAGAGTGCAAATGTGTGCGTGATCTAATGATTCAAACCCAACGAGTACGAGTTGACAGCTTCGATATGTTACAAAGAAGAACGACCGCCGATATGGCCATAGGAGTTATAGGCGGGGTATAAATGGAGAAATGGAGAAATGGAGGGGAAAAAATAAAAGAATCTAGGAGTTAAGCATCAACAACACCTCTGAAAACCTGAGTCTAACAATTGCACTGTTTCCCTAAGCGTTACAAATTCACAGAATTCCTTATACGTTACAATATTTGTAAAGAAAGCGACTCATTCAGTTTGATTATTCAAGGAGTATTTTTATCCAGAAATAATCTGGACATCGCAGGAACCCATGCGGCAAAACAGAACAATTTTTAAGACACTTTATAGATGACGGTTCAATGAAAATCTCTCTTAAAGCGAACTTTCGTCCATATTTATGTTTTTGCAGTTTCACATACTTATGCAACATACAACAAAAATTAAAAACGGTTTAAAAAGAATAAAGAATTACATCTCATTAGCTATCTAAGTATTTTAAACATATGGCATTTAAATAAAAAAGTAGCACCTATTTGTGAGAAAATAAAAACTAACAACGATAGTTTAGGTTGCCAAAATTATTCTGCACATCTTGCGTTGCAATTCCAAATTTGGCATTTTTTTACTTCTTCTTTTGGTTTTGTTATTCTCTCTCTCATATGCTACTAAAATGTTTTAAGGGAAGCTTAGAGGACCTCGAATATACATTATGGTTAAATACATGTACAGAAATTTAGGATGAAAGTCATTTTCCCTTATAAACTATAAGTGTGTGGTAGGGTACTTAAACATTATTTCCTTAACTTATATAATTGAATATGAAAACAATCTATATATGTTGAATACATAATTTAGAAATAAATTAAATAACAGGTTTGTATTTTATTTTAGACAATTAAGCAAAATCTATATAAATTCTAATTTTTCTGTTGATTAAAATTGACATAAACATTCTGTGGAGTGAAGTAAATTTACTTTTAAAAACGAAGTATTAACGGTAAGCTATCAAAATATTAGTTGATTTGTATAACATCAATTTCGTATTGATGGAACGTCAGTCATGATCAAACCTTGCAAACTATCTCAGGATGGGAGAAGATGCGTTATACTTCCGACCAGCAGTATTGTGGATAATGAGACTCGGAAGGAGGAAATCCTCTATTATAATGATGATGATCAGAAGAAGAAAAAAAAGAACGAGAAAGGAAGATTGGGGAAATCCCAAGACGAATGCCAGTAAAAATGGAGTTATACTTGAATGATTTGAATGATTTCTAGCCTAATTGTAATGATTATGTATCTACGTGTCAAAATTTTAAAATCACGTGTTTGGACCAACATTCAGAATGTGTTATGTGTTTTTCTTAATGCTTTTATGTTCCAAGATGTTAAATACCCTCAGGAAAATGACACAACCAGTTTCTAACATTATCTGATATATCCATTTTAAGGTAAAAGCAATGAAAGGATGTAATAAAATTGTTGTAGCTTGAGAATTTAGTCAGACTTGATCATTTTATCTCCAATGACCGGGCCTCAAACATGGATCTATAAAATCCATAAACTTAAAGTACATTCAACATTGTAAATCACCTTTAAGAATAGGTATTTGAGATCACCTAAAAGTCTACCGGTATATATATAAAGAGACGAAACACCTTAATGTCCTTTCTGTCACTTTGATTAATGCATAAAACAGATATCCCATGGTTCAAATTCCGCAGTAATGAATTTTTCACAAGAGAAAACTTCACGTATGCAGTTTCAACCGGAAAACTGACCACATGCTTCGCTGAACTCAATAGACTTCCTATATTATGAACCTCGTGAACATCTGGCATTTGACACTATCAAATGCTGTACATCTTCATATAGGACACAATGACATCACTGGGTTAAATGGTTTGTTGATTTTTTTCTCTCGTCCTTGCTAATGAACACTTCATTCCACTACATTAAGTTCTCATTTGTATTTCTGAGACATACGCCATAATTAATTATAACTCCTCTGTACTGAACCACATGAACTTTGGATCTTCCATTATAAACAGTGAAAACATTTTTCCATTCTTTATTTTCCAACGAATATTCAAAAATGAAATTCAGAACTGTAGAATTGAAACGGAAAAGTAAACCAAAGAAAATTAGCTCATAATTTCTAGCTTCTTCACTGCATATTTAACAGTAAGAAGAGAAACTATTGACTAAACAAATCTTGTTGTGATATAACCAAAGTACATATTCTGAGAGATTCCGAGAAAAAAAGCAGAAAAAGGGGTGTAAAAAGTTCTCTTCCTCTTTATTTCTCTGTCTCTCTCTCCTCCTTTCCTCCTTACCTCCTTTCTTTCTTTCTTTCTTTCTTTCTTTCTTTCTTTCTTTCTTTCTTTCTTTCTTTCTTTCTTTCTTTCTTTCTTTCTTTCTTTCTTTCTTTCTTTCTTTCTCTCCTTCTTTCTTTCTTTCTTTTTCTTTCTTTCTTTCTGCATGTAATCTCTTTCTTCGTGTGTAATTTGCTTACAGCAGAATTTAAAAGCGAAATTATTATTTAGGTTGTCTTCCAAATTTTGTTACACGAAGATTTTCAACAAAATTCCCAACCCCAACTAACCATTTTTCAAACACTTTATTCTCTCTAAAATTGCTATTTTAATAAAATACAAAATTATATTTAAAGAGTTTCCATGACAAATGAAAGGTAAATCTTTACTTTTCTGAAGTCTTCTGCATTCTGAATGGCTATTGCTTAATAAACCATAGGAGGGAGATAAAACCTTACTGAGTAAAAATGCAGATCTCATTAAAGCCCACAGTTTATAACAATTTTACTTTCTCTACCAACTATAGTAGATAGAAAAGAATTCTATTACACTAAACAATTCGCACTGAGATTCTATTCGAAATACAGTTTTGAGTCTCCTTGAAAACTAAAGAGAACATTTTTTTAAAAGGTCTCTCTTTCTCGCTCTGTGTGTGTTTGTGTGTGTTTGTGTGTGTGTGTGTGTGTGAGAGAGAGAGAGAGAGAGAGAGAGAGAGAGAGAGAGAGAGAGAGAGAGAGAGAGAGAGAGAGAGAGAGAACAGATTAACCCAAAAACAAAAAGTCGAGAAAATACCAAACTTATTTAACTTCCAAGGGTGCAAAGTTAGAGAGAGAGAGAGAGAGAGACAGAGAGAGAGACAGAGACAGAGAGAGACAGAGACAGAGACAGAGAGAGAGAGACAGAGAGAGAGAGAGAGACAGAGAGAGAGACAGAGAGAGAGAGAGAGAGAGAGAGAGAGAGAGAGAGAGAGAGAGAGAGAGAGAGAGAGAGAGAGAGAGAGAGAGAGAGAGAGAGAGAGAGAGAGAGAGAGAGAGAGAGAGAGAGAGAGAGAGAGAGAGAGAGAGAGAGAGAGAGAGAGAGAGAGAGAGAGAGAGAGAGAGAGAGAGAGAGAGAGAGAGAGAGGAGAGAGAGAGAGAGAGAGAGAGAGAGAGAGAGAGAGAGAGAGAGAGGAGAGAGAGAGAGAGAGAGAGAGAGAGAGAGAGAGAGAGAGAGAGAAGAGAGAGAGAGAGAGAGAGAGAGAGAGAGAGAGAGAGAGAGAGAGAGAGAGAGAGAGAGAGAGAGAGAGAGAGAGAGAGAGAGAGAGAGAGAGAGAGAGAGAGAGAGAGAGAGAGAGAGAGAGAGAGAGAGAGAGAGAGAGAGAGAGAGAGAGAGAGAGAGAGAGAGACGAGAGAGAGAGAGAGGAGAGAGAGAGAAGAAAAATAGAATCCCCTACATTTGGGCTGTTTTCATTTTCCTGAAGAATGACCACCATTATGGTTAAAATACTATATATAATATATTTTTACTATAGAGATAGACGAAAGTTTATTGAAAATAAATAGGGATCTCTTTGCAACACAAGTTAAAATACATTTTTCTGAAATTAGTCATTTCCAAAATATTGTTTGTTTGAATTTTCCACCACTTAAATCTTTCACAAATAGTTATTTATTTTTTATGTCATGACCATGCAAATGGAATGGAATTTCAAAACCATCAAAAGTACGGAAATTATAAATATTTAACTATAACTTACGCATACTGCGATTACTTATTTGCACTGTAACTATAAGGAAAAGTATAATATAACCATTTCTAAAATATTTAAAACGATTGTTATGAAGCAGACAGAGGAAAAGCATTTCCAAAAACAGTTTTTACAAGAGTGTATAGAGGAAGTCGTGTGTATTTCAACCTATTGAAGTGCCCGCCTTGGTAGCGTCGGGTAGCATGTCTGCCTCACGTTCAAGAGGTCCCGAGTTCGAATCTCGGGCAGGGTGAGTTACCTGGATAAGGTTTATTCCGGGGTTTCCCTTATCCTGTAAGACGAATGTCGGGTAGCTGTAAGTTCCATGGACCCCGGACTCATTTGAGCATAATTTCATCCATTCTATTCATCGTCCGATATGACTTTAACGTTGGAGGACGTAAATTACAAAACGAAAAACCTATTTAAATTCACTGCCAGTTGAGTGAGGCATGTGGTGATGGTACCATGGATGTATCTAATGCGCGTTGCTGGGTGCGACAGTTCGATGAAGGCAGAACATCATGTGACAACAAACCAAGACAACTGCAGACATCGCCTCCAAAATTGGCATTTCCGTAGTATGGGTGCACACAATCCTGCATGAAGATCAGAAAATGCTCAATCGGCGATCCTCCAAAACAACGTTCTCCACTCACTGGATCATGTTGTCAGATCGGCTGGTGCGAGGCCGCGACTGTCTTGGTTTGTTGTCGTATGATGTTCTGCCTTCATTGAACTGTCGCACCCAGGAACGCACATTAGACACATCCATGGTTTCATCACCACATGCCTCACTCATCTGGCGATGAATTTGAATAGGTGTCACACCACGAAAATGGAGAAAAGGAACACGCCGTTCTTGCAATGAAAACGTCACGATTTTAAGTATAAAAACAGTCCTAACTCTCTGCCACTAGAGTTCTGTGCACTGTACAGTGCTGTCATCTTTTTCACGCATTCACAAAGTTTCCGTGTATTTTTTTAAACAGAAGTTGCTATCTGGTTCCAGTCCTTAAAAAAATTAGTAGGTGTTATAACTTGAACGCACCTTGTATTAGTTCATATTCATTAGATCACTATTAGTGTATAGTAGTATCCCTAAGTTTACTCTAAAATACTACAAAACCTTTGGCTTGAGAAAATTCCAGTAGCCCCAAGGAGTCACGTTTTCTTTTATAGAAGTTCAATGATCTGGGTGATGCAATTAAAACCATGGAACTAGCATGGGTAAGTGCATTGTCATGATTAAGCTGCCTATCAACACTTGGACACAAATACAGCCGTTTTCTTCATACTTCATCAATCAGCTGAGGATGTTACTACCTGCTTCGTAGAAATAAGCTAGTGGTGCACAAGAGCTTCATGAACTACATGAACCTGCAAAATAACCTTAGCCTTTCTTCATCTTTACCGCACCTTCCTCAGGTGACGTCCATTGAGAAGAACAGAGTACTCTTTCAGGGCCATATGAGTCATACTCACTTTTAACCGTTTACTGGAAATACGAGACGTTGTTAGTAGTTACAGCCAAGAAATTTCCATTGTCCAATCCGGCGGCAAACATGTGAAAGTAGCATTGCCCAAATTTGAACTACACTTTCTGTAAGAGGAATTTAATACTGGCAATATCTATTACCTTAGAAAATAAATTCCAAAATGTCACTTTTGAGATATTCAAGTTAAAGTTTTGGAAACCACTTTATATAATTCTGAAATTAAAAACGAATAATATGGATAATATAGGTGCATCATATATTGGTTTCACATTTCCAGCACTCTCTCTCAGTATCAAAACAGAAAAAGAAGTCCATATGAGCGTGTGTCTGACAATTGGATATTAGAGTGTTATTAAAGGATTTACCTTTCGGTGTCGGCAATAATAATTATCTGAATTGAATTATGTTCTTGTCCGCTAATTATACGAGGTACGTCCAGAAAGTAATAAAATTAAATTCTATACAGATACAGAAAAAGTATTTATTGCACAAAATTCGAACTCTTAAACTACTTTTCTACATAACTGCCGAACTTTTGCAGGCATTTGTCATAGCGGGGCACAAATTTTTGTATACCTTCTTCATAGAAGTTTGCGTGTGTCTTCAACCAGTTGGAAACATTTTCTTTCAGCTCTTCGTCATTGTTGAAGTGTTGACCGCCAGGAAAGATTTGAGATGCAAAAACAGATGAACGTTGCTAGGAGCGAGGTCAGGGCTGTACGAGGGATGGTCAAACACGTCTCAGCCAAATCCCTGTAGGATGTTTTTCGTCGCATTTGCAGTGAGTGGTCGTGCGTTGTTGTGAAGAAACACAACACCTTTTGACATCGCAAATTTGCCTATTTACTTTCCTAGCATTCAGAAAACGAATCACAGATCTGATTTCACAAGCGGAGGGATTTTCAATCAACACCGACATTGTAAACAAGCACAACAAAGCGTACGTGGCTGACAGCGATCTCATAATGGCGCACGTTTCTTCTCCTTGATACAGAGCATCTACCGCGCATGTGCGGAATTGCGATTGCAGCGCTGCAGCGGAGATAAATTGAAACAGAACTTACTTTCTGGATACCCCTTGTATTTTTTCATTAGCTGCTTGTTGTGGAACACAGACGGCAGGAGAAAATGTATTCTGTGAGTGAACAGCTGGATATGCACTGCATGTCTGGCTTTGGGGATAGGATTGTAATGCCAACACAGTTTTATGCAGAAAGGTCACAAACACATAACTCACCAACAATAGGAAGAAAGAGAATGAGAGAGAGAGAGAGTCTTATTTGAGAAGAGTGTTTCAGATTTTTGAAGACCAGGGAGCACTGACTGTAAAGAGTTTTTATTATTATTTTTCTTAATTTACGTCCTTCAACGTTAAGTCTATCGCACGATGAATGAAATGGGTGAAATGACGTTCAAATGAGCCCAGGGTCTATAGAGCTTAGAGCTACCCGACATTCGTCTTTCAGGATAAAGAAAACACCTTATCCATGTAACTCAACCTAACCGAGAATCAAACTCGGGACCTCTTGACCGTTAGGTGGATACTACCACCTACGCTGCCGAGGCGGGCGACCATAAAAAGGTGCGATGTTAGTCACACTAAAGATATTTGTATTAAACTCTGTTGTATCCTTATTATATGGTGTAAGAATTAAATATGATAAACTGTGAGTCAAGAAGAACTTTCTGCCATCGAATGTTAGAGAATTGTGCTTTGTTGATGGGATGCTCAGCATGCACCTTGCCTACTGATGAGGGGCGGTTTTGCACGTCTTCAATTTTCGTAATAGCATAGTTGCTATGAAAACGCTCCTCAAGGTAGGGTTGGCAGCAGTTCTCCTAAACGTTGGGATGGAATCATTTACGATCAACTTACTTTTCCCAGTAACTGCATGCAGAGACCTCAGTTTTACTGAAATGAGTTGTGTCATTTGATTGATGTGCCTCTGGACGTCAACTAACGATGTGGCTTTAGACGTTGGTTCGCCAGCGCATTTCTATCCTACAGTACTTAATAACTTTAATGATAAATTTTTGCATACATGGATTGGTCGAAGGAGATTCACTGCATGATCTGATAGACTTCCAATTTAAATACAGTGGATTTTTGCATCTAGAGAGGTTTAAATACCTGTCTACTCAATTCCTTACAGAATACTGACACGTTAAGAGAGCATATCCAGATTGGATTTGATCAAATACGTAACACTTCAGGATTTACAGGAGTACGCGATAGCATGGGATAATGTTTAGGGCATGCATCGAAGCAGGAGAAAGCCCTTCTAGAAATTCTTGCAACTTTAAGTTTTGTTCTGTAACTCATTAATAAGTAATTTTCATCCATGTTAATATGAGTAGTTTTTACTTTTCTGATTCTGGGTGGGCGTTCCGAAGTATTAGGTCGGTACATAAATCTTTATTGGGTTGCCATCGCTGCATTGTGAAGCCTTCATCTGTCATTATTATTTTGAATTCTTCAGTTTTGAGTTTGAATGTTGGAATGTATGTTGTTAAAAGCTCATTTTAGCAATTATCAAAGCCATCAGTATGGAGGGAGAAAAATGAACACTTTCGACAATTTTTATCTTCAAGTTGAATATGTGATCTTAAGCTGTAGAAGCGATGAGAAGAATGTGTGGTGTGTACGGTAGGGAAATAATATCAGAGAGGTCTGCACAGAAATGGTTTCCACATTTATGAGAAGAAAAATAAGAAGTGTAATGAACCACGTTTTGGAAGACCTCTTTTTGATAAAAAGTCCCCCAAATCAGCTGGTTTTATGTTGTGTTAAAACCACGTGGAACGCAAATTGTAAAATGCAATCGTACAGCTATTGTGCCCATTTGCATTCATTGGAAAATTTCGGTACACGGGCTTCATTTGGGAAGTGACGCCAACCAGAATCAGCGAATTACCACGTGGTCATCTTTGCTGGTCCATTATTGTTTGTGTTGGCGCGGGTAAAAGCATTCCTTGGAACATTACTACAGGTGACGAGAAAGAGTGGCTAAATTTGAAATTACAGAAGAGAAAAAAATGGCTCAGCCCATGTAAAAAGCAACACTTAGTCGAAAGAAAAGAAAAAAATTATGTCTGCGTCTCGCAGACCCAATAGAACAGAACAGAAAAGGCTGTTTGATGATTTTGGATTAGATGATATTTATATTAAATTAATGATTTAATGTGATGTAATTAACATTCCTTGATAGCTCTTAATATTCATATGTATATGGCAAAGCATGGCAAAGCTGTTTCAAAACTTATTTTCCTTTTTATTATTAACATTGTACTGTAGTGTTCATATCAGTATAAATACTATTGTATTTGCCATAATAAACTAATTCAAGATAAAAGTTGTTTAAGAAGAAGCTTCCTTGTTTCATTGCCTCTGACTACAGCTAAGATTATAAAATATAAGGTTGCGGATGATATGGCGAAGGTATTACAAAAGGTATGTAAAGTGCGGAACAGTCAAGGATTCAGACAAAAGTATTTTTAGCAATTAGAGAACATAATTAATATTTATGTTTTCGGGTGTCGGAAGATGGCGTGAGAAATTGACAAGCGGCTGATCAGAAAAGACGTAGGTTAAATATTAAAGACCTCAATAATTTCAGAGGGTGCAGACAGACAGACAGAGGCAGAGCGTGGGAGCGTACGCCAGGGCCACTGCCAGAACCGGCCCGGACGAATGAATGATTATACAAAAAGCGTACACGGAAACGATGTGTACGCTCACCTTTCCAGTATTTAATGGTCCCGCTGAGACATGTGAGGCTGCATTCATTAACAGCTAAACATCGGTGTTACACGCAGAGGAAGCTGCAAAATATGAGCAAGGAATGGTGGGGGCACGCACCTCAAACCGGTCGGCAGTAGTGGTAAAGCTGAAACGAGAAGAAATTTACGTCATCTGGAACATCTCATAAATTATTTGAACTTTAAAATTAAAATTCGCTCTGTTCCGGCTCAATAAATCTTATTTTGTACATTCTCACCTATTACACAAGTCAGCAAAGCGTACACAGAGATTCGGAACTGCCAAACTTTGGTGTGGATATAATAATATTAATAGCAAAATATTCATAATAATACAAGGAAAAAATTAGAAGGTTCCTAACGATTCATAGATACTACAACCAATGAAAATGCTGATGGCTCCTTCAAGCTACCTCCAGCTTGGAGTACTTTTCTTAGTTTTTTTTCTTTGTACAAAAAACACACGAATGGAAAATAAATATCATTCGTTTTACAACAGTTTCCTAACAAAACAATTTTGAGTTGACCCTCCTAGTAAGATATATTATGTAGATTTCATCGAAATTATAGTTAATTAATATTACAGTTTACTATTAACTCTTCATATTTTGACAAGGATTGTACACATATTAATACTTATTGAGTAAATAAATGAATAAAAGTTTGATTATGGGCGTATTAATGACCTCTGGTACCAATATTTTTCAGAATGAAGTGTATGTACACAACTTGCCTATCTTGAAACTGCTTTTTTTATTGACATGAATAGTTCTTAAAGATTTTTATAGAATATTTTGTCAAAAAATGTATGGCTTTAGATGGAAAGGAGTTGTAAATATAACCTAAATGAACCTAAACCTAAGGATGAAAAGCTTAACACCATGAACAACCGACCTACATAATCAGAACGAAAACAAAATGCAGATGCTCTTCTTCAAAAAAGTCTAAAAGAAATTGGGATGAAGAGCTCTAGAAAGTGGGAGCGCAAAATAGTGTAGGGTTTCGGAAAGAAGTTAACCAGAGATATAAAGATGTAAGGAGATAAGATATTCGGGCTATTTTTAATCATAAGATTTTTCTAAAGTTATACAGAATATTTAAAAGAGATTGGATGAGAGAGAAATACGTAGATTATTATTAGTAAATTTGAGATGGAAGGGCTGCTCGCTTGGGAGCGATCAGAACATTATTTCCTCACTACTGTTGAGATTTTCTGTATCTGTGACATTCTTTAATCCAACTTATATGACATCATGGCCATTTAATCTCAGCATCCTTGCGGAACATAGGGATATCTCAGAGGGATTCTCTAAAAAAAGACTTATACACATGGAGTGGGAGCTATCTTGCTTATTCTCGATATCTTCAGGTAGTGGTTGGTTAGGACAGGACTAGCCAGCATCTGATTGGTACTGGAATCATTATTTCTTTCCTAGTGCACATCAACATCTGGATCTGATCGCCCTTCGGATCTGCCATTTATTCCTTCCTCCCAGGGTTCACGATACCACCACAAAGGTCTGTGGCCTATATGCGGTGCTGTGCTCCAGTTACTGGACGCTCCTCAGTTTGACTACTCCAAAATCATTTCTAAAGCTTGCTTTCAACGATGTCTGAAGAATTCAGCCAGTGACGTCGGCTCCAAATCGAAACTAGCCCGCCACAAGTGCGTAGATGGTAGCGTGTTTGACTCACGTTCAAAATGTCCCAAGTTCGAATCTCGGTCAGGCTGAGTTGGCTGGATGAGGTTTTTCCGGTGGTTTCCCTTATCCTGAAAGACGAATGTCGGGAACCTAGTTTCATTTGAGCATCATTTCACCCATTTCATTCACTGTCCGATGTGACTTACTACTGTGGACCTAAATAAAAAAATCGAAAATTACAAATGAAAAGAAACTGCGAAACTGACATACCTAATGCAATAAGGATAACAATTTTTAGAGCACTTGTAGCTTTCAATATACACGCTGCAGCTTCGCACAACTTCCCCAACAATATTTTCTCTTGATTTTGGGCCACAATGTCTTCAAAACATTGTCAACGAATGCCACTATTCTTGAATGATTTGTGTTTCAACTCCAAGATTCTCATGAACATCTACAGACTATTTTGTATTTAGCTAAGAAAAAATATCCAGTAATCAAATTCATAGTTAGGGCACGATTGTCCTGTGTGTAGAGACGTCACAGCCGTCATGAGGATGTTACACATTCTGTCAGTGGCCAAAAATTAAAACACGAAAGCCAAAACAACATGGTAGCCCTCCCCGCTTGAAGAAAGTAATTTTAGAGAAGTGCGTTACTCGATCCTCAGTTTCAACTGATGTAATCGCTTCCTAGAGGCAAAAAATTCCTAAAAGGTGAGTTCACTGACCATCCCCGAGAATGTAGTTGTTAATGTAGCCGTAAACTGCGCAGATTTTCCCCCCCGCAGACATCCGAAATTAGAAGGTCACCTTCAATGAAACATTTGTAATATATCATCCAGACCAAAGTAGAGCATCACAGTTTCGGTGGTGTTTAAATCTCTAAAGTTCTTAGGCAAACAGGTTGAAGATGATGAATGAGCCGACCAAACCTCTTGGACATCCTAGTTGTCTACGGTCGGAATAAAAGTGTCAGGGATATTTGCTGAAAAATGATATGAATATTTTGTTCCTTTTAAAATTACACTTGATCTTTATCTATTAGGATACAAATGATATACAGGAAGGTTTACTAACTTAAAATATACCGGTAAAAACCTGTATAAAATAAAAACAGAAAACTTGGATTGCATTTTTACTAACTGATGTCGGTTCGCAGGTTATTTATGTGAGAGTGATGACAAAAAGACATAAATTAATTGTCATAATAGATAAAATTGACAAGAAAATAACAGGGCAATAAACATATAAATAAGACGAAAAATAAGACACTGTAATAAAGGATGCCAAACATTCGAAGAAAAAAGATACCTCTATTAACTACCACACCTGAATGAAAATTACTTATCAAAAGCAACCGTAACAATATAACCACATTATTACATGTATTGGATGCTCATTGAATGAAGAAATGTGCTTCCTGAAAATGAAATAATATTCAGAATTAGCAAATTATGTAAGCAAGAACAGCTCATCGAAAACTAATACAACTTTTCAATTTTAGAATAGTTTTAGTTGCTTTAGAAGTCTACATTAGATAAGCAGTTATATACATAAGCTAGCTGGCTTATCTGTTGCACGTTAGCTTTTTAAATTGCAATGATGAATTTATTAATTTCATTCACTTCCCTCACCCCTTATAAATGTATTGATCAATGTTTTATAATCTGTTTGTATAGTAAATCCTTCCTTTTGTCCTTTATAATGGTATTTTTGTAAAGGCCAGACAAATCCGAATAACAGGTAAAAACCCTCCGGTAATCACACCAAAGATTTGTGACAGACGCAATTTCCGACTTGCTTAACTCCTTTTGAAGGCTTCCAAATTGTGGAAATACCATATATAGCACACTTTACCATTTGGTGGCTGAAGAATCCTCGATCGGGACGGCCGAGTAAATTTTATATTTTTAAGTATGTTACACTTTAAATCGTTGTATCTTCTTTTTGGCTCCATTGTGATTTAATGATATAAAAACTACGCAGTTTTCACATAATGCAGGAACCCTTAACATACAAGAGAAATAAAAATATGATTTTCCAAGCCATCAAAGAAAAATAAATTCTTAGTCTGCAAGCATCGTGAAAAAAAAAATCTTCTCGTTTGATATAAAATATCGATCAGCTAACTATAAGCAGTTATTAACTGAAATTCTCTCACAAATTTTTAGCGCGACCTGCCAACGCATTGGATTACAGCATGCATAATACAAAAGAAACAAAGCAAGATACTGGAAAATTAATTCTTCTTTCACACTGGCCGTGTGTAGGCTAAAGTATGGAAAGAGAGAGTCAGACTGAAAATGCCATAGCCGGGATTTGAACCCCGGATCATCTGGTTGCCGTCCAGCCGCTCTAACCCTTGAGCTACTATGGGAAACGTGCCGACATGACATTAAGTGGTTTACCGGAAAAAACACGAGTCAGTTGGAGAATTTAATGTCATGTCGGCACGTTGGCCATAGTAGCTCAAGGGTTAGAAGCGGCTGGACGGCAACCAGAAGGTCCGTGGCTCAAATCCCGGCTATGACATTGAATTTTTCAGTCTGACTATCTTTCCAAAGCAAGATACTGTTACATCAGGCCCTTAGAAGGCTTTGTCGTATAGAAACACCAGTGTATACATCTATAGCTTAGAATAAAGGTTATTCCGAGTTTTGAAGCTGTTTCATTACGTACACATCTACAACATTTGATAAAGATAATCAAAGTTACAAAGGTAATACAGAATCGATTGTTGTGTTTTAGACTGTCTTCTATTTGTTGAAGTGTTGGTTGGTAGCCATCTGTGTATATTCCGTCCAATACAGTGTAGGTGACTTTTGTTTTTATATTCTACTTTGTGGAATAATGCCATTTTTAGTTTCTGTGCTATGTAGGGGAAGTATTGCATTCTACCCAAAAATTCGACACCGAGATTTCAGTGGGAATACACGTTTTGAGGTCCATTTAGAAAAAAATTCTAGTGTGTATGAGGTTCTATTTGTGAACAGCATAATTGATAAATAAAAAGTTGTTAAATATCAAACTTAAATATTAAGTTTAGCATCTTCTAAGGATGTAACACGAATATTTTCATTTTCCTTCCCCAGACTACTCTTCTAGTGGAAAAATGTTCGAAAACTTTGATTTTTTAAAAAAACTTACTAATGATTTTTATTAAAATATTACAAACTTTAGATCTTTTCACGGTAAATGAATTGTGTATATTGCATTTCTGGGGATGTTCTCAGAAACGTTTACATTCTGGATGACTTTTGCATCGCTCGGAAACCTAAGAAACGACCAAGTCTAACTACAGATCTCGCTAAAAATACAATTTATTTTATTCATTTATTAACTTATTTCTTGTGAAGTAAACCACTTAGGAGATATTCCTTGTTATTTATCCAAATTTTCCAATACTTAGTTAACCTTTGCTCAAATGGGAAGTTGTTATTTATTTTTAACCCTCGAACATGCAAAGAGAACAGAATTTCAAAGGCATCACATAGCGTCAACTTGAGTATCCCTTAAATCCTATTGCATTACTATATTATCTTTGCACCTAAAATAAAATTAAAAATAAATTGACTTAAGTGGATAGATGCTTAAGCATTTGTAAGAATAAGCTTACAGAGTAGCGAAAGTCATATGAGCACTACAAATCAGAGGTTTACTTCCTCAACTACATTCTTACACCCAAACATTCAATGCCATATTTGAGAAGAAGTATACGTTTTGAGATCTTGGTAATCCAGAAAAGAAAATGTATTTATTTTTTAAAAAAGTGTGTGTTTTAATTGTGTGTTTATGAATAGTATAACTTAAAAACGAAAAGTGGGTTAAATAGTATTTATCTGGAAACTTTGGAGTATTTATCATATTAATTTTAAAATATTATATGTTTTGAAAATGTATACAATTTTAACACAAATCATATATATGAAATTTTGCTATAGAAGGGATTTGAATATGTTCTTTATATCAGATTACATAGATTTTTAATATATATCACTAAAATATTTTTTCCTTCTATCCAATTTAAACATTTACAAGATTTAAGTATTTTTAATTCCAAAATGTACTTTTTAAACAGTAAATGAACCTACAGAAGCTTTGGAGATGTATTTAAACGAACATTATTTACAACAAATGGTTTCCTTGATACCAAGAGCATTAACATTAAAAATTATTTGAATATTTTAAATCCACATAATATCCCAGGTGTAGAGACAAGAAGTTCGTCATATGTTGTTAGTGTAAGCACTAAGTATTGTAGTTTTTTTCCAACATTCAGGAAGCTAGTTTGATTTTTTGTGCAAAACAATTTATTCTAAGATGTAATTTATCGATTAAATTAGGGAAAATTTCATGTAAAACTATATATATTTTTTGCAACCTGAGTACTTGTATACCTTAAGGTATTTTTAAAGAATAAGTGAAGTTCGGAAAGGGTAACTACAATCTGATTAAAATGCATAATGGTTGTAACTTAGTCATTGATTTTACACAATGTTCATTCAAATCACATTGAAAAAATCAAATATCAACTATGGCATAAATTACAGTCTGATTCCACCTTTCCAAGAGAACCTATACACAACATGTCTGAAAGAACAATTAATATCAGTTTAATGAAAGGTTAAAAAATTGTTGCTAAAATTAATTTTGGGCATGAAAATTATCCGATGTGTTAAACGGCCAACATTTTAGGGACCCTACCTTGAAGAGTAAGACTTGTGATATCTCTGAAAAGACACGGTACACATTGAAGATTAAATTTAAAAATATATAAAATTGAGATGGGCAGTACGCTGTAAGAGAACTTCATAGAAAAAAGACTAGCAACATCTGAACATTCAACATAGTAATTAGCAATAACGTTTGACACAGAGAGGTGTACATGACTCTACAAGTTGTTGCAGTACATAAGCTTCAATTTCTAAAGATAGATTCTATCTGCTGCATGGTGGGCTTCCAAATGCATTCCGAAAGACAAGAGCTTCCATAAATCATGTTGCCACTTTCTCCAGTGTATAGCCTATGGGTTTGTAAAACACTGGTTGTTTGTGTATGGTTGGTTGATTTCCAACGCCCACCAACTGGTCTGTGTGACCTCATTGACTTCTTCCAGGCTGAATGCGGAGTGAAGTCATTCTTCAAGTGCAGGCTTCCTAATGGCGCACTCGGCTGAAATTGATTAGAGGCAAGCTGTGGAGATTTACAGTGAAATCGACCACAGCAGGCGAACATTCATGTCCGTCATTTGTTCACTGCTGCTCAAAACCCAAAGACCAAAGGCCTAATTATCCACTCATAAGGGATAAGAAAGTGTCTTACCTGTATAATTATTATTTATATTTAATGATCCTACGCCGTGGCGTAATGGGCTAGAGCGTGTGCTTTGGTTCCCTGCGTCCGGAACGCGCCCATGATCGATCCCACCGTTTGGGAGGGGGGGGGGGAGAGTGCGGATTAAGTCCCGAGAATAGGACCGGTGCCTACTCAGCATCGCGAGGAAATCGAGGAGCTACGCTAGGTAGCGGACCCTGGTCTAGAAACCAACTTTCCTGCTGGGGGTGCAGAGATGCTGAGTACATCTCCTCCACATATCGGTTGGAATACTACTCACCCACCTCTACCGTGCGTATGTGAGGTGAGGCCGGCAGTCGGGTTGGCAGGCTCAGGCCCAACTTGAGCTATTACTTCAGGGGTACGTTACATTTAGCAGAATATTTAAATTATATTAGTAAGTGTTGATATTTCATCTCCGCTGTATATATGAACAGTATTGACTGAAAACATTCACTACGCCCACAAGGAAGATATAGGTGAATACTCGTATATCAACAGCTTATACGAGTACAGTGTAAGTAGTATTCCACACAAAGACTTGAACAAATGATAGTCCCAAATCCCAGCTTTTATTTATTTATTTTTTGTAATTTACGTCCTCCAACGTTAAGTCATATCGGACGATGGATGGAATTGCTGAAATGATGCTCAAATGAGTCGGGGGTCCATGGAGCTTAGAGTTACCCGACATTCGTCTATATGGATAAGGGAAAACCCGGGAAAAAACCTTATCCAGGTAACTCACCCTGACCGAGATTCGAACTCGACTAAAAGAGCAGTTTTAGGACTTCAAGTGTCTGCATTGGATGTCTATATTTAAGTGCTACTCTGTGTCTATCCGAATAACATAACTCAAATTGATAAGTTGGCTGTACAATAACTTTCACTCCGAAGACAGAATCTTTAAAGGATCGGTATTAGATTTTAAGAAAAATTTCCTCGTTCCAAGCTCAAGCTATCATATTGGAGATTTAGCGAGAACGATAAAGTGTATCCATAAAATACATTTGAAGAATTTGCTGCTATTCTCAATAAATTTAATACCTATGCGAAAGCTTAAGAGAGCTGCTGAGGTTTCTACAGAAGGAATTGACCGTTACACGAGATATACAATTGATCAATGTTGGATATTCTGTGGTGTTAATATTTCCGAAGAAGTTTGCTGATGTTCCTTTTAATGTTTGCAAATTTGTGCAGTTCACTTTGAAATATAGAATAATTGTTGTTTAATTGCAGTTAATGCAATATTTAGATAAGAATACCCCATCTCCTTTCTCCAGAATGGCAGCACCCTCAATCTCATTTATTTAATTTTATATTATTCCTAAAAATTCAGCATAAAACATAATCAATAAGGGCTAATTTCTAACAGCATACCTGATTGAGAAAACCCCTATTCATATTGATGTTTTCATAGACGTACATAGAATGCAAAATACCCAGACAAGCTATTTTAAAGTACAAATTCTTTAGTAACACAAAGAACAGTAACAGAAGAAACAGTATCGTGGTAAAGTAATACTTATAAATGACATTGACCAATATATAAGAAAATAAACACTTATACAATAAATTACAACCCTACAAAAATATGTTTGCTTTACTGGTGTGCTGTTTAATTTAAAATGCTATAACTACAAATATAAATTTCGTTATCATTAGTTACGTTGATAACTTTAGATCATTTTTACTGTGGTTGACGCCTACAGATGCTAAAAATATAGTTCTGATTGTTTAGATTTCTATTTAGGACGACACCGGAAGTTTATGATCCCGAAATATTTGGCTTGGAATAATTCGTTTATAATGGAACACTGACCTATCAGTGAGACGGCAATCATAATTATATATTTTTAACGAAAGGCAAATAATGTCATTTGAGACCAACATATTTTAAGAAAAGGCATAGTTTCGAATCTAAGTGCTGCTAAGGAAGTGGTCTGTTCCTAGAGTTCCGGGTAGCAGCTTATTCTTAGCTCTGGTTCCTGATTTTTTTTTTTCTGTCCTCCAGCGTTAAGTCATGTCGGACGATGAATGAAATGGGTGAAATAATGCTCAAATGAGCCCAGGGTCCATAGAGCTTAGAGTTACCCGACATTCGTCTTGAAGGATAAGGGAAAACCCCGGAAAAAGCCTTATCCAGCTAACTCACCCTAACCGAGATTCGAACAGGGGACCTACCGAACGTGAGGTAGACACGCTACCACCACGCTACCCAGGCGGGCCCTGGTTCCTGATGCACCCATGGCGTATGAATATGAAATTCCGAGTGTATGATTGGAACTCACTCAGCTTCGTGAAGAAGTGAGTACCTGCGATAGGCAGCGATCCTGGCTGAGAAAGCCAAAATTCTGGTTCAGGGTTGCGTGCTGCTGGTCCCATCAACTCTCTGTATCGATTGGATAATGGCCCACCTCTGCCGCAGTTCATAGCCATGGGGTCGGCAGTCGGATTAGCAGTCTTAGATCCGTCAGGGCTGTACCGGCATAGGAAAACCACTTCGTTGAAGATTAGCCATCGACACTACTTCGTCATCTGTATATTTCGACTGCATCATACAAAGTGTCTTTTTAAAATTATAACTGTAATGAATCGGTAAGTGAGATTCAAGAAATGAATAGATAACCGCATAAAAGCTTATGCGGTGACAAATTCTATTAGAAAAATTAATGAAAATTACAGAGAAATAATATAATTGGATAGAAGTAGATGCGTTACATAAAATGTTTAGATAGATATTAAATTGATAATATTCAAGTTTTCCTCACGTATGGTGCGGTACCTCACGCGCGACTTAACTGTTGCCTGCGTTGTTTATCAGGGATATCAGTGGCAATGCCAAAAATAAATGTGGTAGTTTTCATTTTACAGAACTAATCTACAAAAGTTATGGGTACCTTTGCGAAAATAAATCATAATGTATTTTTAATGACACACTTCAGCATTGTGAACTACCGATGGAATCCCCAAGCATCAGGCCATAAGATAATTGTGGAGAGGTATATACGAAAATTTCCCCCAAGATTGCTTATTCATCTGAAATACCTCCACGAGCTATGTCGCCCTATTGACTATAGTGGATATACGATACCGGGGAAAATGGCGGTGCTCAAGCTCAAGCAAGAAAGGTAAGGTTGAAATCATATCGTTCCACTCGCTGCGACAGAATGACCCATTTATCCGTAGTTACTGAGTAGCAGTAGCAGCACTGTGGTGTCATCCTCATGTAAAACTTAATATTTTGTTTATGATGAACTCACATGAATGTTTTTGAGGTGGAATTCTTTGACACGATTTACGTTTAACATGATCTTTAGTATTTGGTGCAAAAGAGAGGCATACGTTAATGCCATTTTACAAATAAGGTCTTAACTTTATCCATTCATTGTGGAAGCCATGTATACCCTTTTGACATTGCACAACTGCCATCCGCCTTTGACTAGTAGGTCTGGGTATCCTTGTCTTGATCAGTGCTGGTTCAAATACAACATGTAGGGAAAGCGAACACGTGCCACACACCTCCGTACTATACAAAGTTGCTATAAAACAATTTCCAGCCTTGCAGCGAATTACACTACTCAATATTCTGTGCCTATTAAAAATCAATTATATTTTATTAGTACAGTTGATTAAGCACCTATTCTTGGGTGTGATGCGTATTTGTTTTGGAATTACCACTTATAAGGCAGAGTCACATCGTTAGGGCTTTGCATATTTACACCACAGGGGACAGATTAATTTAATTAAAAGCGATTGTGTGCTTTGCTTCGTTATATTTGAGTTTCACATGTTGTTGTTGTTGTTTGTGTGTGTGTGTGTGTGTGTGTGTGTGTGTGTGTGTGTGTGTGTGTGTGTGTGTGTGTGTGTGTGTGTGTGTGTAGTGTTTAACGCCCACTTTTACTACATACGGCACCGCAGGCGATGACACTGATGATACATGAGATGAAGATGGAGCACCGGTGGAATGAGATGGCGGGGGAAACCGGAGATCCCGGAGAAAACCCGCCCCAGCGCTGTGTTGTCCACCACAAATATCACTTTGCGGTTGCTTGGGATCGAACCCGGGCCGCCTTGGTGAGAGCCAAGTGGTCTAACCACTGAGCCATGGCGCGGCCTCACATGTTGTTGTACACTTAGTAGGCCATTTTTGTCAAAATGAGTGTGATTTTCAGTGAGGAACATTACGAGCACTCCATTTGTAATTCTTGTAAATTGCAGTACCTGGAGTGCTAAAACGTTTTCTTTGTACTTTTTAAACTTTACATAATTCAAGTAAAATTCCCAAGGGTTGGTACGATTTAATGCAACTCTACCAGGTATGCAGTCAACTAAACTTCTGAATTTAAAGGAAGCCGAACAAGTTTCATTGACAGCAAACGTTCTTATCTTCGTGCACAGACTTCACAAATTCCCGTATAATTCATTTCCGGATGGAATTATCTGAAGTGATGTCCGGAACAGCTCAGTGTCCATTTTAACAAAACATGCTCATTATGGAAGTCCAAGGCCAACTAAATTATAGCATTCGAAACGAAACTTTGTAGCCAGTCCGCTAGTTCTTTAGATTGGGCCACCACCCAATCGTATGCGGTTACACAACTGACAAAACGGAACTGCCTGTTTTCTACACTCAAATGAAACATATAGCCACAAGTTCAAACAATGTATTTAATATAACTATTTAATTTAGGAACGGTATGGCGTTTACGTGACTTTTTCAGATATTACCATTTATTTTTATATTTATTACACAAATTATTTGTATAATAGCAAAGCTAATTGTTAAATTCCTATAATCTTGATAAATACGCACCAAATGACTTTCATTATACAAGATTATAAATTCCATTATATAAAATAAGCTTTGCACGGACAAAAGTAAAAGGACCGAACGGATGGCTCAGGCCATAACGTCCATGTTCAGCGTTCAAAGTCCGTAAGCCAACCAATCCGACTTCTTTTACCCTTCAGTCGTCAAGGTAAAGCTGAATTGGATATACAGGATGTTAATGAAATACATTGAAATATTTTCAGAGCAAGTGGAGATATCTTAAACAAGTAATTTGGGATAGGAGACATATGACCTGTTGGTTCAAATGTGGAAGTTACGGCTATAAGTTCTTGAAATGTAGTACGCCACTGATAGTGATGATACCATTTGAATGCACAACAGACGAAAATGAAGAGACGTATCGGCGTACTCTCTTTGGTGCAACGGTCATGACGTTAGATTTCAATGAAAGATAAACAAGTTCGAGTCTGTTTCACTTACGTCGTTTTTCAAATTTTTGTTTGTTTGCTTGTTTTTTCAGCCATTCTTTCTAACAAAGGTTGAATCCTGCTTAATACTTCCCCATTCTGTACGTATAAATGAGAGGTGGTTCAAAGGGTGAAATAATTGACAAAATAAAAAGTAAATGCAACACTTTGCGTCAGATTTATAGGAACTGCTCGAAATGACCTGCGTTTTCAATACAAGGGACGAAGGGACGACTGTCGTACTCTGTCCAAAATTTTGTGTGTGTCGAATAACTTTATATGCTGCTATTATTCGGACAGTTAGGTCGTCTTCTGAGGTAATAGGTGTTTCATATACCAGAGACTTGAGGTTTCCTCCGAAAAAGAAATCAGTTGGTTTGAGGTCAGGAGAGCGTTCTGGCTAAGCTACAGTTGTACTCCCCCTTCAATCTACTTATTCTACTGATCAATCAGCCTCATGCTCTTAATTACGAATCACCTATTCCTTTATATTAGGATTTGTGTATTAGAAACTAGAAAAAAAAAATTAACTACACGAGAGGAACCGAACCAATGACCTTTAAAATAGCAGTTTTCGGAGTTATGGATTGAGCCACCAGAACACCTAGAGAAACCTTTTTAAAAGTAGGCTATATGAAGCTGGAAGCCATTACTCGCTGTTCAGCATTGCTCTGGCAGGTGATTAGTTCGAGATTTGAGAGATGTTTGAGGCATTACATCTTGAGCATGCCAATAATGAACTACTAAGAATCGATATTTCTATACTCGGGAAGCAGTTATAAAGACATTCTAATCCAATAATTTCACCCAACTTGTTTAAATACCAACTTATCAGCATCTGATCCCAATTAGGTTTAATACAATTACCTGCATTATACCTAGCCGCAGACCATGCATTGCCTATCTCAACTTGCTTATATTAGTCACTGAAATTATTTCGATGTAATTCATTAACATCCTGTATAAATACGCTGACCCAAATCTCCACATAACCCTAAACAGTAAAAATGAAAAATAGGTATACTAAGAGCTGCCACCTATCATAAACGCCATCCTAATGTCACCTGTATTGCACGTGTAAAAGCAGAAATAGGGTTCCTATTTATTAAGATCTATGTGGAGCCGTGTCAAAGTTACCATCTGTCCGTCACAGAAGCATACCTGAATAAATATGAGGCGAAGTAAGATGGTATGACGCAACACTGACCCATGAGGTATCTCTTAACAAATACGTCCTGAAATGAAGATGTAGTTAAAATAATGTAAAATAAATAAAGGAAAAATCAACTGTTTAAAAGGTCATTAAATAATTTAGTTAAATATTTCTGTAGAACTCGTGGGAAATAAAAGAAATGTAGCTTAACATCATAAAGTGCGTTGCTTGTGGAAAATTTGAAATAAGTATAAGGAATGCTTCGGAAATGTTTAATCCTACAAAAAGTTAAGTTGGTATAACTCTATATAAATTATTATTATCTACAAATTTTATCATCTAACGTAAAAAACCGATTATCCGCGTAAATGCAGATATTCTTGACATTTACCTTTGTAGCATGTAGAGAAATGGGGGACAAAGAAAAAGCATTGCAAAATTGTTGCAACGTTCATCATTCTTGTGGCTTGTTTTGTATTCAAGTAGAGAGATGAGAGGCCTGTAAGATACAAATAGATTGAAAAGCTGCTGAGACCTCCCTACCTGATCTTGTCCCATTAACGGGCAACATTATGTCCCTTTTGTTCTTGTTCCATGTCATTTTTACCCAGATCCTTAGCCCGCCAGTTCTGACTCCCCACTTAAAACCAGCCTGTCAGATTAACGTCCTCGCAGCTAGACTGACTCTTAAGTGAAAGCAATGTAGTGTTTTGCTTCACCTGCTTCTTTTTAGACATAGGATCAATTTTGATGTTCTGATATTGTGAGATTTCATTCTGAAAACTTTCCAGACACGCCTACTGCCTTAAAGTTGGGAAGGATCTCTAAGGGTTTCACAAGACGTTACTACCATGAATAATGCATCCAAATGTTACATGAAAAAAGCTATCAATTTCAACTTCAAGATCTTGAAAGTGAAGCAGAAGTGCGACTCATATGGATCTCTGTTTAACGTAACAATGCAGTAGCACTTTCCTCATTAGCTCTAAGTTACCGTAAAGGGGAGTTTAGTGATTCTCTTAATTTCGTATAGGGAAAATAATTGAATAAGTGAAAGCACTTCACCTTGAAGTCTTTTTCGCCACGCCCGCGAGGACCATGCACTGCTTTGTATATTGAATGTCCTCAGTTCTCTTGTGTAAGGGAAATTAAATCACAAGGCAGTTCCTTTTTCGTTGATATAAACTAAATAACTGGGAAAGGTATTTATGCTACTTCTTATTGAAAAGTTAATGGTTTAAAGGAAGCATGATGTGCAGATGTCTTCTGACAATCAGTATTTTGGTAATTAGCTCCTGGAAATATCAAGTTATACTTTATTATCCGTACGTATTTTGGATAAAAGATAGACTACAAGCCCCTGATTTCCGCGAAGAGTACTTCCCGTCGTACATTTTGCAATCTTATGCTTCTCCCACATCTGAGGCGCATCAAAAGGTGGATTGGAAAGGGGCTGAAAAAGAATACAGTCAGTAATGCCATTATTCCAGAATTATTTTATAGATTTACACATGATATGAGGATATTATTTGGATCTCTTAAGCAGGATGTAGCGTAAATAAAGCGTTTGGCAGGTCAGTATGGCAAACAAATAAAATTTTAAGGACTTCTATACCCAAATGAAAACCGGAGTAAGACCAAACTCTAGCCAGAACTCTAACTCAGGTTAACTACTAAACGATGGAAAGATATACTCACTTCTTTCAATTGTAAGGAACAACCATACTATTTGTATAGAAGTTGAGGATAAAATAAGCTGAGTAAGTAATTTAATCAGTTTTGGCAAACAACTTCAAGCCCATTTTTAAAAACGAATGGACTAATTTCTCTGTTATCTCCCTTTATTTACCATAGTATATAGCACTTTTTTTTTCCTTTTATTGACATTGCAAGTGGTATACCAAACCAGCAAGTATTCAATTATTGCAGAAAACAAACATGACTTAGCAGAACTTCCATTATTACCGTTTTCGATATCTGGGGATCGTTGAGGCTTTGAGGGCTCCTAGAGTTATCCCTACTCCATACCGTGCTTCCCTGTACTTTAAATTGTAGGTTTAACAATTAGCTTCTGAATTTTGCATATAAAACTGACAGCTAAATTTTGCAAGTGCCCATATAAAGACAAACCTTTGTAGATAACTTTCGCCATGATGCTTCCAGCTCAATTTTTAACGTAGGCTAAGAAATGGAGTATCTCAAACATATTTCTGGCATGAGCTGAAAAAATTTACCGCATTAATCCACTAAACCCAAAGTTATTTCTGTATAATTTGAAATTCCATATAAAAGGTAACCAAAGGTGTTCAAATACTTCAAAACCTTATAATATCAGAAGTTTTGGGTTTAAAATATAACTTTTATAATAAATTTTTGGAATTTATTTTCGTCATATTTAAATATTCTGCAAAAACAGTTACACATACTGGCAAATGTTTCCCGACTCTTTGCCTCCAATTTTCAGTTCAAATACAACTCTACGTTATCAAACGCGTTTCAAAAGTTAAGTAAACAAATAGCTTCTGAATCATAAATTGGTTTTGTTTACTTACACCTTGCAGAAGGACAAAACAAATTACTAACACGCGAGGAAATGCAAGACAAACGTTTGAACGGTCAGTCACATGTGTATGTTTCCAAAGCTGTAAGAAGACGATTCAAGCGAGAAAAGCCAGTTTTGTCACTTTTCCGCTTGAGAGAGTTTTACTGTTTGTACTTCAGACACAGAAAAAGGAAATAAAAAAGGAAAAAGAGAATACAAGCTAGATTAACAGGTTCAAAAGCAGGATTGTGTTACGGAATCTCTCTAGAAGGCATTCAATTAAAAGCAAAAGAAAGAAAGAATTGAAAATAAAGCTCCTGATGACGGAAGAAATTCTATTCTGTTCTCCTGCACTGACGCAAGAGTTAAACAACCTTTCTGTTAGCTTCCCTCTTAAGTTTAAGATTCCCTTTTCTTTGTGTATAGTAACTCAAGACTTAAAAGTAATGAGAAAATAAAAAACCTCAAAATCCAACAAACAAAACTTATGATATGGAATACGCTTCACAACGACAGCTTCATCACATCACTGGAGATTTATCCACCATTCTGAACACGCCATCCAACTTCAAACACGTACTGCTATTCGTCAAAAGTACAAACTTGTATACGAAAACCTAATTCTAAGGATACCAATTTAGAACATACATAAGTTATTATACAACAAATTGATTGTCTAAATACTACTGTTCTACTGATTGTTATTCAGACTTTATCCTTATGATTTATATGTGAGTACCTTTGTCATATTGATTTGTTACTTATTGTTTTCATGTTTTTGTTTTTTAAACTGTATTATACAAAATAGTTGTAATATGACCTAGCTGTTAAAGCGACTCTAAATAAATAAATTAAAAAAAAAAACTTATGAAATGTCGGTTCGTAATGTAATTGACTGAGGTTTTTGTCTTAACAAAAGTAAGAATATTTCAGAATTTAGTGATTCAACACTTCCTCTATTTCTAATTGTCATCCTGAATAGTTATCTCCGTGACTAGAACGGAAAATAGTACTTTTGCGTATGAGCTGGAAGTTACAGCCAGTCGGAACTTGTGATCAAATACCTTAAATGCACTCTGTCCGATGCTTCCTGCAGGCCTTTGTTGTTAAGTGAAGGAATTTTAACTGTATACAATTTATATCTTCTTGATATACTAATGTTTTAAAGAAATATATTACAGATTATGATTTCAGAAGTAACTACCATACCCATAATACAATGTATAATTCTGATACACAACTCTCGTGTATTTAATGTTATGAATATATACAATAAGCTTCCAGAGAAAGTAATAACTTTAAATTTGAAACTTTTCAAGACCTATGTAAGTTCAAGTCTAAAGGAAATCCCATTTTATAATATAAATTTATAATATATAAGTTTTAAAATACTTAATTTAATTTAAAGATATTTAATTAATTATACTTAAATTTAATGTTTTATACGCAGCTATTGTTATTGTGTGTCCATTTCTAAGTTTTATGTAAAATGACTTAGCTTACTGTATTTTATACTTAAAGACTCAAATAAATTAATTATGAAGCATGGGCAATAGTTTCAGCAGATCTACACTGACATTTTACATTTCATTTTATTTCTTTACTAATACGAATTCGTTAAACTTGGATCCAAAGGCTGCTTGTTCGAGCATTAGTATTCAATATGTTGAACTGTAATTGGCAATGTGTGATTTTAAGTCATAGGCTTCATTTTGTAGAGCTTCCGTTGGATTGTATGAAAAGCAACAAAGTGGGAGTCCTGAAACTTTCGATCATCATATTCTAACATGTATTTTAAAAGGGGATAAAGAAAGGGCTTCAAAATTAATTCAAGCAAATCACAAATATATGCATGTATCAAAGTATATCAAGCCTTTGATATTTTAATGTACAGGATATGCTCAAAATTTTAATTAAAATTGAATTATAAGTATTTTACTGCTGGTAAAATTATCCTTATAATATGCAGGCCTCGTGGGTTAGTTGGTAAACAACTTGCCTCCTACTCCAAAGGTTCAGCTGATTATCAGCTGAGCGAAAGAAGCTTTCATTTGATAAAGAGGGTTACTCGATAAGGTTAAGTCTATGTGCGAATCTGAATGTATCTGCATGTGTGTTCCAGTTACTTAATTACCAGTTAGCCTACATTGGATTGTCGCTGGAAGACTGCACTTTGCAGTGACTGCAGTTCAATACCCTATCCCTATGCTTACTTGACTATGTGTGTAAACATCACATCCTGTCGCTACTTCTTAATTCAAAACAAATGCTCAGTAGATATAACACCACTTTGAACTGTGATACCGAATAGTAAGATGATAGAATTTATTGAAATCGTCTGCCTCCTACTGAAAACTACCTGCTATACACAAAGCTTACCAAAAAGCAAAGTACTGAAACAACAAATACAAACAAATAAGATTTGGAATAAAGCAGATTATAGATGCTTACCGGAGGCAACCAGTTATGATTTGTAATACAGATGAACACCGCCACACGCACTTGGCGAGGAAAGCAATTAAAATTTTCTGGTTTTTAAGGTTGGATTGTAAATCAGATATTATCAAGCATCGCTAATTTGATATACGAGGATTGTTCAATAAAGAATGATCATAATTTTTCTACGGACATAATGTGAAACAATGTGAAACAAACATGCCGTAGTAGTTTCACTGTTGATACTCCTGGTTCTCGCCTGTGAGAACCAGGCAAATTCAAACATGTTCACTATTGCCTACCGCTGCAATGGAGGTAACATGCAGCTAAAGTTAACGTTAGAGGAAGATCCGAAGTTTCTATCAAACGTAAACACTGCTGATGAAACTTGGCTATATCATTCTGATCCTAAGAGCAAACAGAAAAGCTCAGTGTGGAAATCTCCTTCATCACCAACCCCCCCAGAAAGCAAAAGTGGTTGCTTCTGCTGGAAAAGTTATGGTCATCTCATTCTTTGATACTCATGGAATGGTTTATCAGCATGTTGTACCTGCACATACATCAGTAACTGGACAATACTACAGGGATGTCCTGAAAGCATTGCAAGTCCATATCAGACGAAAAAGGCCACATTTCCATGAAGCAGGCTGAATGCTGCACCACGATAATGTGCGGCCGCATATTGCCAATGTTGTTGCTGAATATCTTACAAAAATCAACGTGAAGTGCATCCCTCACCCTCCTTATAGTCCGGTTTTAGCCCCACGTGACTCTTTTCTATTCCCCAACTTGAAGAAACGCCTTCGTGGGAGGCATTATCCATTGTCAGAAACAGTATTGAAGACTGCGGAGGCGATTTTTAAGGATCTCTCAAAAAACGTTTTCCAGCATGTCTTTGAGACTGGCAGAAACGCTGGGACAAGTGCATCGCATTCAGGGGAGACTATTTTGAGAAGGACCATCAAAATTATGAGGATGAGTAAAGATACGTTTAAAAAAAGTTGTGATCATTCTTTATTGAACAGCCCTCGTATATGTTTTGAAAGGACTAAAGTCACATACACATGCATCAGATCGTAGGTGTTAATATCTAACACCAGTTACAAACTATGGATGGAAATATTATTGCATTTAATTTCAGGATAAATAACCTCTATATTTTAGACTGTTGAATACAGATTTTTTTTTACAGAATTTTATCGCCAAGATAAACCTGTCATTTGCAGATAACCTAAAATGTCATTTGTAATTCCTCTATAGGGGACAATATCTTCAGAATCAAAGAAGTGAAGCTTCCATAACACCAAAATTAACTCCCCAACACGCCTGTAGCTATTTTTAATTCTGAACTTACGTATTTAGAACATAAAATCATATGAAACTTAGTTCTGGGACATACATTGGAAGTTCTTTTATTTCCTAGGATTTTATTTCAATGAAATGTTTACTGTTTTAGAATGCGCAATAAGAAGTATCGTGTAGTTTCGAGGAGCTCATAATTTTACAACACTGTTTTGTCAGTGCCAGTCAGATTTCTGTACGATATGGTAAGTCATACCGCTCATCAATATTCTTCAGAGCTACAGCTCCTTTTGGAGAAACCTGGTGATGGTGGATGCCATGTTTGCTGTGTTTGGGAAACCAAAGCCAGATAGAGAAAATACTACAGTATCCAACAACACTGAGAGTCCCGGTAATGTAAATAACTGCTGTATTATATTCAACAAGACGCTTGGTATTCTGAACCATATGGCACACGACAGGCTTCTATAATGTAGCAACTTCAAACTACATAGGTCGATAAATTCGAAGAGCATCATCCGCCGGTTTGACAGGATGAGAGATTACCAGTGTCTGTCAGTGTGTCCAGGAAGGAGACTTCAACCGTCCGTCCTGCCATCCGGTTTTTATCTGCACATTGATTCCCACACATGCAACACTGGTTCAAGTAAGCTACCTTCAATAGATTTGTGACAGCCATCAAACCGTTCAGTACTATAAAAGAGCTGCTACTGCATTGTTATGTACTGGTTCTTAGTTTTATGAATTTGTGCAAACATTGCTCTTTGGTCTACAATAATCATGTTGTTATACTAAAAAAGTTTGAGATAATATACCAAAATATTTACTGTATTGGTCCTGCACCGTGGCTTAGTGGGCTAGGACGTTCTCGTTGGTTCCCTGCCATGGAATGCACCTGACCTTGGGGGCTGCGGATTTCAAGACCAGGGTAAGGACCGGTTCCTACTGAACATCGTGAGGATTTTGAGCAAATCCCGGTCTAGAAAGCAACTTTCCGGCTCGGGGATACCGAGATGCTGATCACATCTCCTCCACGTTGAATGATCGCACACCTCTGCCTTGCTTATGTGGGCGTGAGACCGGCAGTCGGGTTGGCAATCTCTGGCTTACGTGCGGGCTGTTTATTATTAATTATTATCAATATTATTATCATAATTTATTTATTATTTACTTATTTTTCTGATGTTCTTCATAAGGATGTAACTATTCATAGAGGATAATTCTTAAATCATCTCCATCATTTGTGGCATTCTTAGGATTTTTATTACAGTTACCAAGAAATCTATCTAGTGTAAAAGCAGAAATACTATTTGTCCCAGCTTTACATTACAGCTTCACATCATCCCTTACCTATATAAGAGATTCTTCCGTCCACCTTACATTACCAACGATATACATTTTATCTATAAATAATCTCACATCTGGTAATATGGAAATGGCTACGCACAAAGTGTATATTGAAAAACCAAAACACAGCATATGCATAGAGATCTCTTTTGGTTGGACACTAATGATTCCACGGAACATAGGGAATCGTATACGATTCTGTGAGATACTGCCTTACAGTTCAATCTGAGAAAAATTAAAGTTGGAACAGCGAATATTTCAAGGACGATTAATGCTATTGAAATTGTTGTAGATATAGCCCTATACTTCAATGAGATCTACATTTATCATGTAATAAGGTTCGTGTATTTCTTATGTTTTACCAGTTATTGATAGTTGTGTAAAATTCATTCAGGAAACAATCAGAATTTCACTGACCTTTAGCAGAGAACTCCAGATATTAGTCTTGCAAAGATCTAAAATATATTTTAATTAAGCAGGCATCACACTGTAATTTTAATTGAGCTATTTCAGAGAGAGGGAAAGTGATTGAAAGAGAGAGTCAGAGAGGGAAAGGAAGAGAGAGAAAGACAAAAAGACTCACATTTTTTTTATGAAAATGGTTTTTATCTTTCTCTTTTTGCGGGGTGAGGAGGGTTCAATGAATCTGAAAACACATTTTTCTTTCGGTTGATATTTTAGTTATCAAAATTTTAGATAGAATGCACCACTTTGTCAGGTAGGTAGAGAGATAAAATAGCGTAGTTATGCCAGCAATCCATTTTCTGGAATCTAATTGCAAGATGTGATTCAAAATTTTGTACAGCCAAGAAAATAATACTTTATAAAATATATGTTAGCAAACAACAAGAAAATGTCATTATTATGTGAACTATCTACCTCACATTGCAAGATCTCTACATCACATTGCAAGATACTGCAATGTAAACTAGTATATCATATACGTCATAAAGCTTAAAGTCCAGCAGGTGAAAACAAGAAGAGCTTTGACTAAGTAAAATTCATGGAGAAGAGGTGAAATTAAAAAATAGCATCCAAATATCCATAGGACATTATCACAAACGTGATGCTAGGTTAAACATCATGAAATTTCAGTACCACAACATCAAGAAAATATACAAAGACTAGTTTTAGCATAAGGAATTCATGTATTTAAATTCTTATTTGGTTCTCTTCTTCACAGACGGACAATTCTGAAGCATTTATCGAACACTAAAATGTTGGAAGGCTTTTAAGAGATGTATACACTTACATTGAACGAACGAGCGAGAGCGAGAGAGAGAATGTGTGTAAGTGTGTGTGTGTGTGTGTGTGTGTGTGTGTGTGTGTGTGTGTGTGTGTGTGTGTGTGTGTGTGTATGTATGTATGTATGTATGTGAGTGCGTTTTGTGTGCTTTAAGGACCTGTGGACATCTAAATAATTTAGGCCATGTATGCAGAGATGGGACGTTAACTAAGATATTTTAAAGTGACAGGAATCAAATTTTGAAGGTCGAAATATAAGGCTTGATCTTTGTAACTCGTTTGCTGCTTTCCTAACTGTAAATGCAACTTTCGTTCCAATAAAATTTAACCCAAAATAGCTAATATACTGTAAAATGCAAAGTGAGTTTCTACGGTCATAATTTTCTTTTTTCAAAACTACACTTAGTTCTAATTAGGAGTGTATTTTACACCTCATGTTTATTAATTTGACAGTTCACGTAAAAACTTGTGAAAAGATACTTCCATGTCCAGTTATCTGATATTACCTGTATTCTAATTTTGTAAGAGTGACTATCACTGATTTTATATTTTATCACTACAATTTACTTTCTGGATTCTCTAAACTCAATTAATAAACAAAAATTATTTTACTCAGTATTCAGTATAATCTGAACATTCACTCTGAATCTCGATCTGAATATAAACCTGTTATACAACGAAGTTTTATCTTTCGAACTTATGAAAGGCAAGAAAATAGAATCAAATTTGACATTTTGTGTCAGTTTTAGAATTCCAATTAAATACTGCATGCGATTTGTCACTCATAGAAACTATCACAAGTGAGCAACTTGGAAATAGGCAGTTGGAGAGTAAGAGCGAAGAAGTGACAGATATAAACCTTGAGTCAATTCACAAATCTGTTTTGTGTTTCAGAGTCTTTTATAAATACTTACACGAATGAACTACAAAACCAGTCATGACTTTGAGACAAATTTAAAGAGCATAAACGATCGGCCAGTACTTCTAATTTGATGCAGCTTTGGTAAGAAGTTATCATAGTCATATTTCCGGACTGCATGCCAGAAGACCCGTGATAGTATTTGACTTCCCATGGTGCACCTTTTTTTAATTTACGTCCTCCAATGAATGGAATGGGTGAAATGATGCTCAAATGAGTCCGGGATCCAAGGAGCTTAGAGTTACCCGACATTCATCTTTCAGGATAAAGGAAACCCCCAAAAAATCCTTATCCAGGTAACTTACCCTAACCGAGATTCGAACTCGGGACCTCTTGAACGTGAGGCAGACACAGTACCATCTACGCTACCAAGGGGGCAATGCGCACCTGGCTAATATATTGGAAATATTGGAAATGTTACAAACGCATTACAATAAACCGGTTGTCAGGAGTTTAAAAGTTAAAAGAGTTGTTATTTTATTAAAATAATTCATTTTAATTTAATAATAATGATAATATTTATAAAGCATTTTAGCATGTGTATCACAATGTTCAAATGCTTTTGGGTGTAGGCTGAGAAGTCTTTTTTCTAATATATTCATTGTATTAATTTTTCCAAAATAAAGCGATTCTCCTTCTTTCGCCCATGGTTTCAAAGTAACAAAACCTGAGTTACGACATGCAAACAACTACGATTTGTTTCCCATATGTATTCAAAGAAATACATCTATTATAGTATTCATATAAAAAGCCATTATTCAGTTCCTGTTACGTTACTCACGATGCTGTTTTGTGTAGAAAATACATGTTGCTTAATTGTATGTTTTGTTTCCAAACCATTTTAACAAGTGTTTTTCAAAAATATGTAGCCATCTTTACGCTAGAAATATCAGCACCAACCGCATGGACTTCAGGCAATATATAGTAAGGACGACTTGGTGTTAGGTGCCTGGAGGCAATCAGTTATCAGTGCTTTGAGATTTTGTTAACTATGAGAGATTTACTCTCTATGTTTCGTATCGAAATACCACAAACATGAAAACCTTTAATATTCATATTTTGTCATTGGCTGAAAACTTACGAAAATGGGAAAATAGACTGCGAAGAAAAGATTAGTAGGTTTTCTTGTAGAAAGATAGGAATTTTAAAAATATATTTATTTTGTCAACATAAATCGGTCTTACACCATCACTCTTCACAAGTTCCCAGATTAAGCTGTAAAATGTTAATTCTCTCATTCGCATCAGATACAAATGTTTCAATTTGTGATTTTCTGAAATATAAAACTTTCTTTGCTTTCCTAATTTTCAGAACTTTGTCTACATGCATTTCTGAAAGCGAATTTGACTTCTGAAGGTAACTGAATTCCAGGTATCTCATCTGTAATCTATTTCTTATTCATCGATGCGTCTAAGTGTGTTAGATAAGTACATTAACTTATTCTAATTGCCTTTGCTTAACATGGTAGTTGTTCCTTCTTTTTTTTTGTTTTTTTTTTACGTCCTCCAACGTTAAGTCATATCGGACGATGAATAGAATGGGTGAAATGATGCTCAAATGAGCCCAGGATCCATAGAGCTTAGAGTTACAAGATATTCGTCTTTCAGGACAAGGGAAAACCCCGTAAAAGCCTTATCCAGGTAACTCACCCTGACCGAGATTCGAACTCGGGACCTCTTGAACGTGAGACAGACTCGCTACCACCACGCTACCGAGGCAGGCAACATTGGCTAATCGCTTCTTCCCATAAAGAAGAATTTGGAACTCATGCGCTCCTATTTATCTCCTTTATCATTTCTTTATACAACTATTAATTTTACCTATCAATGACTCCATCATCATGCAAGAAGTGCAAATGGTAGAAGACATATAATTTATAGGTAAGTATGGTTTAGTAATATTTTCTTTTTCTTTCATAACGATCAAAGAAAACGTGCCTTTTCAAAAGCATTATATATGCATATCGCAGTTAGATGAAGCATACAGTACATGCATGCCGACTTTAAAGTTTGACCAAAGCTCCTAGTTTGGCATGGTGAAAAATGATTGACCTGCTTGCTGGTGAGACCACTAACCACACACCACACACCCGCTTTTTGGTCACGTAGTAGGGTTTAAGGTATAAAACCTGTTTGTTGCCACTTGCTGAAAACGCGAATCAAATCGCACATCCTCCTTCTTGAGGGAGGTTATGAAAGAAGACAAAATATACCTTCATATAGTGGAAAACCAAACAGAAATAAATTACAGAAATATTAATAAGAAAAAAGAGAGAGAAAAGATTTTAAAGACACGCTGAAAGAATCTGTTGCTGAATGCAAATTATAACATGATAGGTGTTGCTAGGCAGCTACTGTAAAAATCTTTCAACAATTAATTATTCTGCCAAGCCGAAAAATCACCCTCGTTTGTAACCTTGCTGGCTATTTCTTTAATTGTACTATTTGATTTTTATTTATTTGCTTGCTTCTATTTAGTTCATTTGCCTTTGCATCTCGACCACCTACTGCACAAGGTAGTAGCAGTTTCATAGAAACTCAAAATATATAAAATACAAGCATCCATAAAAAATTACAGCGAAAGGTAAGTCAAATATTTTTTAAAGAGATTCATGTTTTTTCTCTTAAAAGCGGCTAGTACACAGAATGTAAAATAGCAATAGTAAATTTTATACCAGAACAACTGATTGTACCAGAAATGTCCAAAACTGCAGGGTGTACAAAATCTTACTGCGCAAAAAATGTAGATTTCGCTATAGCACACAATTTATACCTAAGCATAATTTTCTGTAGATAACCATTTTCAATAGAGTCCTTGTTATTGGTTTTATGTTTCAAATACTTATATATTTCTCAAATAAAACATCCAATATTCGTTTTCATTCATGTCTTGGCTATTACTTAAGCCTACTGTATTCTTCTGTTTATTTTGTACCTATAAGAAAATATATTAAAAACAATTCCACCAACATTTACCACGATCAACATTGCAAAGAAGAACAAACATTTTTTTTTTGTCTGTTGATGCCGCTGTCAATTACCAAACGTTTTCAGAACTAGTTTGCACAAGAGTAGAGAACGTCATGCGTGTTCACTTTTTTCTGCTGTTCCTTTAGAGTATGGAATTTCAAAGCCATTACAGCGGCGGCTCTGTCGCTTTATCTACACTGTTGCTTGATGAAATGCGTAAACGCAAATTAACATTTATCTCAATTATACCGGCAGTTAGATAGAAAAGCGAGTACAGATAGATATAGTGGCCGCGCTAAAAGCATCCCCAACTGCCTCTCTTTGTAGGGAAAAACTGTTCTTTCCCCTAACCACAATGTCATAAACATCTTAGGAAACACCAACCGGGGTCAGAGGTGAAGAATGTTAGGCACGTGTTTACAGCTGAGAATACCCAAGGTTGCCGTTGTTTAAAATAACGTTTAGAGGCAAAATATAAAGAAATAAAGCAGAATTCACTTTAAGAAATCGTCATTGATCTTTTCAAATAAATTTTAAATGATTAATGTTTCCTACAATAATACATAATGTTACAACTCTTTATAACATGACTGAAAAGAGATATATTACCAATGCTGTCATGGTATTAGTACTTCTATTACGTACAAGAACTAAATGCTTATTATTAGCATAATATCTAAGGAAAGTTTAGTAAAATATCATTACAATTTTAAAGGGGTTAAATTGCATCAGTGTGCATGAATTTGCAAGGGCTATTTACTTGGAAAATAAAGAAGCACTTTGGATATTCTGGTAGTTAATAATAATTATAAGCAAAGGTTGCAAGTTGGAGCTTTGTTTATTCTAATCGTGAGCCGATTTATCCTAAAACATTTTCTTTTATTATATGGCAAAAACAGGTGGTGAATTTCTGTTGATTTGACAAAGCAATAAATACTTCAAAAGTAAAAAACAAGGAATTAAAGAAAAACTAGTAAGGAAACTCTATTACTCTTTTTAAATTTTGGAAGCTTTTTACAAGGATGTCTGCTAATTTTACAAGTTTGAATAAAGTTAAGCAGTGTAATTTTTTTTTGGGGGGGGGGGGCTCTTCTGCTAAACACAATTTAAACAAATAATCACATACATTCCGCATAATAATTAAATGTCAAACGCTTTAGAACTCCAGAAAGGTTAGAAATACTGTTAGGTATATATTACAAGTATGAACGGAAATCCATGTTAGGTTCGATTCCTACGTTCTCCACATCTTAATTAAATTACTCAAGTGCTAAACGCCAATAACTATTAAACATTAATAAATTTATAAATCTACACTAACTACACTAAGTAAAATACTGTGTAACTTCTATAAATATAAGCTTAATTAACACACATAGGAAGCACGTTTGCACAGTCCAAGCTAATTTCTGAGGACACATGAAAAATATTCCAACAGCGCGCTAACTTGGTGAACGTATTAAGAAGGACCACCCATATGTTTAAGGGTGTAAAACCTTATAATTGCTTACATGTGAGGAGGTGTGGTCAGAAGGAAAAGCTTTGATGTGGGATGGAATGGATGAGGCTACTATATATCAATGTAAAACATAACACTTTGTGTTATTGTAACTAGAAGGTATTTAAATTCTAAAGCTATACTTTACATTTAATGAAAAAGTACAGGTTCAGTATATTAAAACCATCATACTAAGAAGTTTCAGGTGCTCATCAAGTATATAGGTACAATGAAAACAAATAAAAATAACAGAAAAGTGACAAGTTTTAATAAAATAGTAATTATTAATTTAATAAGGATATACGACCAAAATTGGTTTGGTCATTTTAATAAACGGAGGTAAACTGAAGTACACTCTTTTCACCATCCAACGAAAGAGCATAGAAAATGTTTATAAATGTTAGAGATCTCATCATTTAATTGTAATTTTATAAAGATTATGTAAATGATTTATAAGTCTATAACATACACACGTCGCCCATCGCTCTCGTGGGAACTTTTTTTTTTTTTTTTTGGGCGGGGAGGCTCATGTTCTGCTTTACTTAATTTTATTCATTTTTTATTTTCAGAACAATTAAAAACTTGATCCAAAATTTTTAAGATATGGCTGTATGGCAAGAAGGAGGTAAGCAGTTATCGGGGTCCTGTGAAGCTTGCATGTGGCCAATTGTTCAGCCGCTGTTGTAGCGTTGTAACTTCGGAATAAATTATAATTTGTATAAGGCATAAATTATAAATTCTGGCATAACAAGCTGCTTAAGAAAGAAGTTTAAAGTAATGACATTTTGATATGTATTCTTCTAATTCTTTTTATATAAGTAAGTGCTCATTATACTTTTCGATATATGGGAAGAGTACAATAAACTAAATCAGTCAAATAATGTGCTCGGAGTAGAGAAAAAAAATGCTGTTCTATCAGTAGCCACAAAAAAATTTACCTTAGTTATTTCGTACACAAATTAATACAAGGAAATTGCGAAAACCCCTCTTTTTTGCCAAAATACGCGTTTACTGTCTGAAATTGTACTATAGCTTTAAATTTGCCCATGTGTACGGAATCAACTCCTTAAGAGCTCTTTCATGACGTAAAGCCACACTTATTGCGGGTTAAAGGTAATTATGCAAATTGACGTTAAATATATTCGCTACTTTCGTGACTCTTCCTCATAGGCAGTGCCCCTTCAACCTATGGCAATAAACCAATCACTTGTGAATTAAAGCCTCAAATTGATGAACAATTATTAATTTATCAAATTAGACGTTCGAGTATGCGAATTTCCTTAACATGTCAGCACACAACAAGCATTTTCAGTCTCAATACAACCTAGACCATGTTTCCGGGTATTACTCGCCTCATGTTTACGAAAATAATAACAGTATAATTACTTTTAGTTGCAAGTCCATCCAGGTAGGAAGCGGGTTGTGTATCTAACGGGCGTAGCATCGAAAAAACAAACCAATACAAGTTGCAGCTACCTGCACTTCAAGAATGAATTAAGGCTTAAGTACAGGCCTTTAATGGGGCTAATGCCGTGCTTAATTATACAATGCATAAACAAAGATGTAGTCCGCGATAAGCTCACGAAGCGTTCGCATTGCGATGCAAAAGATGATGCTGCCAGGCATCTGGAAAGAAGATAACAAAAAACCTGAGAGGATTTCATAGAAAGAAGGGTTTAGGTGTCAAATATAATGACACATCCAATTTTCTTAGCTTGTCCTTTTTTAGAGAACGGTTTAAACATTTCTTTGACATTTTCTACAGGTTTGCCCAGAGCCAGTCCAAAGATTTATATTGTGTTCGGAAGTGACACTCTAATGATTATGAATATCTGCAGCTTTTTGCACGTATTTCGATTTGCTTTGCCTATATTATTATAAGAAATAAACGCACGTAGCTAAAGAAATAATTGCCACATGTGCTAAAAAATATAAGGAAATAATTTTGCACTCACATGTGCGGTTAATTATAACAGGACGAGATTAGCAGAACAAACATATCATAAAGAATTGACAGTTTTTTTCTGAACGATCCCTTTATAGACGACCTCCTCCTCCATGATCTAAAAGTAACATGATAGTCTCTGGTTCAAGAGGTCGCAGGTTAAAAATCATTAACATGGCTTCCTTCGGAAGGAAATTAAAGCAGGTGGTCCCGTGTCGTAGATTCAGACCTCTCACGACATATTTAAAGTGTGTAACGAGGCCTTTGAGCAAAATAAATAGATTTTTTTTTCCTGCCAATAGAGAACGGAACGCTAAGAATATGACAGTTAAGGAACGTCCATAAGTAAATGTAAAAAAGTCTTAAAGGGTTAAAACCATTAGACAAATTTTATTGTGTTGTAAGAAGAATTACGAGGGCTGTTCAATAAAGAATGAACATAATTTTTACGGCCATAATTTTTCGCACTAAAATTCAAACTTATTTTATTCTGTTAGCTTCATGTGAAACAAACACGCCGTAGTAGTTTTATTGTTGATAATCCTGGATCCCGCCTGTGAGAACCAGGAAAGTTCAGACATGTTCAGTATCGCCTACCGCTGCAATGGGGGTAACATGTGAGGAACAATATGAAGCTTTGAAATTCTGCTTTCGTCTCAACAAATCTTCAGTTGAGGCCTGTACAATGTTACAGAAGTCCTATGGAGAGTCTGTTCTTCCCTACAGCACAGCTCTAAGGTGGTTTAAAATGTTTAAAGAGGGGAAACTATCAATTTCAAAGGAAGGTGGAACCGAAGCTCCAGTTACTCTTCTTACGGAAGAAAACTTCAATACTGCTGCTGAGAGAATCGACGAATTACCTTAAAATCACTTTCTGAAATACTGAACATTTCATTGGGTGCCACCCACACGTTGGTGACAGAAACATTACAAATGAGACGTGTTTGTGCGCGATAGGTTTCAAGATTGTTGATTCCCGAACAAAAGGACATTCGCATGCAGTTAAAGTTGATGCTATAGGAAGATCCGGAGTTTCTTTCAAACGTAATCACTGCTGATGAAACTTAGCTACATCATTTTGATGCTGAGAGCAAACAGCAAAGCTCGCTGTGGAAATCTCCATCACCATCCCCCCAAAAGTAAAAGTGGTTGCTTCTGCTGAGAAAGTTATGTTCATCTCATTCTTTGATATTCATGGAATGGTTTATCAGCATGTTGTACCTGCACACACATCAGTAACTGGACAATACTGCAGGGATATCCTGAAAACATTGTAAGTCCATGTCAGGTGCAAAAGACCACATTTCCATGAAGCAGGTTGAATGCTGCACCTCGATAATGTGCGGCCGCATATTGCCAATGTTGTTGCTGAATATCTTGCAAAAATCTACGTGAAGTGCATCCCGCACCCTCCCTATAGTCCGGATTTAGCCCCATGTGACTCTTTTCTATTCCCTAAATTGAAGAAACGCCTTCGTGGGAGGCATTATCCATCATCAGAAGCAGTGGTGAAGGCTGCAGAGGCGATTTTGAAGGATCTCTCAAAAAATGGTTTCCAGCATGTCTTTGGAGACTGGCAGGAACGCTGAGACAAGTGCATCGCATTCAGGGGAGACTATTTTGAGAACGACCATCAAAATTATGAGGATGTGTGAATGTACGTTGTCCAAAAAAAAAAAAAAAAAAAAAAAAAAAAAAATGTGATCATTCTTTATTGAACAGCCCTCGTATTTAAGCCCTTTGGCCACAAAAAGGAGACCTTTAAAATTTATTGCCTAACTGGAGGTAGTGGCATTAAATTTTTCAGTTGGCTCGATTTAATTAGAAAAAAATAAAACATCCATATACAGGAGTAACGTATTTAAAATGATTAATTCTGAAAGGATTAATTTCTCAATATAAATTTAACACTAAAAGTCCAATGATAAAAATCCTGGTACTTAAGTACTTACAATAGTAAGTCGCCACAAATGTGTATCTCGAATATGACAACTCTAAGTGGTTTACCTGGAAAATATAATGAGTCAGTTGGAGAGTTTAGTGTCGTGTCGGCATGTTGGCCATGATAGCTCAAGGGGTTAGAACGATTGGATGGAATCCAGGAGATCCATGGTTCAAATCCCGGCCGTGGCAGTTGGATCAAATTAATTAAAAAGTAGCTAAATTTACGTAGTTTTAAAAGATAATGGTGTCTAATACTGTTATTAATAATTTAGTATTCCTGACGTCCTTCTCTCATAACGCTAATCGAAAGCGATTTTTTCCATCCAGAAATCTGACTTGTTACCTTGAAATTTTGGTGCTGCAAGATGCTGTTTTGGATAATGGTGTATATATTTCTTTGTGGCAATGAATTCATGTTATACTTTAGCATTCTTCAATACAGGACTACTATAATATCCGCGCAGTTTCTAAGCAACACATGTAATAGAATGAATTGGGGGAAGGATAAATTAGAGGAGAAGTTTAGATTTAACGATTGTTCTTTCTTAAAATGAAAATATCAGCTATTATCGACACCTAACGAAAATAAAATGTATCATAACTCACAGCAGTTCAAAATGTATGGGTGTACCAAACATCACTTTGTGGCTTCTCAAATGAACTAAATTAATAACATTCGCCCAGTAAGTTGCTGACTAATGGAGAAATCATGAAATATAAAACAAAGAAAATAACAAAACTAATTTGTTTCACAGTTTGATCTGCACGAAAGGAAATAACGTCTTACAAATATGAACTACTGTTAAACGATGTTCTTTCTGCGACCTATCCTGACGGGATCTGACGAAAAATCTGACGAAATTGCTTAGCTAACGCCGCTCCTAACATTCATATAAAAAGGAAGTGAAAGCAAACTTACTTTCTTTAGGGAAGAATATTGTAAACGATGCAAAAATTATACGACTTTTAACTATAATTCTTAATTGTATACCCACATCAAAAACAGTAAACCGGATTCAGAATAAGAGCAAAGAAAGTCAAGGGCAGAAATATTTAATTTAAAAGGGTTATTGTGCACGTCTATTTCTAACTATTGAATTGTTTTGTTTTCTTCATTGTATTCAAGTGCCACAGTACGTAACACCTGATCCCGCCGCGGTAACTGCGGTAACGTGTGAGGCTCGTATTTGAGAGGTCCTGAATTCAGTTCGGTTAACCCCTCAAACTGACATTGGATTTTCTCTGTGGCGTTTAGGTACTGTAATTTCTTCATTTTATCCCTTCTTCTTGAGAGATGGTAGCCACAATCGATCTCCCGTTAGTACCAGTGCACGAGGTGTAACCCTTCGTTGTTATATAACCTATAAACTATATCCACGCTTACAGAAGTCAGAATACAAAAGTTAGCTGTTTGAATTTTCAAGAACTTTATTTCAAATTAAGAATACTTCACGAATATTCCCAGGAAATTGGGAATGTATACATTATACACTAGCTCTCGCACATATAAACATATCTGTCGTGTTTTAATCAAAATCGTCACCAACGTTATGGAACATCGATATACGAAAATATTTTCATTAAAATGGTAGTTTGAAGTATATAACAGGATTTCCTTAAACAATTTTTTGTTACAGTCAAAGTACTGAACTTAAATACCATACACACGCACTCACGCACTCACACACACACACACACACGCACACACACACACACACACACACACACACACAAGCGTATGCCCTCTTTTTATTTAGAGGATCTCAAGGAAGAATTTCTGGCGAAACCTCAATATTGAAATTTTGCAAGAAATATAATATTCTTATTTCCTCTACCTATTACAGTTAGATGGCAGCAGACAAATGATAAAAGCTCTACACATGAATCAGAAATTTAATCACGTCTTTAAAGCAAAATAATATAACAGTTGAGTACACCATAATAAAGACAAAAAAATTGCATATTTTCACCTTTTCTCTGGCATGTCTACATGAAGAGGCATTAGGAGCAGTTAAAATCCTTGTTTCGCCTCAAAATGAGCTCTACGGAAAGATTGTCTGCTGGTTTAGAGCCTTTTGAATCAACAGCAATTTATAAACATTTTATAATATTACTATATTGATACTGTTAAAATAAAGAATAATAGTCATAATATTATATAATAATACGGCTGGAAACTGGTTTTTACTGCTAATTATTCATGGGTGACATTTATAGATATAATGATACTTATTTATGTATCAAGACTATATTATTGATTATACTTTAAATATGAGAGGGTTAAAACGTTAATGCAGGCCCTCAATTTTGTATGTTGTTCGAAGAATTAGGAAATCATTAATAACTCCCCTACTGCATACTATCCTTTCTGGTGCTCTATTTGCTGTTAAATACCCGCTTTAGAGAAAGGCTGTAATTAAAAATTTCATTCATTAGTTTTATTTATTCAAAAATTATATCTCGGGGCACTAATTTAACAACATAGTGCATTTTTTTTCGAAAAAAGTGGTCCTTTTGGCTTACTTCAGACATCTCATAAAAATATTTTTTCTCTGATCTATACACTTGTATTACGACAAACTACAGCAAATTCGTTGGCGAACGCAGGAAGAAAAAAAAGAAAAAAAAAAAAAAAAAAGGCAGTTTGAAACCATGTGAAAGATATAAGGGTTCATCTAATAGTGAAATAATTTTGAAGACAGCATCACATAAAGTATCAGCGTTACCAAGAATCCATTTTACATATACTTCTATTAATGATATAGGTACAGAGCTAAGCCGTTTGGTAAACAAAGAATATGAAACGGGATTTACTACACCATCATTAGAGAGGCCGCCTCGGTAGCGTGGTTGGTAGCGTGTCTGCCTCACATTCAAGAGGGTCCGAGTTCGAATCTCGGTCACGGTGAGTTACATGATAAGACTTCTTCCGGGGTTTTCCCTAATCATTAAAGACGAATGTCGGGTAGTTCTAAGCTCTATGGACCCTAGACACATAATTTCATCCACTTCTTTCACCGTCCGGGCGGCTCTGATTAAGTATACCTAGTCACCTTGAGCCAAGAGCTTAATGTGGATGTTTATGCAAATAGTAATCAATGTTTAAGATTAACAATTAGTTTAACTTTTTTTGCCATAGTAAAAACTTTAAATCCTACGTGCGTAATAGGTCCTAAAGGATGGGGATGATATTAGCAATTTGTAACGTAATATCGTATTCAAACAATAGATGTAATAAAAACCTGATGTTACTTTCGCATGACTTACTTTATCTATTATCTTTAATTTTACATAGGTAGTTACAAAATATTCCTGCAAAATGTTATTTCCTGTGTATTTCATATTAATCGAGATCAACACCGTGAAATAATTTAATTGCACTTTCAATGACACCAGAAGAAAATTGCGAGAAAGAACTGAACAGCCATAGTACTTAAAAAACAAAGTATTGAAAATTCAATAACAACGAATCTGGCTGTCCCCGTAGATCTGTCGGTAGAACCCTTGCCTGCCGTGCTAGGGGACTCGGGTCCGATTCCTGGCCGTGGTGGTGGGGATTTTTCTCGACCAATCTTTCCTTGAGTCTGGAAGTATGCATAAGAGTGCGAATGTGTGTGTAATCTAATGATTAAAAACCAACGAATACGAACGAGTTAACACCTTCGATATGTTCCAAAGGACCATTGGAGTTAAAGGCGCGGTATAACTAGAAAAAAGAAAAACGATTCTCTCGGAAATGCCTGACGTTACACCCAAACTTATCTCAGATAAATTATTGAGAAGACATGCATTTTCTTTGTAAGAACTTTCAATCTATCTCTTATGGTCTATAATTCTGAAATACTTTTTACTCGTGGGCTTCAAAACATGTATATCCGGTGAAATCTCAATATCGATTTTTTGGGTGGAATGGAATTCTTTCTCCAGCTACATGTACTGGAAGGATCGGATAGATCTCCAGTGGTAGGCCTACTCTTCCTTTGTTCCATTTTTAAGGTGTGCTGGACACGGAAAGATGTCCATGTGCAACAATTCTGCATGCGGTGTATGTAGTTGGGACAGGTTATTTAACTGTATTTAGTTTAACTAGAAGTCTTTGTGTAAGAAGTACGCATCCTTTCCTGCTACAGTGCGATCCATCCTGAACGATTTCAATAGGTCATAAGTTTTGAACCAATAATAGGACACACGTGCAACATAGGGAGACTATAATACACAATTGGGAGATTATATTACTCTATTTACATCTCAGAGAGAATGTTGAAAGTGTCCTCCACCAGCATCTATACATGTTTGCACTCGTCTCACCATATTCTCTGAAGTTTTACGGAGAGTATCCTCGCCAATGTTACTTATTTCGGTTCGAATGGGTTGCTTGAGAACATCAATTGTCCATGGCGTATTCTTGTACACTCTATTTTTTAGATATCCCCACAAGAAAAAGTCCGGTGAGGTTAGGTCAGGAGATCTGGTGGCCACAGACTTCTTGAGATTATTCGATTATCAAAGAAAATGGTTACAAGTTCCATGGTGTCATTAGATGTATGGCAAGTTACTCCATCGTGCAGGAAATAGCCTTCTCTCAATTCGATATCATCTCCGTAAAACTTCAGAGAAAATGTCGAGAAGAGTGCAAACATGTGTAGATGCTGGTGGAGAAGACTTCCAACAATTTTCTCTGAGATGTAAATAGTGTAATGTAATCTCCCAATTGTGTATTATATTCTCCCAAATTTGGCCTATTGAAACGGTGCAGGTTTACACGGATCGCACTATATTACGTTGACCTCTTACAAGCTCTAGTAATATGTCAACTGATTCATTGTTTCTGTATCATGTCCGCTCTATGATAACATGAGTGTAGTAGTTATCAAGTTTCAGAATATGCCCGCCACCATACACAACAGCTCGTAGTAACACACACTCTCAAGGACATACATATGCTGCACACTTAGACCACCCAACCTACTGCTTAATGTGCGAGCCAACCAGAATACGGTACGGAGAAGACTTCCAACATTTTCTCTGAGATGTAAATAGTGTAATGTAATCTCCCAATTGTGTATTATATTCTCCCAAATTTGGCCTATTGAAACGGTGCAGGTTTACACGGATCGCACTATATTACGTTGACCTCTTACAAGCTCTAGTAATATGTCAACTGATTCATTGTTTCTGTATCATGTCCGCTCTATGATAACATGAGTGTAGTAGTTATCAAGTTTCAGAATATGCCCGCCACCATACACAACAGCTCGTAGTAACACACACTCTCAAGGACATACATATGCTGCACACTTAGACCACCCAACCTACTGCTTAATGTGCGAGCCAACCAGAATACGGTACGGAAAGCAAGAGCTAGTGCGCAATAAATATAGCTAAAGTTCTGATTATCCAACTGAACATTATAAATATTGTTGGATATAATACAGGAGAAATCATTTAACATGGTATCACAACCTTACCAAAAGTGACAACTCTGTAATCAAGCGTACTTAAAGCCATCTGAGGTCTTAAGACTTCGCCAAACGCTGAATCAACACATACGTAAACGCTGTTCTTGAAATAGATGTAATAGAAGGCAGTTTTTGTATTAATAAATTCCGGATTTTTTATCTCTCACCAAGAAGGAATGAAAATTAAGCGGTTCCTCAAAACGAAACATTGAACGATAATGTGCAGGAGTGAAAAACGCCTGAGGCCTGCATTCCGCTCCCTTCAAAACACGCAATTTCGCATACTCAAGGTTTCGCACTGAGGAAGGTCTTTGGAATGACATAATTTATTGCAAGAGGTACAACATTCTACATATATGTGACCAATTTAAATTCAAATCCTGCCCCTTCCCGAGGCAATCCAACTTGTTTTTTACACGCAAGAGTGACCACATCAAACAAAATAAAAAATGACTTTACGACGCGAAGGAAAGCTCGCTGTTAAGGGAGTGGATGTGTTAATGGATTTTTGCGGTAGTAGTTGGATCAACAACACGTTACTGTCCACATCGCCAACAGAACAGGTTGCTAAGAAAATCCCTATAGTTGGTCCCTAACAGAGTTTTCAATTTACATTCATCGTAACAAATTGTCATGCATTTACATTAACTTTTCATTACGTTATACTTGGGATGGTCAGAAAGACAAGTGTCTTACCATATAAGAACATGATGAATATTTGGTGTTTATATACGTAACTGAATATCTCATTAGCACGACGTAACTGTCTGCCTGCCGGAAAAGTTTCCCCAAAATCCGTTTATAGAGTTAGTGACACATGTAGGAACATGGACTTGAGTGGAACCTTATCTGCAGGAAGATAACGGCTGTCCTCAACATGGTTTTCCATTTAAAGTCCTGGGGCCAGATATTAAAATTACTTCATCCTGTGATATATGTGGCTTTTATCAAGGCTGCCAGCGCTTAAGAACTTCATTTTCTATATTGACGCTTCAACAAGAATAGATACCTGTGAAAGTTCAAACTATAGGTCTCATAAATGTTCTTGAACCTTTATTCCACATCAAACGAGTAAAGAAAGAATTACGGAAATACGAGTCTAAAAAGTATACGTATATTATGAAGCTTTTTTGGGAGGGGGGCATTTTACTGAACACTTTATCTTGAGGGGAGATTAAAAATTCTATTCCGTCAATGTTAAATCTGATATAAAAATACACACTACGATGCCGTTACACATTTATAGAGACATACATAAATCCATGGTAGATAGGATGGTTACGAACCCCAGTTGTAATCGAACAAAACAGTTTGGTATTCCAACAACCCTTCATACAACTTTAAATGACGTATCTATCATTAACTTTCTCAATGTAACTGAATTGTACAAATATAACCGAAAGAAGCTAAGAATATAGCTGTTATTGAATTGTTATTGAACTATCTTTCTATATTATGCTATAATTAGGTATACACAATTCTTAGAAAAAATATCTTCGTGTATCATTTTAAAGGAAGTCACTTTTTTCAAAGCAACTGAATTGTACAAAGTAGTTTAATTAAAAGTTTCATTAAATGCAGATGCACGCCTTCTAAGTGCGCTGCCTGCGTTTATTTACTAAGTTTATTTATTAAGAAAGATAGGATTATTTGAACTATAGCATCTTTTAATTAATATTTAACAGTAATTACTTTTGAAAGCATAACTATGTTAATAATGTCACTTAGTTGTTTTTTTTTAAATAATAAAACTGGCCATTCCTATATTTAAAACCTAAACATTTACTTTCACTTAATATGTTAAATAGGAAATTCCCAGTAATAGGGTTTCACTGAAAATTAAAAATGTTATGTTGTCATATTTGAACGGTTTAAAATTTCGCTTCGAAATGCCTTTTAGTTTTCAAAATAATTTACTTATAAATGAGCTTTATTTTAGATGACGAAGATTTTAAAATAACGTTTATTTTACACATCCACGCAGTTCAGTTGATTACAGAGCATAGCACTGCCTATATCTTCTGTTGCTGCAATATTCAAAAGAAAATAATTTGAAAATTTTAGTTGGAATAAGCTGAATTTAAGTACTTGGTTATGTATTTAAGTTTGGTTTAGTGGGCTTGGTAAATTGTGTCCCATTTGAATAATGTGAGTTCCGCCAAAGTTTTCGTGATGGATACATTGAAACCTTTGACTCATAATGGAGTTTTCCTCCTCACCTTGTATAGATTTGGGACTATACAACTATTTATCAGGTTGTGTGATTAAACATTTCATCTTAATGGGATGTATAGTTCTCAAGGTTCTTACAACAAAATCGTTCGTGTAAGCAAATAAAAGTGTTTCATACAGGTAAAGATATAAGTGAAAGAAGTTTTACAAATTAAAATATTAGTATATCGGTTAGTCAACGGTTTAACGTTCCCTAAAAAAAATATTTTACTTTTATTTTAATTTTTTTTTTTACTACTCCATCCAAAACCCACCGTTTCTCCCCTAAACGCACAATCATTTAGATTATCTTTCATATTTCCTAGGGGAAAAAAACTAACTAAAGAAATTTCCCCTCTAACCGGAAATCGAAGCCGGCACCTCCAAATGGGACGGTACATGCTAACCACCAAACCATGAAGCAATAACAGTAGACAGGGTTTATATCCTTATTTGGCAATGATATTACGTGAACGCTATTGGTCGAGTACTATTAAATGCACTCGGCGGCAATGCCGGCGACTCCGCCAAGTAGGACAACAAATAAAGGGAATCCTGCACGCCCCGTTCATTGTAGGACTACATGTTACTAATTAACGCGCTCTGGAGCCAGATATAAATTAAAACCCGAGCAATGTGGGCCCGCCTGCCCACTAATTGAAACCTCCGCCTTTTTTATTTCCTTTTGTTGGCAAGCCGGGCGAAAGAAAGGGGCGGCGGAAGCTTTCACCGACACCTCCCGTGCTCCTATAATCGCACTTCTTATCCGGGTCATCGCAACGTTATAACACTTACTACCAGCGGTGGTATCTACATCAATCCACAGGTATCTACTCAAATATACCTCCAAGTTACCTTTTACTTCAGACATTTTTTATTTTCTGTTTGTTTCGACACACATTTTCCATATTTCCAAAAAATTACGTTTTGTAGGAGTATATGTGACGCAAATGATATAGCAAACCTTATGCGATCTGTGCACGTTAATGTCTAATAATATGTAAAGATTTTTACATGAACCACAAACCATACTTTTTATTCATACTTGCTTGTAATGTTAATAACGTTTTCCATTTATTTTTCCTTCCTTTACTGTATACATGGGCAGGTAGGAAATATATTTCATCCACCCTAAAAATACAAGATATCACCAAAATATATGTTTAAAGGTCTTCTGAGTTAAAAATACTGAAAAGCGGGCGCGCATGAGCATGTTCACATGTCTGTGATCAGTATAACTCGAGAAATATTCAGTTAAATATCAAACTTAGCACCCATTAAAGTTCAGCATCTTTCAACGATGCGATATGAAGATTTCAAGAAAATCTTCCACAACATACTATCCTTTGCTTTAACATTTTTCAAAAATATCTCCAAAGATTCTGGTTAAAGTACAATATGTTTAAGGTATTTTTAAAGTAATTAAATATATACTTTAAATTTTTTGGAACAAGTCTCAGAAAACCTCTTCATTTTGGATTACTTTTACATAACTGGTAAATAATAAGAGGAAGACAGCGCTAAATATGAACAAGGAAAGGCAAAGCTTGAACGTCAAAGAGGTGATCATAAAAATCTGGCAATGATTTTAGAACCAAATAAATTGCGGCATTTATTTAAAAATTTATGTGAAGCAGTTTTTAAGATGTAAAATCATTTAAAATATGAGAATAGTGCAGCACAGATTATTTGACTGAAGTATGGGATAGTAGTGGATGTTATTAGGATACGCAAATAAACTCATGGTTTTAAGACAGTTTTACCTAACATTAATGATAAGAACTAAGAAACATTTGGGAGTATAATAGTCTTCTTATTCTTCTTTAACTTCCCAATTCTTGATCCTCTATGCCTTATGTCACTAAGCGTCGAGTTGGGGAACCGTAGCTCTTGATCGGATAAAGCTATCCAGGACAGGTGACCAGACCGATGCCTGGAATGAGCGTGAGAGAAGCAGATGAACGGAATGAGGGCGAAGAGAATGAAAGGAAATATGATAATGGTGCAATTGGTGGAAGGATGGCGGGGGAAACTGGAGATCATGGAGAAAATCCGCCCCGGAACCCTGTTGTCCACAACAAATCTCACCTGCGGTCACTTGGGATCGAACCAGGACCGCCTTGGCGTGGCCTCGAGTAAAATAGTCTGCGCAGGAAATTCAAGTGAACTGCCATTAAGCTCTGTGGACTTCAGTCACAACGCGCACAGAACAATAGGTGCTTATATTTTGAAGTTACTATCAATGGCCAGTTTTCTGAAGTATAAATGGAATATGAGTAAAGCAATTATTTCAGCAGGAATCTCGTTAATCGTCGCGCTTTTTATGAATCACTTAGATTGCATCAGGATATTCTTGAGGACAGAATTATAATTATTGGGTTATGATCTATCATATCTCCAACCTGATGCTGCATGATTTCTGTTAATGAAGAAACTTAAGAAACACCGTATGTAAGAATAAACCATGTACTATGGAAGATTAGGCAAAATACTATAAGAGAAATTCCCAGGCTTGTGGATGTTTACAGAAATTTCATTTGTATATACCCGAAATGTATAGCTATAGAAAAACTGTCAATACTTAATATTTATGAGTTTCAGTCAAGAACAGGGTAAAATATAGAAACGATAAATATATTCTTAATAACAGAGGTATGGATAAAGTTGAAGTATTAATCCTTGTTTCACGTAAGCTTGCCCCGTATCTCTTAACGGTCACCTGACCGTATCACCTCTCATTGGCTGCTGTTGTGTATAGACTGTTGTGCGGTAAAAATTAGTTCGTTGTTTAACATGGTGATATATCTTTATATGTTGGAAGAGAATTGTCAAATTTATATCTTCGTAACTGTTTTAATTAAATATATTACGCATCAGAGTTTATTTACCTGAAAAGCATGTTAATTCTTAAACGAAGTAAAGAGGAGGTTCCTTTGCTCTCAAGCACATGGTACGATAGCACGTGATTTAGCGGTAGTGATGACATATTTGTTTATATGAATTTTATCACTGACCTTGTTTTAAAATGGATTAGTCATATATCGTCATTCGAAGGTGTGTTGTGCCGAGTGCGAGAGCTAAATTATTTTATTGATCGTTTATTGCGCGTGTACTTATTATATGTATAATGGCAGAGTCTACCGCCAGTTTTTCGATGAAGCATCGCAAGAGAAAACCTTTAGAAAGCGGCGAAAAAAGAATTGTGTTGCATGTGTTTAATGCATCCACAGAGAAGAATCCGTCTTTGTCAGTGGGAGAAGTCGAACAGCTGTGCTCTGAACTTACAGGTGTGTTAGATGCGTAGGAACATCGCGACATGAAACTGAGACAACAGGAAAACTTGCCACTTCAGGGGCGATATTGCTGTGTGGCGAAGACGTTATTTACGGACAATCAAATTGTCCAAATCGCAAAATATACTACCTTGGCGAGACTTGGGTGAATGAAGGACACACGGCAAGTATGGCGTGACACGACTTTTAAGACTGAAAGATAAGCATTTTTGCAAGGTATGTGTACTGCTTTTAAAATATCCCAGTGGAAAAGGCCGAAGGCCTTTCATTATAAACTTGTTTCAGTTTCATTGCTCTTTCATTCAGATTCAACTTGCTTAGTTTCATTATAAACTTCATTATTTTTTCATGCCTTCATATTCTAATTTCTATCTTCCTGACAATTATTATGACGTTTACTACAGGTTTCAATGTGACGGGAAGGCACCGCCTATGATCTATGGCGCGAAAGCATTAGCCAGTTAGGAAGAGGGGGAAGTTAGTTGCACCCGGAGTGATACATGTCAGCGGGGCAAGGTTATATGAAACAGAGTTTAGGTATATAAAGTTAACGAGTCAAAATTTTCGCTTAACCCTTAACTGGTTTCATAGCATTTGTCAGACGGTAGAGGTACTTATTCCCCTCTCTCCCTCAGCTGGTATAATTCTTTCAAGCTCCATATATACCTTCAAGCTGCAGTGAAGATATCAAGCCGCTCGGTTTATCTGACGTTTGTTTACAGTTTAATAAATCTTCTTTGTCGTCTCCCAGTCGTAGTTGCGAAACTACTTTTATACGTTTTGTTCTTCGGTGTTAGCGTTTATTTATATGACGATAATGCTAATTGAATGATGTATTTGCCAAGTTGTACTTGTATAGTTCTTATGTATACCTTAAGGATACAAAATATTAGTTAAACAATGGAAGAACCCGGCACATCTAAAATGCGACGGCATTCTGAGTGGAATTTGAAAGCAACGGCTGCGGACAAAGAAATGAAGTTAGAACAAGTGATTTGTCAGCTGTTTGATAATGGTGATGAAGATGAACAATATGTGTTAGTTTTATTAGTTTTGCATTTGGCAGGTAGTTTTAGATTTGTGAAGTACTTTCCAGACATATCTGTACTCCGAATGAGTCGAAAAACTATGAGCACAGCAAATCAAAATTTTGGCATCGAAGTTCAGTCTCTATGTCAATCTACTGTTATAATTTGCATTTTCCTTACTACTTTATTGTGTTTTGTGAATGACTGGTGCGATCTTTGTATTTGAGGCTTAAAGAAAGGGAGAAAATGTCGAATATTTAGAAAGAGATTCTGTTTTTTGTTATGTTTTCTTCAAGTTTATACTATTTGCCTTAGTAAATCGAATGTAAATTAGTTGAATAGTGCCAGTTTAGGCAAATACTTTTAATACTAAAACCGGAGCCTCCCAGACACCATGATACCAGTTACGGAATTAAAAACTGTGATACCAGTTAAGGATTAAAATAACAATTAAAACATGACCAAACGAAGTAAAAGGACTGAATTGAACCTGATAGTGGAAATGTTATGAGTAATTTTTTCTTATTTGTTCCATTTATACCCCGCCGTTAACTGCAATGCTCATATCGCCGGCCATTCTTCTTTGGAAGATATCGATGGTGATAATTCGTATTCGTTGGCTTTTAATCACCAGATCGCGCACACAGTCACTCTCTCATTCATACTTCCAGACTCTGGGGAAGATGGGGAATCATCTTAGTCGGAGAAAAATCCCCAACTCCAGCCAGGAATCGAACCTGGGATTCCTCGCACGGCAGGCAGGTGCTCTACCTACTGAGCTACGGGGCCAGCCAGGAATAAATTATATATATAGCAAAAACGCTAAAAATGATAATTATACAAATACTTTCTTATTGCAGATATAGCAATTTATTTTATTTTGACCTTCTACAATACATGTTTTTCATATGTTAAAAAGCGTGAATATAGCTCCGACCATCAGACCGATTATTTAAAGGTTTGCTGAGGCCATATTCTACTTTGAAGTAAGGTTTGTGGATGCGTAAATATCCCTCTTCTCTCGGATGTACAAAGGGACATATCACCTTTTTCTGGTTAACTATTCAGCTTTAGAAACTTATCGGTAGGTTTGATGACAAATCCTATTTTGTTGCCTTCTGGAATTGCAATCATATTAGTTCGTCTTGTGGTACTGTAAGCTCCAGACAGTGGAGCTCTTCGGAGACAACAGTTGTTCTTTCATAGTTTATCAGCAATCATAGAGTGAATCTTAAATTTTCGATGAAACTGCATAGTAGTTCTGCATGTGGATAAGTTTGCAAGGCATGTGCAAATGTCTTAAGTACTACAGAGCCTGTTCTCTTGAGAGTGACCCGGGATGGTACGCGTAGTTGGATACGTTAACTACCACTTTTATACACTCACGTCATTCACTTTACATTAGGTCATCAGGATGTCTAATCCGTTGAATTCACTGGCTTGTACTCTTTAAATGGTCCTTTCTGTGTAAGTTTAGTCTAGCTATCTGCTCTCTCTCTCTCTCTCTCTCTCTCTCTCTCTCTCTCTCTCTCTCTCTCTCTCTCTCTCTCTCTAAGCGTATTACTTATATTACTTAAATGCGGAGTCATACAATCCAGTACGAAGATTCTCTTATTAAATTTAAAAGCTTCCCGGATTTACTCTTCTCAGCAGTAATGTGTAGAGAAATCCGCAGATACGGATTGGAGGAATAATTACACTTCTCCATGAGCTTATATGTTTGTGCATTACTTCCCATTCTGTAACGGTTGTTTTGGTCTAGGCCCCGAGAATTGAAAAATATTTAAATATGTATAAATATGTGGTTTAGAAATCGATATGGATATGTTAACATGAATATGGAAGGAAGTTGTTAAAATTCAGTAGGTCATGAGATGACGCAACATGTAAATGAAATAACGTGAATGTTTTATGATTGGTAGTTTTAAAAATGAGATTATGTAATGTGTGACGTGGACCAGTAAAAATAAAAGTTTGATTGGTAGTGATGGCAACGACGGAAGGAAAAATCAATAATTTTGGTAAAACAACTAGGAAAGAAAGAGTCTTTCGATTGCATAACGTCGAAGAGAACAGACGTGTTTTGGATTTTCGAATGTCGAAGTGAAAGGACTAAAATATTAAAAATAGTTAAAACAAATTTTCAAAAAATGTATCGAAGAAATATCATTCTTATGTAAAGTGTTGTGTAAAAATGGCATAAAGTATCGCAGTTAAATTACAAGTTTGGATGATTATAAATTAAAACAAAATTTACCTATTTCTCGGAATTTATTTAACAAAATGATTCTTTCGCTTGCGAGCACGCTTAAGAAAAGGGTTCTCATGCAACGACTGAAGCAGCACAGGAGATTTTAGATACATCGATGTACCAGAGTGCCAGATCCGAACCACAGATTGAGATCGGGAAGACGTAGCATTGTCACCATCCAGGAAGGCAGCAAACATACCACGACCCTCGCAGCAACGTGGGACAACATCTTACACGTACGTAAAGGGAATTCCGGCTACAAAATTGCTTACCAGCCTAGTGCTTCGAGGTAATCAACGTGCCTCAAATCCTCCCTCCACCCCAGCACCCAAAAATCCTGTTACAGTGCTCTTGGTCCATGTCTTTTACATTTCATGTTAGAATGTAACATATAATTTGATTAGTCCAACGTGGATTGCAGGATTTTTTAAAAGTAACCTTTTGTTATAGGTCTCTGAGAAATGTATTTGGTATTTCAGTATGATCAGTTGTTGAAATGGGTAGTTTATTGAGGTACAAAAGGAAGAGTTGCGAACCTACCTTTTTGCAGATTTTAGTAAAGGGGATGGTAATAAAAACTTGTTAGGATTATTGAATCATTTATTGTGAAGCTTTCTAATTACGTTTTTATCAAAATACTTCGTGCTCGAAGATTTCTTGTTACTGTTAAAGTTATATGAAACATATTACCTTCCAGACATGAAGTTCCGAGAATTTCCTTAAGTTGACCTCTAACCCTATTCCTCCAAATTGTTACACTGACGTTAACTCGAGAGGGCTTCTTTACCATTCTGAGTACTATGCGTTTGTCATCGGCGAACCAAAAGCAAGAGGCACATTTCACGAGTTTAAAGCCTTAGTGATCATTTAACTTTTATTCTGTTAGCCTATCAAGAATATGGGTGTAAGATTATACAAGGATGGTGATAGAGAAGATCCTCGCATGACGCCTCTTTGCAGAATAATTTTTAATTTTGGCTTCGATTTGTATGGTTCCCAGATTGCAAAACTACTCTTATCTGTATTAATTCTGACCCGACGACCTAAGTCAGGTCGTGTTCTCCTTAGTACGACAAAAAAGTTTCCGCAAACTTCACAATCACAAAGGAATTCAATTAATTTTGTCTCAATTCAATTCACATTTACGAATTCACGAACTCAAATTATAAAGAAGATATCCAAGGATTTACCAATGTTTTACAACTGTCTATGGTCAAATATTTATAGTGTTATAGTGTGTTCAGAAATTAATTTTGTATCTAATCTTCGAAAGGGTTATCATCATGCTACATAAAAAAGTTCAGTCTAGATAACAAACGTTATTCAATAAAATATGGTAAGTGAAATAGCTATGAAGACTTTGGGCAAGAATTGGAATATCTTTTTGCTTTGTAATGCTTTTTTTGTCGAAAATAAAAGAAGGTGTATGTGCTCCTAAAAGTTTGCGTATGTACTTGTATATTTATTTAATAGCCAGGCCCATTATCCTTTCAGGTTCTTGTTCTTTTTCTCACCTTTTCAACTCTCCTTGTACTTATACAAATACTTCAAAACCAAAATTAGACAAATCGATTCAAGTTTTTGTGAGACTAAGAAACGTCAATTCATATACAGGATGTTTCAAAATGACACCGAAGGAACATACAGAAGTAGTTGCTCAGCTTCTATGTGGCACATACAGATAGTTTTTACCACCAATACAGCCACATAAAAAAGACTCCAAAATGGGCGTGGATTAGGCAGTGATAGGAGAAAAGACGCGTGCCTCACACTGTCGGAGTTCGCAGATATGGTCACATGCCGTGCCGCATGCTGTAACTTTGTAAACATATCGGCGTACTCCGCAGTAGCTTGCTGACTACTATTAAGAATTTCTTTGGCTTATGAAACCGCAATAAAAGAAGTTATTGCTTAATTATTCCTCATGAGTGTCTAACGCGTTTCAAAATTCCGTTATAGCAGTCCATGATGGCAAATAAGCTGGTGGACACATGCAGCTTATACCTTTTAGAGGGAAGTTAATGTTAGTGAGATTGAGGATGGAAGCATTAAATGATAAACAGAACAGAAAACAGCATCAAATAATTGTAGATCAATTAACGAAAACTACACGGCTTATACAATGAGACGAGCATTTTATTTCACGTGTGTGATAATACAAAATAAAGCATTTGTAACTGAAAAGGAAGCTGTTATTTTACAGTAAGTGATTGAAAGCACTGTACAATTAAGATCGCAATAAAATTCATATTTTTAATTAAACTAAAAAATCGTGCGTTCGTTAAACTCCCTTCAGCTCTTCCATCCATCAAAATCATATCCGTCCTTTCGGCGGATTTGCTTGGATTTGCTATCAAATTACGCGAAAAATCCCCCTGTTAGAAAGGAATGTGTTGTTTTACACTGAAGAGCAACATTGCAACTGTCGGAGTTATTAGTGGACTTTTGCACGAATAACTGCCCTTTTCCCCATTATCTGAAAGGTAGGCTAGGGTGGCTGATAAAGAGCAAGGAGTAATGTTTTTGTTTTCGTGTCCGGTGCGTCCCTGTAATAACTTTTGAGGTTCGCATACCAGTGGTTCCTGCGCTGCCTAATAACAAAATCATATAATATTTAATGCTGCATAAAATTATACCTAACAGAGCTTCGAAGCTGCGACACCGAAATTCGCACTAGTTAAGTTATAAACTATGCAACGGCTATAATCGTTCGGTGCCGTTTTGAAACAACTTTATAATATATACACGTGCATGTATGTGCGTATAAAATTGTGGTATTGGTATGTTGAATTTTCAGATTATGCAAAAATCATTGTGAAATATGAATCCTTAACTGCAATAATACCTGCTCCCCTGAAGCCAGCCTACAACCTCAAGCAACCTTTTCCATATTAACCATTAGTGCTTAATTAGGACTGTGACTTTCCTCCAAAGTGTAAGTAAAGAATGAACAAAGTTACTCTAATTTTTCATTGACGTTTTTAGAGATTGTAAACTTATCATATAAAATGCCAATAATTAATATAAATCTTATACACGCAATGAAAATGTAATAAGGTGATTAAATACAGCCGCAAAATACAATAAAATAATAAAATAATTACTAAAAACTGAAAACATGCCTTAATAATGGTATAAAAGTGATCAGAAAGACCTGCCAAAATCTGAAATTAGAATATGTAACCCATGATAAGGATTTATGTACGAGTTGGCTACACCTATGATAAAATATCACCAGAATGCAGGCCCTGGATATCATTAGTGTTAAACATCATTTTATACTTAAAACATATTTTATGCTTTGAGTAAAAACTACTACTTCATGCGCAGTATGCTACCACCTCGGTTCCCAATCGCACCATCTCGGTTCGAGGGATCACAACACGAATAACCTCCAGTCACTTCCTTATGTCCTTGAGATGTGACAGAACCTCACTTCAGAGCTGTGAGAATTGTTAACTTACAATGCATCATTACTTTTTCTTCACCACTTGAGGCACGTGCCGAAGTTTCCTCAAGTGTTTACACACGTTTTTATTGAATAACCGTTTAGGAATAATATGTTTGGGTAACAAAGTAACTAACTACAGGATGCGGTTCTTCACTAGTCCTCACCTCAACGACTTGTGCAATTTTCTATCTTTATTTAAAATACTGACTGGAAAATAATGAAAAAGGGAGAAAGAAACCAAAGATAAGCTAACGAAGTAGCCTGTAATATGTAAATAACAGCATCTAGAAAGAGACAGGTAGAAGTTTAAGAGACTAAAACTTCTTCATCACATCACATTTTTGTGAGATTCGGTGATTTATAAGACTCTCCAAGAGTTGTTGCAATTTCGCTGTTTTTTTTTGTCAAAATTATTTCAATAATATTAAACCATGGTACATTCAAATCTTTAGACATATGAAGCCCTAAATGAAGCCACATAAAAGAACCTCAAGCCTGATAAACAAGTGCAAAATTAAGTGAGGATTCAACCCCAATATGGAGTGGGACGCTGAGAAGCATAGAAGTTAAAGATCATCCATAAATAAACAGTTTTATTTTCTGCACTTAAATCATTTGAAAATACTTGAAGCTTTCCTTGAATGCTTTGTTCACTTTGATAAAAGGCAAAACATCCCTTTTATAGCTTATATTTATAGGAGTCAGCACTAAAGTAATTTAAATGCTAATTTCCCCTTACGTTTTAAAACAGAGAACTGTACAGAACTAAGGTAACACACGTGTAGTATTTAAGAATACTAAAATCCAGGTTTAATATTTTTCTGCACCTACTGTGAGTAATGTTAAGGGTTTTGATGTAAGAAATAGAGATCAGTTACTTCAAAAGCAACACTACGATTTATTTTGTATTAAAAACCGTTGTTATATATTGTTGTAACTAAAGTGCATTAAATTATGTTGTATTCAAATTATGTAATTTTGATATAAAATATTGTTTGTGTACGAATTATTAAATTGCTGTCTATAGTGATGATTCGTGTAACATATTTATCACAACAAAATAATCTTATATTAGTCTAGACCTGCTACATAATGTAATACATCGCATTTTTGTAAAGGTACGCCTCCTGTGCTTTCATTTATTCTTTTGTATTAGATACACAAAGCATTTAAATTTTTACATTACAGATACGGTGTTATTACTAGGGCCCGGTTTGGTTTTTTATGTAAATAAATGTTTTTTCCCTTAATATGTACATACCTAAAACAATATTTAATATCCCGATCTAGGTTCCATAACCTTGTTACCAAAATCTTATTTCTCAAAGAAATGCTATTTGTAAAAAGCGATACCTATGTAAAAATATTTTTATATTTTTTCATATATACATAATTTTGTACTTTTCAGATATTTTAAACCGATTTCTAACGATTTCTTTGTAAGTTCCCATATTTCATGTTTTTTTATTTATAACATAAAAGATTTGTCTGTTAACTTTATGAAAATCATAAGAATTCATTAGTAATAGCACTTCATATTTGTTGATTAAATGGTATACATGAGCCGGGGAAGTATAGTACCCCGAGGTTACATAGGTATTACGTATTTTTTAAACGTTAAGCAGTTCCGAAA